>LPNX010461659.1:71877-87723 GCA_001517045.1 Pseudotsuga menziesii
TGTGTTAATATGTTGTAGCATAGTGGAGATCCGGTAGGGCAAGTGTTTGTTTGTCCCATCAAAATAAAAAAATTAAAATAAAATAAAAAATTAAAATAAGAATGCATGCATTAATTTGCTGTACTATATTGGAACCTAGGTGGTGGATAAATTTTAAAAAAAAAGAAAAGAAAAAAGAATGCATCAATGTGCTATAGCATAGTGGTGACAGGGATGTGTGCTGTAGTTTAGTGGTAAAAGATTTGGGGATTTGATCCCTCTCGACACTTTATGAAATGAGAGTTACATTTGTCTATACTGGTTACACCACCACTGTGAAAGTGTCCGTATGTTCCATAAAAATAATAAATACAAAATAAAAATGCATGCATCAATATGATGTATCATACTTGAATGAAGTGTATAAAAAAATATGTAAATAAAAAGTGTTTGACATTTGATCTTTCTCTATGCTTTGTATAACCTGAATTAGATGAGTTTATATTAATTTAAATTGTATTTTCAATTGAAGAAATAGATTAGGTGATCCAGCTACCAAATTCCAACAATTTGATCCAAATTTTGATTCCAAAAATCATAACAATTTCAACAGTTTGTATAACTAAAATTAGATAAGTTTATACTGATTTAAATTGTATTTTGATTGAATAAATAGATTCACTCCGCCAACTACCAAATTCCCACAATTTCATCCAAAATTTGATTTCAAAAATCACAACAATTTCAACACGATTAAAAGTGACGGATCAAAATTGATATAAGATGGCAAATTAATTGATGTATACAGTGATTCAAAATCTCGCTAAAATTTTAAATGGACAAAAATAATGCTAAAATTTGAAGAGTAAGAATACAAAAGTTTTTGAAGACGCTAATTTTATTTATATACTTAAAATCATGATCTAGAGAATTTTTTTTTTAATTTCTTAAAAAAACGCCAAATTCCAACGGAACATGACCAACAATTTTTATTTTAAAAAGTGGCAAGCTTAAACTTGCCCTAAAACAAATCTCTTTGAAAAGAGAGTAACTAGATTCATTATTGTGTCAACCCCGTTACCTTAGTTGGAGAGTGGAGTAAAGGCAGTCGGACGAAGTGTTTACTCTCTTATAACGGATTGACTCATATCATTTCTGTCAGTATCTATAGATAGATTCTTCTATCAGTTTGCTGATGGGACTAGGACTTTCCATCGTAATTGATTTCTTATATTAATTATTAGAAAAATTAAAGTATATTAATAAAGTAAAATATCAAAAAATTCTATAAAATTTAGGTTATTAAAAAAAATTGTTAATCATATAAATATTAATTTAATATTTTTTTTTAATTAAATTTTGGGCATATCAATGGATAACTTTTTTATACCTTTCGTCGGCACGTTATATAGCGATCGGTTGGTCGCTATATTCCATTGACCAACATTTGTTCAAAAAATTAACTCAATGTTTATTAAAGTTTTTTAAATTTGTAATATTAAAATTATTATTTTTTAAATTAAAATTACTTTAAAAATTTTAGTAAATTAAATTATCTCTTTTGTGATTGGTGCAATACAATGATTTAACTATTTTCCCCTGCTGTGCAAAATAATTATCAATTTTTAAAAATAATAAAAAACAAAAAAAAATTGAAAAATACACAAACATGCCATCTGTTGTGCAATTAATTCTGATTTGAAAACTGTGAAATGTACATTGGGTGATATGACCAATTTAAAAAATAATAAAAAATGAAAAAAACATAAACATGCCATCTGTTCTGTTGTGCAATTATACGTAGCCTGCCTGCCTCGGGAATCTTCAATTCGAGCAAAGTGGAAAGCCCCTTTTGGTTCTCTTGGTCAATGCATGCCTGCTCTGCCATAGTAGCTGGTTCGCAGCGACCCACTCAGGAAAGCCCGATTCATCAAAAACATAAGGTACGTGTTAAAATTCCATTCATCCATCCCTGTATTTTGACAGCGTAAAAAGGAAACAGAAAAGGAACCCACCTTGCCTCATAATAAGTAGGAACTATAATGATTACAAATAAGCCTAAATTTCAAAGTGTAATTCAAATTTCAAGAAATGCAATCTATAAAAGGATTTCAATAGGCTCAAATAGAAAGTGGTGGTTAATGATAGTCCCTGCTGCCACAAGAGAGCTATAAACACAATGGCTATCCCTAGATAGAAGGATGGGATAGCCGATAGGCATCTGCAGGGTCATCAGACTCACACTTACGTATTAAAGTGTCAGAAGCACTCTTTCTTGGTAAATGCCCCACTGTCACACCATATCTACTATTGCATAGACTAACGAACAAGCAACATACTAAATATAGAGAGCCTTTGGTTTGGATAGTGATTAGACAATCCACTCTTCAAATTCAATTAAAATACTTTCAATAGAGTCTTTAGGTTTTGTGTTGGTTTATCCAAAAAGAACTAGCAATCTCAGCTAGAAAATTAGCAACCAGGTTTTTAGCTATATGCACACTAACTGAGGTGTGAATAACTTCTCAGAACTAAACATCTAGGTCTGTTATCTTCCATTGGTGTACTACTGGTAAATACAGATTGATAACCACCATTTTTTAGGAGAATACAACAGTCAGGTCTAAAGCATTAAAGCGCTTTTTCATTTTTTTTGAAAATAATTTCTGTGCAACTTCTAACAAAACCCTTCAAGAAGACTAAATTTGGTAATAGAAAGTAAATTCTAAGGCATTGAGTTTTTTCTTTGAAACAAGCACAGCACATTTTAAAGGAATCACTTGAATATATGTTTAGATTTTTAACTTCCAGCCAAGAAAATCATCGTGCTAACTTTCCGTCATAATTTCAACATTATAGCCTTAAATCAGAAAATAAAGGAAAATGAATTCCAAAATGAAACTCAAGCGAATTTTCCATAATAATTTCAAAGTTTTAGCCTTAATTAAAAAAAAATACGTGAAAAATAACTCCAAGCTAAATCTCGGCGGGGGGGATTATAACAGAAAAAACAGGAAGCCGAATTAAGACTAGAGTTTAGCGTGAATTTATCGTAATAATCTTAAAATTACAGCCTTAAACTGGAAATAAGAAAAAAGGAAAAGACATTCCAAGATAAATACCCTCACGAATTTGGAAAAATTATTTCAAAATTATGAATTTCCAGCAAAATTATTTCAAAATAAAAAGATGAATTTCCAGCTAAATCTCCGGGCAAATTGAGCCTTCAACAAGAAAAAAAACAACAAAATGGTAAGAACTCAGTCTCCGTGCCTAAGTGCCATACTATTTTTAAAATTTCAACCTTTGAGCAAATATAATTAAATTAGAGATGATTATTCATTTAGAAATTAACTAAAAAAATGAGAAAACAAATCCAACTATATCTTCGCACTATTTTACGCGAATATTTCAGAAATTTTAATAAGAATAAACAAGAAAATGAACTCTAAGCTAAAGTTCCGTATTAATTTGCCGCATTGTTCTCAAAATTTAACCTCAAACCAGTATAAAACAGAGAATATAAAAATAAAAAAACGTGGAAAAATATTCCAAATCAAATATCTGGGCGAATTCGCCGCAATAAAATTAAACTTATAGCCTTAAACCATAAGAAATGGGAAAAAGAATCCAAATTAGGCCTATTCTATGAAAAAACAATAATACACACCGGCGTGCGTGCGATCCTATGCCGTTCCGGATTTGGACAGAACCTCCAAATCCATCAAGCTAAGCGACATGAGGCCAAGCATTAAGCTGGACATCATACCCGCGAAAAGAACCAGCAGCAAAATTACAGCAATAAAAATCCAGAAACAGAAAAGGAACCCACCTTGCCTCATAATAAGTAGGAACTATAATGATTACAAATAATCCTAAATTTCAAAGTCTAATTCAAATTTCAAGAAATGCAATCTATAAAAGGATTTCAATAGGCTCAAATAAAAAACAGCATTGATGTTGCATTCAAATCAACTCCTCCAAAGGAGCAACCTGCAGTAGAATATTGAACAAAAAATATAAATGTGATGTTCATCCAAGACCGAAGGGAATAATCGAAACCAATTCACCTAAGTGTTAAACTGGAAATAGTGGATAGGAAGAAAACATAAATTTTACCTATTATAATGGTTGATTGGTTTGCACGACCTGTAAAACAACCATAACAAGTATCATAAGTAACAGTAAGGATCTACATATACATATGTTAATAATTTGAAGGGAAGTTCCCATTAACATTAACATTCGCAGCTTCAAGTGATCAGAGATGAGGATGGGCCATCAATTGCTATAATAACCCTATTTATTGGGACTTTATAACAAATTAACTGAACTTTTAATTCGAAGAATTTTTGCTGAAGATTAAAGCATATCATGGTTGGGGCATTTGTGGGTACGGGGTCCATCTCTGGAATAGCAGACAAAAGGTGCGGTTGAATCAGATATGTTGTAACCGCAGATCCCCTCACTTGCCTGATATGATTTACAACTTTGATCTCTCTTTATATAATTGTAAATCAATTACGCTATTCCGGCCTGAAGAGGTAGTTGCTCCATGGAACATCCAGGAAGCAAATACCCATAGTCGTGCAAAGAATAAAAGATAGAAGCATTGCATTACCTGAGATGCTCTTTTCCTGTGTTGTAGATTTCATGCGCTAAAACTCTCTTACAATTATAGACAGTTAGAGTCCATTTTACATTACTCGTAATATTGAAGAGGCCATGGATGGAGCCTATTGAAAAGCGGTCATCTAAAAATTGGCAGTTCTCCTCCCTGGCATTAATAAAATTGTTATAAATACCATAGTGAAACTTTAGTATTGCGTAATTCTGGGAATCAATCGCAATAAGTGCAGTCGAGTTCTGCACACAACCGATCTAATTCTGATTCCTTGACATGTTTTTGTTAGATGTAAATGTGACAGGAAACAAATGTGCCAGGTGGTGGTGTGCATACAGGTATTGTGTCTCCTATGCAACGAGTATATCCACAGCAGGGCTTTGTTGTCAGTGTAGTGGAGCAAGCATCATTGCCTTCTGAAGTGCTTATTAAATTTCAGGAATGGTACCATTAGTTTCGCCACCACATATAAGAACTAACTATTAATTAATTAATTGTTTCCTTGTATTGTACTAACCATGCTAACGTGGAAGTTGTCACTACTTGTGGAGCACCCCATATACTAGGCGATCTATCTATTATTATCGTGTGGTGCATGAAAGAATTGTGACACATGTGCATGCAATTTGTGTTTTCCTATGCATTTCTTGGAAATTTTTTGTTACCACAGATTTTCCACAAGCGTATGCCACCTTAGGCTGTAGATCTTGCACTACGACTCAAGGAGCTCCAAAACGGTTCATTTTCCTCTCGCAAAGTTCCGTCGAACTGCATTATTTGATTTATCTAACTCATGAACAACTCTCTCCAATGGCATGTAGGCTTAATGCCTTCATTCCCTTTTATAAACACGTCTAAGCACTTATCCAAATTGATCCCTCCATGAAATGTAACATGTCACGTCCCCACCCCTCATCTGGACGATGAAGAGGACACTACCAACATTGTTGTTGTTGTCAAATGAGCGATCTAGCTCCATGAACACAAACATAAAATGCATTGGAATAAAAAAATATACATATGTATAAGACATGTAAATACAATGAAAGAAAATACATTTTGTTCAACACATTCAAGTATTCATCATGTTCATAATAATTTATAAAACAAATACAGTTGTAGAGATTAAATGCACAAGAATACTTTTCTGAAGAAGAAGCTTTCCTGCAACTAGCTACGTCATTTTGCAACGTTCCACCCAACCATAGGCCAGTGTGCTCATCAATCTCTCAGCATCTCTGCCACCCCTGAGACCGAATTTTTGGGATCCATTGTCAAAACTTTCGCGATCAAATATTAGGATCAAAGTACTGCTCAAACTTAAAACACCAAGTCCAACTTATCTTTTAATGCACTTTGCATTAAATGCAATAAATAAAAAGAAAATTTGAATGTTCTACTTCAAATAATGAAACCATTCAAATGTTCTATATTAGATATGAAGCAATTGTGAACACCTAACTAAATTTTTCTAATAATTTAAAAAAAAAAATTATAACCAATTATACAAATTATAAACATTATTTTGGAGCAGGGACTAGCTGCTTTGCAGCTAATTTGATAGCGGGTAAACAACAGGCATCCTTTTTTTGAGTTGGAATGATGAGAATACACAGAATACGACATTGATGTCAATCAAATAAATAACCCTGTACATGCATGACGCAAATCCCGCCGCCAACGCTGGACAAGCAAATTCCCATGATTGCGTCATACTCAACTTGTGCAATAAAAATGAGACAAATCACTCAATAAAATTTATTACCTCCTCTTCTCCAAAGCCGAACCTTCGAAAATACAAAGATGGAAACTAATACTCTCAACCTATCTATGGATGCCCCCGTCATTGACATAAAAGACTAATGTTATTCTAATCTCTTGCCATGAATATATAGTTTAGCTTGCCCTTCAACTTCTGCTTATTTATAAATCTCCTCTTATGTATGGATTGTGTATGTTGTGCTAGTTTTTTTTGTATGTTTTTAATGTTTCATAGTTACTTCAGCTTTCAGCTTATATATACAATATAGCATTAAAATATTTCTAAATGGCAGGTATAAGCAGCCTTGCTGCTATTTTCTTGTTATTCTTAAGATCATCATTGAGAAGTGTCATAATAATAAATTTAATTTTCTTTTAATAGAAAATGAAAATATATATTATATAGAAAAAAAGTTGTGGACAACCATTTAGTACAAAATTGAAACCTTAGTTTTATAGGGTTTTGTGGAGAAAGGTAAATTGAAACAATTGCACTTAAACAAAAAATTCCTAT
Organism: Pseudotsuga menziesii; assembly: GCA_001517045.1. Classification (NCBI taxonomy): domain Eukaryota; kingdom Viridiplantae; phylum Streptophyta; class Pinopsida; order Pinales; family Pinaceae; genus Pseudotsuga; species Pseudotsuga menziesii. The sequence continues at coordinate 78,756 of LPNX010461659.1, forward strand.
TGTTCCTTACATACTTCCTGAAAACTGTCAAACGCTTTGAAGGGTAAATTTTTACAAACTAGTGATTACGCAAAATGCAAAAAAACATCAAGGATCAACAAGGCCGAGACTCTACATTTTATTTCCTATATACTCAAAGGGAGGTTGGGTGACCAAAGTTACCTCCATTGGATGAGCACCTTGTTCCAGAGATTCCTAGCAGTGGCTGCACTGGGACATTCTGGACATTTTCATGACTTCCTCTTTGATGATATCAACAATACCCATTAACTCCCTGAGGTCACGCTCATTATCATCTATCCTGGAGTCGTGGCAACCTATTTGGTTGGCTATGTTTTTGATATCCGAATCTACTTCTATGTTTTCCAGGATGCCAACGCCCACCATCTCATAAACCGTACACAAATGTAATTCGATATCGTCCAAACAAAACTTGAGACTGGTTATTTTAGGTTTTCCTCCCTTATTCGCCATTAAACTCTTAGGGTTGTCTTCTATCACACACAAAAGACCTATTAATAGAAACTGCAATTGCTACAAACTATCTTCGTCCTAGTTCTCGCTGGTATGCTGAGAGTCATCTCCCTCCAAACCTGCAAACAATGGATGGGAACGAGAGGGGCCTTCATGGGTTAACTCGTCCATCATGCATGCAGGTTATCTACTCAATACCCTAGAGGGCTACCAAAACAAACTCAAAGTAAATGCGGGTTTATGAAGAGTACCGACATTTGGCAGAAGGATACCACGCATCGTGAAGGGTGGCAGATTATCGCCTTGGGTAGGTGTCCGTAGAGGGGGGGCGTCTTCTAAGGTTTCCAACCATGGCTTATGCCAATTATACATTGAATTATGTCTAGCGGACATGTTTATGATAATTTATTTGGTTTTTAAACTCTACCATTCCTTGCAAAATTCTATCCCCATGATTGGCAAGCTTGTCGGTTGGACCATTGTTCTCCCTGAGGATATGATAGAAGAGGACTTGAGGAATAAGGTTTAGTTGGTTGATCCGGTCATAGATTCTTTTGGAGTGTGCAGAGCTGTTTTTATACCCTGATCTCATCTTTTGGATAACCTGCCTTGAGTCACCAAAAACCAAAAGTTTTGGAATATGAACCTTACCTGCTAGTTCCAATCCGAGAAGAAGTGAGAGTCATTCCGCTTCATTGTTGGTTTGTGTTCCGAGTCCCCAAGCATAGGCATTTAATATGTTTCCTCTGGGATCAAATATAATCCCCCCAGCACCTGCCTCCCATGTAATAAACCTAATCTTGTGTGTTAATTTGTTGACTTTAAAAAAATATTTGACACAATGCCGAGAACTAACCTTTAGATTTCCTTTTGAGTTGAGAGCTACTATGATAAGGTTGTGCGAGAAGGTTATTTCCAAGTTTAAGGAATCTAAGGGATTGTCAGATGAAATTAAAGAATCAATCATTTGGTTTTATTTATAATTTTATTTATGTAAGGATCCCATTAGGGCATAAATAATATTGGCAAACATAGGCCATTTTAGGAAAATAAGATAACCACACACAAAAAAAAGATAGGCATCAAAGCATATTTACTTCTCATTAACTAATGTACATATATACATGAGAAGTGACCCTTATATTTCATATTCCAAGTGGCCTCTTGGTTTCTTGGGTGACCCTTGGTCTCCTCTATGACTCATCATTTCCTTTTCTCATGAAAAGGATGAATAATAATATTACAACATATGAGAGAGAATATACCAACCCAAAGGATTATATTCCCAACAATGCCGCCTCGATCCAAAGGGTGTATAGAGTCCAAGATAAAGAAGATAGATTAAAAAGGGCTTCACAAACCGCTATGCCAAGCATGTTAGAAGAAGCTTACACCATCTTCTACTAAATACGAGAGTTCTCTGAAGAGTGGTTTTGACCGAACACCAACAAAAATGGATAAAAAGCTGAAATATTTTATTATTTGGGGTAGTTTGAAGCTGATCACAATCTATTAAACTTGGAATAGAGGATCTAAGGTTCTATATTGAACTTGGCATGAATTCTCATAGGTTCTCTAACATAAGCAGCAATAGGTTGAAGTAGGTTGAACTCTTATATTGAATTGGTGGCTTATAGATAACCATGAACCATATGGAGAGCTAAAACAAGAAGTGAACAACTACATATTGCTGAATATTTCCATCCTAGCAATATTTTTCCAAGTGCGCTATCTAGAATCTTGCACTTGCTTCTTCTACATGAAGGCTCTCTCAATACTGGTGGTTTTAGGATGGCCACCAACTATGAAGCTCAATCGAACATAGATCTTCACACACTCACTTGTTTCAGCTCACTTGATCTATCTTTCTTTATATTGATGATATTCATTCCCCCTTGTTAGGAACAATGTGAGGATAGGTGTAATGTCCCTTATTAATAAATTTTATTACAATGACCAATTTTTCACCTTTTTCCCTATTTCGACCTTTGACTAGTTTTGATGTCTAGGTCTCCAAATTGACCCACATGCTCCCAAATATCTTCAGAAGGTATATGAATGATATTAATACTTGAATATTGTGTTCAGGGATGATTTATGACCCTCCAAAGACTTTTTCAAACTTTTTTAATATTCTAGCCAAGATAGGATCTTTCTCTATCAAATTGGGGTTCCAATTCCCCCAGGGTAAATGCTAAAAATGACTTTCCAAATGCTCCCAAAACCACTCGAATTCTTGAACATATCCATAGGATTATTAAGGGAAATTATTAAGGTGTCATTTGCATCACTATTCAGTTTATAAATGCTGTCATAACCCTCTCCCAAATAGCTACAAAATCACTAGTTCGACCCTTGGGGAAATGGCACCAAATCTTATCCCAATTCGAGTAGGGACCCATTGAGCTTCCCAAACTCACATGAGGGCCTTCTTGGATGCTATATTTAGGCATGAAATTTCATAATGTTCATATTTCAGCCTTCATGTATGCAATATGTCATAAATGTCATAGCAACTTCATCATTGGTGTCATAGATGTTAGGGAATCTAGCCCAAGTGTCCAAGAAGCTCCCATTTGACTCTTTCTGCCCAATGTAAGTTACATTTTCTTCAAAATTTGACGTATGATGCATATTTCCAAGTTTATTATCCTTTTAACTCATCCAAAAACATTAGGCTACCCATGGATTCAAAATTGCAAGAGGAGGATGCCATTTGGCACAAAAATTCTAGCTTGTGTGGAACCCATAATATCCATGTGTCTCCATGATCCATGCTAATGAAGCGCTTCAGTTCAGTCCCGGGCCTCAACTAATGAGAACTAAGCTTCAGGCCCATAAATAAAAACTTTATACTCTTATTCTCCCCTCGTGGCTCTCTTTGAATCATTACCCATACTAGAAAATCAACCATGAACTATTGTTTTTCTTCTACATATTCTACTAGTTGTTTTCTCCTCAGTATTTACTCTTTAAAAAAAAACATTGATGTCTATGATAGAGGCTTTTAGCCCAAAAAAATTATAATAGACAGTAAGATTCATGGCATTATCATGCTACAACAACTTAAACGATAAAAGATACAACGAAGTAAGCAATGTATGGCTTCGAACCACCAAAGTAAAATAAATTTTTCCATTGACCTCTCCGTCGAATGGTTCCTTTCATCATAAGATAAAATTAAAAAGCCCATGGCTACCCAAGAGCACTTTATCACTTTCTCCATAGAGGCATTTCAGAGTTGGAATTTCAACTTCACTAGAGAAGGAAAGTCAACCTTTGATCCGAAAGGGGCAAGGGATCAGTCTTACCCGACTTACGACCCCCTTCATTTTCAAACCCGACCATTGTGTTGATGCAATGGACCAATTGGATGTTACCTGCATATAAATTGTGTAGAATTCAAACAGAGTTCTATTTTTTTTTAAATGATATGCAACTAAAAACTTCAATAGTTTTACTTCTTAAGAAAATATCTTACCTGTCTTTGCAAGATGTCCAAAACCAACAGGATAAAACCACAAGTGGAGATTTTCTAGCTGGGTAGTCCAAAGGGGATTTTTTCGAAGGCCATAAGACTCGGCTTCTCCACCACTACATCCTAGAGGTGCCAAGAGCATTTCAAATAGATACCGGCTAATGAAAAAACCAATACCTTCGAACCCTAAAAAAACTCCCTTTGGGTGGATCAAGGCCAATCCCAAGACAACATTAAAAAATGATATGGTTGGTACTGTCACTTGATGACTCGTCATTGGGATTTTTTTAACAACCACATGGTTACATTTGAAAATTTTTAAAACGCATAAACTTGGCTTGACACATGTGCATGGGTATTTCGAGGTTCTTGTGCCAAGCTTGGTACCCTTTAAAAGACAACACCACTTTATCTTATGTCTCAACTTTAGTATAGTATATAGTTGAGTTGGTTGTAGAACCAAGTCAAGGCATAGGTTTTCTCCAAACCTTGGTGGCCTCTTAAAATATTATGAATTGTTTTGGTACCTTACAATCTTGAATTGGGTTCTTAGTGAACTCACGAGTAACTTCTTTCACCTGTACAAGGAGAGGACAACGTTCATGCGTTATTCTAGAAGGCTAAGTAAGATTGAAGACCTTTACTTCATAAACTCCTATTTAGAACAGACATAAATAATGGAAATCTAGTAAATCAAATCCTTAAAGCAGTATTAACCATAATAAAACATAAATCCATATTACATGATGATGTATATTAAGGTTGCAAAAGTTTTATGTGGAAGTAAAAAATGAAATCTAGCTTATGAGTTCTACAGTCACACTAAATCCTTTTTATGAAGGTTACTACAGTAAACACAACACGGGAATTAAATTCCTAGGAGTTGAAGAATTACTTTATGGTAAGAATTTATATATATATATATATATATAAATTATTATTTGAATTTTTTAGGGATGTTACATGTGGATGCTGATGATGATGATGCCAATGACGATGAGGATGAGGATGATGATGATGATGATGAGGATGATGGTGATGATGATGGACACGATGATGATGATGATGATGATGATGATGATGATGAGGATGATGGTGATGATGATGATGGTGATGATGATGGACACGATGATGATGTTGATGATGATGATGATGATGATGATGATGTAATTGATGATGATGATGATGATGAGGATGATGGTGATGATGAGGATGATGAGGATGATGGTGTTGATGATGATGATGAGGATGATGATGATGAAGATGATGATGCTGATGATGACGATGATGTTTATGGTGAGGATGATGATGACAATGATGATGATGAATATGATGATGAAGATGATGATGATGATGATTATGGTGACGACGATGATGATTTCAATGATGATGATAACGATGGTTTAAACATAACTAAATAGACGTAAACATAATACATTATGAAAAAAGATGTTCTCATGACATATTACCTCCTAGAATCCAACATTGCTACAATGTCATCCAGATTCTTCATCCTCATCATCATCAAATTCATCCTCATCATCATCATTGTCATCCTCTTCATCCTAATCCTCATCAACGGCATCGTCATCGTCATCATTTCAGGGATTTGTACATGGAAAGGACTACCGTGTACATTGAAGAGATGTAGTGAATGGAAGTGCATTTAAGGAATTTGTACATGGAAAGGACTACCATGTACATGGAAGAGGTGTAGTGAATGGAAGTGCATTTCAATGATTTGTACACAATGGGAATTTTTAACAATGCATTGATTCACATTCATATAAATGTCATTGATTCGGCATGACATTGATGATGTCAATGATGATGATGATGATGATGATGATGATTTTAATGTTGATGATGGTGGTGATGATGTCGATGATGATGATGATGATGTTGATGATGATGAGGATGATGATGATGACGAGGATGATGGTGATGATGATGACAATGACGATGATGGTGATGATGTCAATGATGATGATGATGATGATGATGATGATGGTGATGGTGATGATGATTCTAATGATGATGAGGATGAGGATGATGATCAGATGAGAATGAGGATGATGACGATGGAGATGAGGATGATGATGATCGCGACAAGGATGAGGATGATGATATTGATGATAATGATGATGATGATGATGATGATGATTTTGATGATGACGATTAATATGATGATAATAAAAATAGTGATTATGAGGATGGGGATGATTAGGTTGAGGATGAGGATGAGGATGATGGCGACAATACAAACATAAAGTAAACAGAAAGTGGTGTAAACGACAACACACCATTGTGTATCAAAGAAAAAGTTAAGCACCTAATGTTCCTTTGTCATGGTCATAAGAATATTAAGTTCATTATAGTGTGATCTAACACATTAGAGCATACTACATTGCATCATCAAGGAATCAACGTCACCATACACATAGGAAGATTGTTGGGCCACAAGGTTTGTTGATTTACAATTATTTTCAAGGTTTATTTTTCCTGAAGATTAAGTACTTTTGGCTATGAGAATTATCTATGGGACTGCTATGTGTGACAAAATTGAGAGTTACAATTTAATGTCTATGACCCAATATTTCAGGTCAATGGTCATTTAAGATGTCAAAATGTATTATTTGGTGGTATAAACGGATATCAGATATGACATAGTTAACCACACTAATACTAATCACATGAATACAAGACATTGAAATATAATTTGGCCATTTCATAATACCATTGCAAATTATTAGATCTTGATCACTGGAGAACTTGATTAGCTCAAAACCAAACAAAATTTTCCCCAAATATTCAGAATTTCTTTAGCAGATGTTGGATAAAGCAAGGCCTTCATCTAAGTATATTAGAGGATCATAATTTTAATCATTTATAGATCACAAATCTTTAAACCTTAACATGTAGCCACTATAAACTCCAACATAGCTAGTATAACTCTAATACTTAACCCCCTATAGCTCATAAACCTTTAAACCCTTAACACATATGACTCTCGACACAAATAATCTCTAACCCTAATTTGTCACTGCTCATTTACCCCTACAATCACCCACGTTAATAACCATTATGACCCATAACCAATGTACCACTAATAGAAAATCTATAACCCTTGATTTATGATTGTGATAACACATATGACCTGTAACCCCTAATGTAACCACTAACTATTAAAACGTCTAAGTCATACAGAGTCCAACAATTAAAACATCTAGAATCTAGCAATTTAATAAACCCCTTATTTCTAACTCTAGATTTACATCCTCCAATTCCTATCCCATATAACAACTTCACTCCTATAATTAGACAACATTCTTAATTCATATCAGATATCTCCACTAGTGTTCTTGTTAAAGCATTCATGTATGATTCTATTGAAATCCAAATTGAGTTCGATTAGTTTCATTGGAAATAAGAAATACAATAGTGTTATGGATCCAAATTGAAGAAGTAGATCCAAACAAATGGACATGTGGTAGGGTGTACAATTTCATTCTCCCAGAAGACCTAAAATAAACAAGTTTTGAGTAAGTTACCATATCTTTAAATGGATTATCATAATTTGATTAAACTTGCAGCATTGTAGAGAAGGCATATCAAGCTACTATAGTTTAAAATTTTAGAGTTGCATTTATATGTGCAAGGTTAGCCAACAATACAATCTCCAAATCAAGGTTTTAAAAGGTGTGCTAATTTTAAATTAGTAACAATTTTGACTAGAAGGTTTAATTTAAGTGATTGAAAAGTCATTGAAAAGAACAAACGCAAGAGAATATACTGGAAAAAAATCACTATTTGGGATCATCAATTTTAGAATTGTGAGGTTGGAAGTTGAGGGTTTTTATTAGACCTCAATTAAGAACCAATGGTAATATGTATGTTTAGAAGAGATAAAGATAAATATGAAATTGATCACATGGGATGGTTGAGGATGGAAAAGTAAAATGAAAAACATCCTTTTGGAGAAAGTATTTATTTTTATGGTGAATTTTTTAATTGGTGGAACAATCTTGATAAATATACTAGACAGAATGCCACATGGACATGACAATGATGATGATGATGATGATTATGATGATGATGATGACGATGATGACGATGATGATGTCAATGATGCTGATGAAGATGAAGATGATTATGGTGATGATGATATGATGATGGCGTTGATGATGATGTCGATAATGATGATGATGGGGATGATTTTGATGATGCTAATGATGATGACGATGAGGATGATGATGATGTTGAGGATGATGGTGATGATGATCACAGGTCAATGATGATGATGACGATGATGATATGATGATGATGATGATGTCGATGATGATGATGATGATGATGATGATGATGGTGATGATGATGATGACGCTAATGATGATGACGATGAGGATGATGATGATGATGATGATGAGGATGATGATGGTGATGATGATGATGACAATGAAGATGATAATTATGATGAGAATGATGATGATGATGATGGCGATGATGATGACGATGATAGGATGATGATGTCGATGATGATGATGATGACGATGATGATGTCGATGATGATGATGATGATGATGATGATGATGGTGATGATGATGATGATGCTAATGATGAGGATGATGATGATGATGATGATGAGTAGGAGGAGGATGACGGTGATGATGATGATGGTGATGATGATGTTGATGATGGTGATGATGACATCGATGATGATGGTGATGATGTCAATGATGATGATGATGATGATGATGATGATGATGATGATGATGACGATGAGGATGATGATGATGATGGTGATGATGATGATGATATTGATGGTTTAAACATAACTAAATAGACATAAACATAATACATTATACAACAAGATGTTCTCATGATTGGGTAAAATAATTTCCTTGGTTTATGACTAGTGTTACGGAGAGAAATTCCTATGGCTTGGGGTACCACAACAGACAACTTGACTCCAGAAATCAATCCTTTCCAATATGCAATAGAAATTAAACATCTAAC
>LPNX010461659.1:87827-107301 GCA_001517045.1 Pseudotsuga menziesii
TCTAGACGGTTGAAGTAGATCCCCATTGAGCTTTCCAACTTCAGCTTGAATTGATTAATCATGTCCTCAACAACAAGTAAACAAGACAAGCATACTATATATCTTGGTGTTAGATCTATTCTAGCATATATAATCAACAATGTATAAACATTTGAAATCATCCCATGGATAAAATATTCATTCAAACATACATTATTGGATAGTAAAAGATATTTCTATTAATATAACATCAGAGATTACAATGGATACAACCTCTGTCGACACGTCTATGAATCAGAGAAACTAAATCCCCCACTTGGGCCTCCATCACCTCAATCCTCCATCTCTCGATAGCAAGCTCACAAGCAAAAGGAAATCTTGGGAAGAACACAAAAGTGCTCCAAGGGACAAAGGGGTGCAGACTCAAGCACAAGTTCCGCCAGTAATGGGCTATAGTTTCTTTGCTCTCAATTCTCTCTTATGCCTTCAATGTACCAAAGAGTTCCTTATATAGCTTTTCAAAGGGGTAATGAAAGGTCGAATATGAGCGATATCAAGGCATATGGAGGGCCAGGAGTCAAGTGAGTCGGATCCATGTCAAGGAAAACTCCAAAAGGATTTGGATTATGCACACATCCTGATGTACATAGTTTTAGGGGTCAAACCCACGTATATACACGATTATGGGTTTAAAAGTCGCGTATATGGATCTTCACATGTTTTTAGGGATGGTCAAGGAAACATCAAAGGACAAAAAATGGTCCAAGGGGTCTAAGGAGTTTGCAGTGGGATAGGGGAAAGGCCATACAAGTGTGATTCACCTAGAGTGGTAAAATCAGCTATAACATATGCCCCCTAATGTGTGCGGTCAGAGGGGTCATACGATGGCTGAAATACATTATAAGTCCATCCCAGAAGTGGAGTGATGAAGGATCCCAAATGGAAGACCAGTTTCCCAATTAGCATAGTACAATGATACAACTCTGCATATCACTGCAAATGCATTTAGCAATCCCAGATACATAAGAGTACAATGGCCATGAATAGGCATGATACAAGATATCACATAAGTGGTCATCGCCACGTACAATATACATAGATCGTAATCTCCATGATGAAGATATACAAAGGATCATGATGTCCATAATGGATGAAGATATGAAATGGATCAAGATGTCCATAATAGCTGGAAATATCTAATATATACTGGAAACAAGTCACGAGAGCTAAAATCTCATGAACACTGGCACGATCAAGTAGGTAGCATATAAGAGATGCCACCAATCTGGAAGGTCTTCTACACAAATTGCTATGAGTACATGTCCTACTATTTGAATAGAGGTGTCTAGGTCAAACATAGTAGTCCATCATCTGATTACTGGTCATTAATGTATGTCGTTAACAGACGCGAGATCCCCCACTGATAATGAAAACGAGAATCAAGGTACTAGAGTGCAAACTAACAAGTGTGAATAGATGTGTTGAGGTCGAACACTTGAGAGGATCCATTGATCAGGGTACATTGATGTATTCCCAAAGATTGTCAATGGCGAGAGAACCTGCCACTGATGACTGCAAGTCTCAAGGCACTCAAAAATGACTTTAGATTCCAATCCCAGAATAAATGATTTGAAGTCGATGGGATGAAATCCGCTAGAAGGAGGGAATTAAGGCATCCCCCATCATCCAACACGAGGTACTCAGCAAAGCTGTATAATGTGGAAGGACTCGATCATAAGGTGCACGGACCAGTAACTCTATCGGGAATGGCCGACATGCAAAGTCAAGATAACTGAGGAATGGCTGACTCAGGTTTCAACTTCCTTCGAACAAGAGCATGATGATGTATGGTGACTAAATAAATGCAGCATAGACTCAATATACAAACTGGGACATATCCGCGACATAGGAGGCATCGACGGAGGCTCCATGGGGACTAGAAGCTTAACCAGCCGGTGGAGATAAACTCAAATAAATGAGTACAGCTGCTAAAGTCAAACTATAAACCCAACCAACGGATGTGATATATAGTGCTCTATTCGAAGGCGACATGACTCAATAGCTACCAAAAGATAACATCTTTCCTTGTCCGACTATTTGGTTTTTTGATTTTTTTTTTTGGACTTTTTCAAATATTTAAAAATCTTGAAAATGAATAAAATTGCTTTATAGTTATAGACTAGGAGGAGACAAGTGTCATAGGGGAAAACAAAATAGTTCCAAGCAGTGGAACATACCTATGCTCAATGCAAGGATACATGTGTAGGATAGCGACACTCAGGGGAAAATCTCCTTTTGGTAAAAAGGGAATCAAGTTGCAAAGAATATATAAAATGGCTCTGCATGGCTAGACATGAGACAAGCTTAGGCTATATGGCTGAAACTCAATGTCAGCTAAGCCGATGTAAGGCTCAATAAGGTAGGCAAAGCTCATGATAATGAAATTACAACTTGACACAAGGGAGTCCTGAGGGGAATATGCTAGCAAAAGATCAAGAGGAGTATGAGGCTCTTGTGAAGTGTCATGGAAATACTATACAAAGGACTCCCACACCCTAAGGGACAAAACGTCAGCATGGGCACCAAATGAAAATAAGGAGCTAAATACGGTACCCATGTAAGGTCAAGCTCTACCACTCATATCATGTCACTTCTAAAATAGCAAGAAGGTTCTGTGACATAACAGAGTGGGTTTGTACCTAAGGCTATAATGAAATGGTCATAAGGTCATGCAAAATGAAAATAGTGATGAAACCTAACCTATATGCCAGATTAGACATGATACCTAAGATCGACATGAACGGGTCAATCCAACGGTTTTGACGACACTCAAAAAGGTCTCCTACATCATAAATTAGGTCAAAAACGGTCCAAAATGATTAGAAATGGTCCAAACTATAGGAAAGGGGGTAAAAGTTTTCAAAAATTTGAAAAATTTCTATAAATAGTAAATATTTCAAAACATTACAAAACATTTGAAATTTTTACCCAATTGAGCTCAGATTTTCAACGGTGAATTCCAGGAGATCCAGCCGGTGGAATCCACTACCGTTTCTTCCAGGTACTTACCCATGCTCTTCTCTTCCATTTTGATGCAATTTTTTATCAAATTCCATGGTTATTTGGGATTTCTAGGTCAATATAAAATAGGCGTTGCGTCCCACGCGGAAATCGAGGTTTTTTCTGTGTATAAGGTTGGCTATACGTGGGAAATGCCCCCAAACCCGCGTACATATGTGGCTGTTTGGAAAAGAGTCGCGTATGCGGCCGCGCATGAGGTTTTTTAAGTGTTCTAATGGGTAAACTTACAATTTTTTGTGCAGGATGATTCTAGAATGGAGAGAACGTGAACATGGTGATGTAGAGGAGGCAGTAAGGGCCGATCTAATGGCTCAACAAGCATTACTTGCATGTGGGATCTACAATATTTGGCGTCTTGGTGGCTTAAGGGCCAAACCAGGATTATTGCAGATACTGGTGGATTACTGGGATCCAGACTCAGAGTCGTTTTAGATAGATGGGATGTCCCTCGCCATAGAGGTGGAGGACATATACTTTATTACTGGACTTTCCCGACGGGGGGAAGTAGTGAACCTACGTTCTTGTGGGCCTGGAGGTGGCCTAACTATAGATGAGTACATTGTGGTGTACTACTATTCGTACATGGAGAAGGTGGGAGTCAGATCCCAACCAACTCTATACAGGTGCTGGGCCTAAAGGGCATCCTACTAACACTGGGCAGGATAGCAGGCTTGGCTTCACTCCACCAGGCTTCGCGGCCTCTGATGTTCTATGTAGTGGAGTGTATGAGACCCACGGTATATGACTGGAGCACTACACTACTAAGAAACATGAAACACTAGCTCAGTGAGTGTAAGATGGGCAGAGTGCAAAAATTTAGTTTCAGCAATATACTAAGCACGTTTTTCTTCGAGCGCGTTCTAGGATTGAGCCCCAGAGTTGACGTTCCTCTACACAGGATTCAAGATCCGGCCCAACAGCATTGAGAAGATGTGATGCACAGAATAGGAGGAGGTAGGGTGTCCAACACCTATCCAGCTGAGTTATTTTTGTGGTGGTGACGACAGATTGTTTCCATCGATGACTACCCCTATGCGGGGATATATTTTTGGGGGGACCTGGACATGCCGCTACCACCAGGATCAGTATACGGTGATATATGTAACGAATCTCGACCCTCGCTTTAAATTTTTGAGTTATTTAATTTTTTTGTGTTTTTTGATTATATGAAATCAAAAGACATGTTTTTGGGTGACAATACATAGTGACATCTACCATATGCATGCAAATGTGGGACCACGGCAGCCTGAAGGCTTTCCTCGTCATAGACAGAGGGGAAGAGGAGAAGATATCATGGGTGTAGATGTGGAGCGGACGCTCCAGAGCATTCATACCAACTTTGTGAGGATGACACACAGAGTTTCCATGGTGCAAGTTGAGGACTTGCCTGAGGCTATGCAGCGCCAGGTGGTGGGTGTACCACAAGCATGGGTGTGATTATTCTGATGGCTAGCTAGAGCCATAGTGACCTTCCATGATCACAACCCCCCTCCTCCTCCACAGGCTTAGATACCTGGGAGATACATTTTGTATTACCGTGTATTATATTCTAGTGGCTTGAGAGCCCCATTTTTGTATTATGACACTATGTATTACCACATTTTGGATGTATAAAAAACTTTTATGATGATCGGTTTATTTATTTACATGCATAAAAATTTGTGTTTGTGATGAATTTACTATGTATGAAACAAATGCCAATCTAACATGTAGTTAGCATATGAGTCAACAACTTGATTATTAATTCTTGGAACATGTATGTATGTTATATTGTCAAATTGTCGTTCTAATAATCTCACATGTAAGAATATTCTTAATAACGTCAGATCTTTAACATGGTACAAACCATTAAGCTATGACACTACTAACTCTAAATCAAGACATACCTCAAGAGAGAGAATGCCATGTAAAATGGCATCCCATAGAAGCTCAATAATGGTGCTATATTCAGCAACATTATTGGAAGATGGCTGTAGACATATGCCTCCTAAAGACAGTACCTGACCCATAGGAGTATAAATCACCCAAGCAGCAGAGGCTGAGTGTTGAGTGTGATGGCTTGCACCATCTACAAATCCTATGTAGGTGGAAGATTCCATTGACATCTGCCAAAAGAAACTAAAACTAATCACAAACCCGATCACCATAAGAAAAAAGACCTAACTATGCAAAAATCTATAATAATATACAATAACTAGCCTTGGCTGAAAATCATACATAGTACTTCTTGAGATAGAGCCCATTTCTTGGCTCCGCCAAGGCCGTTCCTTCATAATCCAATAACTCATAAGTGCCCTTCTCTAACACACGTTGGACGATGTACGGACCACACCACATGGGGTTAAACTTTCCTACCCCTAAGGGTTCCTTTGGTTGATCCCACAAAAGGACCAAGTCTCCCTCACTAAACCTCCTTGGATAGACAGACTTATCATACTGGACCTTTACGCGACGTTTATTTACTTCTAAAGCCACCAAGGCATCTCGACGCTGCTCATCAAGTTGCTCAAGGTGGACCAAATGCTCCTCCAATGGGGAAGTGTCTGGTAAGAGTTCTACAACTAGTTTCAAATAAGGAATCTTGTACTCAACCAGCAATAATGACCCCAATCCATGTACAAGTTGATATGGAGAAAAACCCGTGGCAGTCTTAACAGCGGTTCTATACGTCCACAAAGCCGGATATAACATAATGTGCCAATTATTATTGCTTCATTCAATGGTTCATTGGAGAATGGATTTGAGTGATTTATTCACTACTTCTACCTATCCATTCGCTTGAGGGTAGTAAGAGGAGGAATGCTCTTGCTTATACCCTAACTTTGATGCAAACTCTTCCATCATACGATTCTAAAAGTGCGAGCCATGGTCAATGACAAGCTCTTTCGGAATCCCGAACCAAGTAATAATCTGATTGAATACAAAGTGCATGGCTCTCTCACCATCGGATTTAACTGTAGGCATATCCTTAGCCCATTTCGTGAAGTAATCAACAACCACTATGATACGATGATGCCCCCTAGCTAAAGCTGGGTTGCAATCCATAAAATCAAGCCCCCACTTAGTGAAGGGACCAACGGTGATGATGGGATGTAACAGGGTAGGTTTCAAGTGCGTATTATGTGCAAACACCTGGCAAGGGTGGCACCTCTTGGCCGCATCTACACAATCTTTAAAGATCGACGGCTAGAAATAACCCTCTCTTAAGATTTTTTGGGCTGTAGAAAGCCCAGATAAATGACCACCACACGCCCCTATGTGGCAATCATTCAGCACTACCTCAGCCTCATCATGAGTTAAACAATGTCGTAAAATGAAATCTACCCGACAGTAGTATAAAGTGTTATCCACTATGAGGTAATTCTTAGACACGTGACGTAATTGTCGTCATTCATCCAATGAGAGGTGAGTGGGGACCTTCAACGTTTCTATATATATAATGATATCCCCATACCATGGGTCTAAAGTTGAGATTAATAAGATGTGCTCATCGATAAACGTATCTTCACAAACCAACTCATCGCCCTCGCTTGGGAAATCCGATATAAGATCTGCAAAAATTAACAATTTCTTTGATTTTGCCAAAACAAAATCGAGATCGAATTCTTGGAGGATGAAAATCCATTTATTATATTTTCCCCCAATCATCCTTCAAGTGAGGATGAATTGAAACGGATTGACATGGGCTACAACCAAGGTCTAGAGAAGGAGAATATAATGCCTGAACCACTGAATCGCATGTACGGTAGCTAAGGAAAGCTTCTCAACATGAGAATAATGAATCTTCACATCAATAAGATTTCGGCTCAGATAGTATATGACATGCTCTTGGAGCTCCTCATCCTATTGAACCAAAACCATACCAATCGTCTCCATGGACATGGCCACATAAAGTAGAAAATCACAGCTATAGTCTGAGGGACTAATCACTAGGGCCAATGCTAGGGCTCGTTTGAGTGCATCAAAGGACTCCTGGGCTCACTCATCCCAACAAAAGGTGGTGTCCTTCTTCAAAAGACGCATGAATCCTCTAGTCAAATTGGCAAAATTGACAACGAATCTTTGTGAGAAGTTTGCCATGCCTTGCAAACATTGAAGATGACAAATATTTTTCGGGGGAGACAACTAAAGTATTGCCTCAACCTTCAAAGGGTCGACTCTTATACCCTCCTTAGAAACAATGAATACTAATAAGCGACTTGACTTGACACAAAAGATGCACTTGTGAGGATTTAATTTGACCAAATAATGGCGGCACCTTTCGAATACCAATCTCAAATGATAGGAATGATGCATTCTCATATGAGAATGAGCAGCAAGGTCATCCAAAAATACTTCAATAATCGACTTGAGATCGTGGAAAATCAAGGTCATGGCCCATTGAAAAGTAGCTCCAATGTTCTTAACGGAAAAAGGCATTTTCCGATATGAAAAAGTTCCCCAAGGACAAATAAATGCGGTCTGATGTTGGTCCTCAGGCTTAATTTGTATCTGATTTCATCCAGAAAAGCCGTCCATAAAGGAAAAAACCTCGCTACCTACACACTCATCCAAAATCTAATGAATAAATGGTGTGGGGAAATTGTCCTTAGGACAGGCACGATTCAAATCAAGAAAATCAGTACATATGCGGATCACTCCCTACTTCTTGTCAACCAGAACGAGGTTTGAAACCCACTCCGTTAAGGGAACGGGATAGATAAAAATGGATTTCAATAGTTTCTCTATCTCTTCCTTAATCACGGGTGATTTCCTAGGATTCACTGCACACAAACGTTGTCGAACAGGCTTAGCGTTGGGATAAGTCTTAATCTCATGTTCGACAATGCAAGGGTTGATACTTGGCATTTAATCGTAAGACCAAGCAAATATATCATGAAATTATTTAAACAGCTCAGTGTATTCTAGAATCTCAGCATGGGAACATTCTGCCCCAATATAAACATTGTCTATCCTGCCAAGATCATGAGAGATATTGATAGGAATTGTTGGAGATATTGATAGGAATTGTTGGAGATGTATTTTCCATATTCCCATCATCCATCTGACCAAGAGAGCTTAATGGAACCATGCGACTACCAATCCTCTCGCTAAGAACCTCCCTAAAGTCCTCACGCTCCAAGCGGTCAAGCTCAGGAAGAAAATAAGATCTATGATGGAGCTCTTCCCATGGTGGCTCAACTCTCGACATGGCCTCAATAATTGATTCATCTGAAGGAAAAACACTATCAAGGTAGTCATGTGCGTGAGAAGACTGTACTACCCATGCCGGCATCACATAAGGGTCCTCCTCCTCCGTCTACGAAGAGGAAGGACTGGGATCTGCAACACACTCAATATTAGCTTGATAAGCTACCATGGTTGCAGGCAATGGCACGTCCATCACGCTCGGCTCACTCGAAGTATTCAGTGTAGGAAGAATCCAAGGATCTTCCATATGACTCGTGCAAAAAGACACCAATCTTATAGATGTCGAAGCCTCACTGGAACTAGACCCTATCATAAGGATAGGTGCAGGGAAACTAAAGCTTCCCATGAGGGATGGATACATGCCCATGCCCACACTCCCAGTTACCGACTGAGAGTGCTCTACAGTCGGGATCAAAGCTCCCGAAGATGCGGTAACCGACGAATTATTGAATGATGTTTGATCAATCATAAATATCTTCCCATTAAATGGAAAGCATATGACATGAAACAGGAAAGAAGCTATGCCTTGCATAATGTACATCCAATTCCTACCTACTAAGAGATTGTAGGCAAGAGGCAAATAAACCACCTTGACCTCTATCGCAATGGTCTTCCCTCCCAAACGTACTTTAAGGGAAGGGAGAATCCCGTGCGGCCAAAACGATCTCCCATCGAATGTAGTTAACATGGTCACTGACTTAGACAACTCATGGGAACCTAAACCCTTCCAACACAATAAAGACATCACAGAAGTAGCAGTGCCTTCGTCAATCACAGTGCACTTGACAGTCATGTTAAGACATTCTACGTGAATCAAAAGAGACACATAGTAAGGAAAGCGAGGCTGAAGTCCTGTGGTTTCAAATTTAATCATGGAGGAAGAATTATCATCATTCACACGAAGGGTAGAAAGCAAAGTCTTCCTTTGCGAAGGAGAACTCTGAAGCACTTCTAGTGCAGACATCGCAGAAGGAGTGTGGACCAAATCCTTGACAACTGAATAGTTTTTGGCGGCTCGGGCATTAGGATTGTGCCCCGAATGCTTAAGTACTCCCTTAGGAATGCAAGGTGCAGCTTCAGGTTTATCCCCAGGTTTTTCAATACAGAAAGGAGTCCCTGGTGGATCAGATTCCTTTGTTGGGTTGGGTTGTGACGAACCATAGTATTTCGCATGGGTCACAACTTTTGCAGCACAGGCCATGTTAATGCAACCACGACCACTACCCATTAGTGGATATTGATCACCACCAGACTGATCATGGGTCCTCAAGTTCATATTTTGATTGTGAGGTAAAGGGTTAGTTAGCACAGCTGGGCCCTATGCCAAGAATATCGAGGCTTCATCGATACGAGGGCACAATCAAGTGAGGTGATCATCCTTACAGAACTTGCAAGGGAATTTAACCTTACGTCTAGCTTGCTTGTCCCCCCCAACATCATGGGCGTTCTTGCCATTATTAGCATTCTCGTTCCTATTCCCACCCTTATGATTATTCTTACCTTTCTTTTTATTCCGTCCGGGCTGCTGGTTACCCTTCTGGTCAGACGATTGTACTGAAAGCACACTCACCATTTGGGTGGGTTGAGACGAAGCCGTGGCTTGTCCCAAAGCAGATTGGTTAAGTGGAAATTGACTAACTTGTTTTGCAACCGAATCCACAGGTTTAGCACTCGCATAACCCACAATGCCATCAGCTTGTGGTCTAGGTTTAACTTTGGGGTCGAAACTAGAACGTGGGGCATTGAGAATGATCTCATATAACAAACCGGACTGAGTATAAATCAAATCCAGTTCCTGCTCCCTAAAAATGGATTGTTCCTCATTTTTCACTCTGGATGTAGACACATTTTTCACCATATATGGAAATAACGACTAAAGGAACCATTTGAGGAGGAATTCTAGTGGTATAAAGGCTTTAATTAACCTCTTCCTTCTACATCACTCTTGGATATGATCCGAGATATATGTAGCTTTATCATGCCGAAATGTCAACAAGATTTTAGTACCAACGTCATAATGCACTGCTAGCTGGAAGTGGTTAAGAAAAGTCATCACTAGGTCATCGAACAAAGCGAATGCCCCCCCTAGGTAGCTCTATATACCATTTCATGGTAGGCCCTGTAAGGGTGCATTGAAATAGTCTTAAATGGATTGAGTCCTGATGTAAGGAATTTGAAGAACACCGTAGGTGAAAGGTAGTAACATGTTCACTCAGATCCTCTTTTGATTTTCCCTCAAATTTGGGTATGTCCGAGGGAAGCTTAGTAGGGACAACCGGCCAAGCCGGGTTATGAGCTGTAGGATCGTTTGTCCATCTCGACAAGTCAGAAAGATTGAGCGTTGCAAGGAAAGGGAGCCTAGGATGATGAGGTCAATGGACCACTCCCTGATAGTTATGATTCACATAGGTCTGATTACCACCATGGCCTTGGCCATAGTGCCCTCCTCCTGTTTGACCTATATAGGGTGGCATGGAAGCACCATACTGTGGTGTACCTTGACTATTCAGAGCTACAAAGCCATAATTTGGAGAGTAAGTGAGTTTTTGATACCCACGCCCATAAGGTGAAGAACCCTGTCCATACTGCGTCCCATAATAAGGTCCACAAGTCATCGCATGCGATGTTCCATGAGACACTTCGTAGGTAGGAATATATTCTCCAGAAGTAGGAATATACATACCGGAAGTAGGGATATATGCTCCGGAAGTAGTAACATGACCTCTAGAAGTATGAACATAACCTCCCGAAGCAACGGGCAGTATGTAAACTTGAGACACATCTGGTCTAGTAACCGCAGTACAGACATGACTCGTAGAAACGTTTCAGCCCGAAGGACCACGTGAATGAGGTGGAGGGTGAACATTCGAAGAACTAGGGACAACGCACGAATGGACTTGAGTAATTATGTACTTTTTATTCCCTATAGTCACTCATCTTGGATCTGTTATCCTAATAGGATCACTAACCCTAGACCTAGGAGGAATATATGATGTAGCTTCCACCACCAGGATGGAAGGTGCAATGTGACTTGTGCTCCCAAACCTCTCCACATGGTAAGGAATGAGAGTGCCCCCAGGCATAGTGCTAGGCTCAAACTCAGGTTCGACATGAAATGCCAAATAATGTGTAGGAAAACCATATATACCATAATTACCATAACTAGTGCTCGCGGGTTCAAAATGACTCTCATCATCTTCCGGCATTCCATACCGGTGATGCGTCACTAGGGAATCCACCCTAGAGTAAGTAGGTCTATCATGAAACGTACATATCTCAGAAATCACAAGACCTAACTCAGTCAAGTCAGGTGAAGGATCATAGTTAGAAGTAAACTCCCCATCTTCCACGTGAATGGGAGAAGGTGGTTCAGGAATACCTTCAACGTGGTCTCCCATGGTGTGTGAATCAATGTGCGAAGTAGTCCTCCTAGACTGTCTATTTATCTCTCCCAAAGGAGGAGGAGACGTATAAGGAGGAAGTCCTGCTAAACAATGAGAACAACGAGGAGCTGCACCCGAATCCACAATGACTCAAGAACGACAAGGAGCCGCACCCGAATCCACTCTCACTCAAAAAATATAAAAGACTCTCTATCTATGCAAACCCTAGGCAAGTTAACATGCACAGAGAAATCACCAATAAAATCTAAAGCCAAACACAAGCAATCAAGGGTAGGATAAGTGAGTTCCTGAATGAAGCAGGTATGTCTCGCCTAGGAGAGGCTTGAGACTCCCATACACAACAAGCGAAGGTACGTAACCAATTATTGTGGCCCTCAGCTTCAACGCGTAAATCGACTGTGTTTTTCGACCCCAATTTGGCTGGGACACCCAGAAAATAACCCTTGCAAAGTACCCCCTCAATATCCTAGGTAAGGCCACTAAGGTCACCTCAATATAATCAATGCTCAGGCGGACAATCACAGGTGAGATTGACCGTATGGGCAGGGTAGCAAAGCCCAAAACTCTCGAAAGAGCCCCCAGATACGAATACAATCCTAGAAATATCTCCGGTACTACTCAGTTATGACTAGGGGTCATCCCAGTCAATAACCACTCACACTGCCTCGTGCTTAACTCCCTTTTGAGAGGAGGATCCTGAGAAACACTAGTTATACCAAGGAATTTCACAAACTCACCTGGACAGACACATACATGTTGTTGTTTAGTGGTCTTGAAGAATTGACTCACAATGAACTATTCGAAGACCCTAAAACCTAAGCTTGTTGGTGAACCCTATCAAATAAAATAGTGTAGTTCATTTTAATTAAGCGTTGATTTTAATTGGCTTTATTACTCAAAAGAGGGATATGGCCGTGCAACTAATGGTGTTATGACAAAACATGAAGTAAAATGCACACCTAACAATCAATGCAAATGCATTGTGTCCATGAAAAGCAGGGTATGCTACTACATGAAATGCATAATTGTCTTCAAATGATAAATGCAAACTTTCCTATATGAAATCCTAACTAATACTCCAAAGCAAATCTAGTGCAAGTACTATGCAAAATGCAATACACAATGCATGATGATAAGCAAATATTTTTGGATTTTTTGAAATAAAAATGAGATACAAAAGCAAAATAATGGTTCTACAACCCCCAAACTCTGCTAGCACACTCAAGCAAAGCACTAAGGTAAAAAAAATCTAATGCACTAATCCCAAAACAAAAAATCGAAAATGCAATGACAAGAACATTCTTAAAAAAAATAATTTTTACCCTAAAAAAAAACCTATCTCTGGTCAGAAACAGGGATATATACAGAGTCTAGCAATATCGAAGGAGACTCAACAATCATCAAAATTCACCCAGCAACCATCCAACTTCCTCTAGAAGGAGAAACTAAGGGCATACGCGACTGTTCATAGTAAACCCGCGTGTGTACACGGAAATAGCAAAGAAACCCGCATATATATGCGGCTATGAGTTAAAAAATCGTGTACAAGAAGAAAGGTGCATAAAAATAAAGGCAAACAGACAAGCTTAGACAAACTTCACACCAATCAGACACTACCAGGAAAACATGCCCCCAGACCCGACACAAAAATAAGAGAAAAAGAGCAATTCAAATTCATTGAATGCCGATAGAAAACCCCCAAAGGACAAATACTAGGAACTCCTTAGTGGAGTCACCAATTCTATTACGGAGACAAATTCCTATGGCTTGGGGTACCACAACAGACAGCTTGACTCGAGAAATCAATCCTTTCCAATATGCAATAGAAATTAAACATCTAACACTAAAGGATCAGACCTTGTACCTTATTTCGGACGGTTGAAGTAGATCCCCGTTGAGCTTTCCAACTTCAACTTGAATTGATTAATCACATCTTCAACAACAAGTAAAAAATACAAGCATACTATATATCTTGGTGTTAGATCTATTCTAGCATATATAATCAACAATGTATAAACATTTGAAATCATCCCATGGATAAAATATTCATTCAAACATACATTATTGGACATGAAAATATATTTCTATTAGCATAACATTAGAGATTACAATGGATACAACCTCTCTCGACACGTCTTCGAATCGGAGAAACTGAATCCACCACTTGGGCCTCCATCACCTCAATCCTCCATCTCTCGATAGCAAGCTCACAAGCAAAAGGAAAGCTTGGGAAGAACACAAAAGTGCTCCAAGGGACAAAGGGATGCAAACTCAAGCACAAGTTCCGTCAACAATGGACTATAGTTTCTTTGCTCTCAATTCTCTCTTATGCCTTCAATGTACCAAAGAGTTCCTTATATAGCTTTTAAAAGGGGTAATGAAAGGTAAAATCTAAGCGATCTCAAGGCATATGGAAGGCCATGAG
The DNA here is from genome assembly GCA_001517045.1 of Pseudotsuga menziesii. NCBI lineage: Eukaryota > Viridiplantae > Streptophyta > Pinopsida > Pinales > Pinaceae > Pseudotsuga > Pseudotsuga menziesii. The sequence goes on from LPNX010461659.1 coordinate 101,907, forward strand.
GCAAGTGAGTCGGATCCATGTCAAGGAAAACTTAAAAAGGATTTGGATTATGCACACATCTCGATGTATGCAGTTTTAGGGGTCAAACCCACATATATACGTGATTATGGGTTTAAAAGTTGCGTATATGGATTTTCACGTGTTTTTAGGGATGGTAAAGGAAACATCAAAGGACAAAAAATGGTCCAAGGGGTCTAAGGAATCTGCAGAGGGGCAGGGGAAAGGCCATACAAGTGTGATTCACCTGGAGTGGTTAAATCAACTATAACGATGATATTCTAAGTTGGAGTGTTTATTTATTATATGTACAAGGGTGGATTTTCAAGGAGGTATTCATTATCTAAGTGAGTGTTCACCTTGAAAAAAGACATTTTATTTTATATATATTGAGAAACAACTGATATGAGATGAAACATATTTTTAATTTGTTCCTCTTCATAAAAATCCTTTCTATGATCCCGTTCAATAGCGTTAACAATCAAATTAACACCCTTGAGTAGTGAAGGTTGAAATCACATTTTTCCATTCTCATACAACATCATGAATACATAACTCAAGTACAAATAAGATACATTGTCTCTTTTAAATATGACCACCACCTCCATAATGGAATATGTGAGTGATGACCTAGGTAGAGATGAGAGGAAAAGTCCAAAATTGAATTCCACTTAACGGAACCTTATTTTACCTAATCATAAACCAAGGAAATTATTTTACCCAATCATGAGAACATCTTGTTGCATAATTTATTATGTTTATGTCTATTTAGTTATGTTTAAACCATCATTATCATCATAATCATCACCATCACCATCATCATCATCATCCTCATCGTCATCATCATCACCATCACCATCATCATCATCATCCTCATCGTCATCATCATCACCATCATCATCATCATCATCATCATTGACATCATCACCATCATCATCGATGTCATCATCACCATCATCAACATCATCATCACCATCATTATCATCACCGTCATCCTCATCATCATCATCATCCTCATACTCATCCTCATCCTCATCTTCATCCTCATCATCATCATCATCGACATCATCATCATCATCATCATCATCATCGACATCATCATCCTATCATCGTCATTTTGTTACGGAGAGAAATTCCTATGGCTTGGGGTACCACAACAGACAACTTGACTCTAGAAACCAATCCTTTCCAATATGCAATAGAAATTAAACATCTAACACTAAAGGATCAGACCTCGTACCTTATTCCGGACGGTTTAAGTAGATCCCCATTGAGCTTTCCAACTTCAGCTTGAATTGATTAATCACGTCCTCAACAACAAGTAAACAAGAAAAGCATACTATATATCTTGGTGTTAGATCTATTCTAGCATATATAATCAACAATGTATAAACATTTGAAATCATCCCATGGATAAAATATTCATTCAAACATACATTATTGGATAGGAAAAGATATTTCTATTAATAGAACATCAGAGATTACAATGGATACAACCTCTATTGGCACGTCTGCAAATCAGAGAAACTGAATCCCCCACTTGTTCCTCCATCACCTTAATCCTCCATCTCTCGATAGCAAGCTCACAAGAAAAAGGAAAGCTGAAGAACACAAAAGTGCTCCAAGGGGCAAAGGGATGTAGACTCAAGCACAAGTTTTGGCAACAATGGACTATAGTTTATTTGCTCTCAATTCTCTCTTATTCCTTCAATGTACCAAAGAGTTCCTTATATAGATTTTCAAAGGGGTAATGAAAGGTCAAATCCAAGCGATCTCAAGGCATATGGAAGGCTAGGAGTCAAGTGAGTCAGATCCATGTCGAGGAAAACTCCAAAAGGATTTGGATTATGCACAAATCCTGATGTATGTAGTTTTAGGGGTCAAACCCACGTATATACGCGATTATGGGTTTAAAAGTCGCGTATATGGATTTTCACATGTTTTTAGTGATGGTCAAAGAAACATCAAAGGACAAAAAATTGTCCAAGGGGTCTAAGGAGTCTACAGAGGGACAGGGGAAAGGCCATACAAATGTGATTCACCTGGAGTGGTAAAATTAGCTATAACGATGATATTCTAAGTTGGAGTGTTTATTTATTATATGTACAAGGGTGGATTTTCAAGGAGGTATTCATTGTCTAAGTGAGTGTTCACCTTGAAAAGAGACATTTTGTTTTATATATATTAAGTCACAACTGATATGAGATGAAACATATTTTTAATTTGTTCCTCTTCATAAAAATCCTTTCTATGATCCCGTTCAATAGTGTTAACAATCAAATTAACACCCTTGAGTAGTGAAGGTTGAAATCACATTTTACCATTCTCATACAACATCATGAAGACATAAATTAAGTACAAATAAGTTACATTGTCTCTTTTAAATCTGACCACCACCTCCACAATGGAAGATGTGAGTGATGACATAGGTAGACATGAGAGGAAAAGTCCAAAATTGAATTTCACTTAAAGGAACCTTATTTTACCTAATCATAAACCAAGGAAATTATTTTACCCAATCATGAGAACATCTTGTTGCATAATGTATTATGTTTATGTCTATTTAGTTATGTTTATACCATCATTATCATCATCATCATCACCATCATCATCATCATCCTCATTGTCATCGTCATTTCCATCATCATCATCATCGTCATCATCATTGACATCATCACCATCATCATCGACGTCATCATCACCATCATCAATATCATCATCACCATCATCATCATCACCGTCATCCTCATCCTCATCATCATCATCCTCATCCTCATCATCATTAGCATCATCATCATCATCATCACCATCATCATCATCATCATCATCGACATCATCATCGTCATCATCATCATCATCGACATCATCATCCTATCATTGTCATTCTGTTACGGAGAGAAATTCCTATGGCTTGGGGTACCACACCAGACAGCTTGAATCTAGAAATCAATCATTTCCAATATGCAATAGAAATTAAACATCTAACACTAAAGGATCAGACCTCGTACCTTATTCCAAACGGTTGAAGTAGATCCCCGTTGAGCTTTCCAACTTCAGCTTGAATTGATTAATCACATCCTTAACAACATGTAAACAAGACAAGCATACTATATATCTTGGTGTTAGATCTATTCTAGCATATATAATCAACAATGTAAAAACATTTGAAATCATCCCATGGATAAAATATTCATTCAAACATACATTATTGGATAGGAAAAGATATTTCTATTAATATAACATCAGAGATTACAATGGATACAACCTCTGTCGGCACGTCTATGAATTGGAGAAACTGAATCCCCAACTTGGGCCTCCATCACCTCAATCCTCCATCTCTCAATAGCAAGCTCACAAGCAAAAGACAAGCATGGGAAGAACACAAAAGTGCTCCAAGGGACAAAGGGATGCAGACTCAAACACAAGTTCCACCAACAATGGACTATAGTTTCTTTGCTCTCAATTCTCTCTTATGCCTTCAATGTACCAAAGAGTTCCTTATAAAGCTTTTCAAAGGGGTAATGAAAGGTTGAATCCAAGCAATCTCAAGGCATATGGAAGGCCAAGAGTTAAGTGAGTTGGATCCATGTCAAGTAAAACTCTAAAACGATTTGGATTATGCACACATCTCGATGTATGCGGTTTTAGGGGTCAAACCTGCGTATATACGGGATTATGGGTTTAAAAATCACGTATATGGATTTTCACATGTTTTTAGGGATGGTCAAGGAAACATCAAAGGACAAAAAATGGTCCAAGGGGTCTAAGGAGTCTGCAGAGGGATAGGGTAAAGGCCATACAAGTGTGATTCACTTGGAGTGGTAAAATCATCTAAGGTACAAGGTCTGATCCTTTAGTGTTAGATGTTTAATTTCTATTGCATATTGGAAAGGATTGGTTTCTGGAGTAAAGCTGTCTATTGTGGTACCCCAAGCCATAGGAATTTCTCCTCGGAACAGAATGACGATGATAGGATGATGATGATGATGATGATGATGATGATGATGATGTCGATGATTATGATGATGATGATGATGATGGTGATGATGATGATGATGATGATGATGATGAGGATGAGGATGAGGATGAGGATGAGGATGATGGTGATGATGATAATGGTGATGATGATGTTGATGATGATGGTGATGATGTCAATGATGATGATGATGATGATGGTGATGATGATGACGATGAGGATGATGATGATGGTGATGGTGATGATGATGATGATAATGATGGTTTAAACATAACTAAATAGACATAAACATAATACATTATGCAACAAGATGTTCTCATGATTGGGTAAAATAATTTCCTTGGTTTATGATTAGGTAAAATAAGGTTCCTTTAAGTGGAATTCAATTTTGGACTTTTCCTCTCATGTCTACCTATGTCATCACTCACATCTTCGATTGTGGAGGTGGTGGTCATATTTAAAAGAGACAATGCATCTTATTTGTAGTTGAGTTATGTCTTCATGATGTTGTATGAGAATGGAAAAATGTGATTTCAACCTTCACTACTCAAGGGTGTTAATTTGATTGTTAACTCTATTGAACGGGATCATAGAAAGGATTTTTATGAAGAGGAACAAATTAAAAATATGTTTCATCTCATATCAGTTGTGACTCAATATATAAAAAATAAAATGTCTCTTTTCAAGGTGAACACTCACTTAGACAATGAATACCTCCTTGAAAATCCACCCTTGTACATATAATAAATAAGCACTCCAACTTATAAAATAAAGGGAGTCAATCTCAGTTGAGAATGCACCCAAGTAAAGTTCAAATTCAACTTAGTTTTGGCAAGCACAAAAGGAAGTTACAAGTTACAAAACACAAATGTACAAATTTATTTATAAAAAATATTAAGCATGGGAATTGTGTATGTCATTTAAATAAAAGATAAAATATTTTCACTTTTCGACTATTGTGAGCCAGTTTGATACATCAATATGATTATGGTAAGTACAATTTCCTTTGACACAACCCATTCATCTCTTTAACTCTTTTCATGGTAATGTCGCAACTCAAACATGCAACATATTTTCATATGTTATAAACGGTGACAATGCATGTTATGGGTAATATATATTGATTAACATATTTTCCATTGCATGATCACCACAATGGATAAAGGATACTAAAACATGTATACACAAAAATAATTTACAAAAAGAGATGGTTGCATACATATATAGGAACTTCAATGAATTCACCTTGTTGTGTAGATTCACGTTTCCTCTAAAATTCCAATTTTCACTTCAAACCTTCTCTTCATTGATAGTAGATTGTCTTATGATACAAGAATGAGAAGCTCCTTGAATGGGAAAATTTCCATACAAATATCACTCCATGACCTATGATTAGAGTTTTTGATGTAGTATGTGGAAAAC
>LPNX010461659.1:107557-163444 GCA_001517045.1 Pseudotsuga menziesii
CATAAGACCTAGTTGTCTCCTTAAGAGCCATGCAAGGTAATGACGTGCGTCTTACTTGTCAAAAGGGGAGGTTTCGTGGCCACTTTCCAATCCACACCCCATTGCAGAGTTGACCTACACACAAATACGTTACTTTGTAAGTTAAATCTTGGTTATTAAAAAAAAAGAATGGTATAAAAGAAAATAACAATACTGAAGTTACAATTACCTTCTTGGATTTCAAAGGCACCCAGTCATCACCAAAGAGAATATTGCAAACTCAATTAATGAATGAGTCAAGTATATACTGGTGTAGAACGTGACATGGGCTGAGTTTGGTGGTTCCTCCACGTCTAGTTACAGAAAGTGGAGTAACGAGGGAAAGCAACCAAAGGACCTTGGAGAAAATTAAGGAATTGTTAACATCTTCTAGAACCCTAACGAAATGATCAGTGCAAAAATCAATACTCATTAGAACCTCTATGGTTTTACAATTCATATATTGCTGACAACTCAAGTTCGGATCGAATTCACATGGTCCGAGAGGGGGAATGTTTATGAATCGTACCTTGCATTTCGCCATCACACTTACGTCAATCGATATGTCAGTACGAAGGAGAAGAGTCTTGTTAAACTATCCATGAATGACTATGCATAAAATGTTGTAACCCATTTTATATAGTTCAATCTACAACAAAGCTTTATCGATGTTAAATATTATAACCTTTGGTACATCACACCTTGTTATATAAAAACATTTAAACCTGTAAAAAAAAGAGATTTGTTAAAAGGTATATTTTTTAGGGCTTTTATTTTTTTATTAAAAGGATAAAAATGGTTTAGGGATAGATCCTTGTCCAAACCTTAGGTTTCCCTTTTCTTTGTCCCTTATGGTGCCTTAGGATAGAGTTTGTTCTTTAACTGTAGCGTCGAGGTACCTCACTGCCTACACATACTAAAACATAGGTTCATGCATTAGTCATGATGACTAAGTAAGACTGTGACCAATCCCTTGTGCAGCTAAAGACTAGGATCAAACAAACAATAAACGGCAAACTGTCAAGTTCAACCATATCCTTTAAGTATGTTTTTTATGTCACAAAGTATGTCATGACGAGAGTTCACAATGTAAAGAAAGATGATAATATCTTAAGTAAATGAATCTTACAGCAAATTAAAGGAATTATGAATTATAACATCTAAGTTAATTACATTAAATAATTTTTTTATTTATTTGTTAAATTTAAGGGATGTTACATATGCTATCTCAACCGTCCGATGAACTGGAAACAACAAAGTTTCTTGTGGTAGATCCATGATACGTAGCTGCAAGATTCAAGTTGATACAAGCACCAGGAGGAGAATCACATTTTCTTTAGAAACACGAAGCACTCCACACAACATATACTCCATGCAACTAAATAAGAGCGTGAATCTTCAACTAGATCTCTTGAAATTGGATCATGTTCAAACTCAAAAAAAACCTTCGAAATATACTTAGGTGTCAAAAAATACATCGCAAATATGAATATCAATTCTCAGATTACATCAACGCAACTTCAAATATAGCTTCACGCAGCTGAAGGGAGCGCAAATATCCACCACATTCTCTTGTTGTTTGGCTCTCATTCAGATCATAGGTTTGAAAATCTCAATATCAGATCGAAGTCTTACCTCCAAAGGTAACTCTTACGTATGTAAGTCGCAGCTGACACATGGAATACTGCTCAAACATGGAGGACCTAGCTCACAAAATATACACAAAAACTAATAATATACAATCTCATCTATTACATTTTCATGCATTTGTCAGCATATGCAATCATTCATTTGCAAAGATAAAGAACTTGAATGCACGTCTCAATAAATAGAGACCTTGATGATTTAAAAATACTCAATGATTATAAAACTTGTTGGAAAACTTGTTGTGAGATGGAATAATGAACAATGATTATACCAAAATCAATTATTTTGGGAGATGATGCAGAGAGAAGACTCACAAAACATTGAGTACAAAAATGTAGAGGGATATGGAGTCGTAGCACACTTGGAGTGGAATTTCATCAATTCAAAGATACCTAAAATGTTCCTTCAACACAAGTATGTATCATGCGAGAGAACAACACATATAACGGTTAGGATGGAAAGAGAGAATAGTGGAGGGAATACTGGTGTGTGGAAGGTAGGTGAGAAAAATAATTAGGGTTCTTGTTCACACATCATTGGGTCATTAAGTTGTTTTCAATGCATCTCTTCAAACACAATCTTCACGAGATTCCATGCTGAACCAATACAACACTTGTTCCGGGAGAGAGTGCTTCAAAGTTAATGTATGGAGGGACAACTCATTGGATTTGTTGAAACTTTCACTGAGAGATATTCAAAAGAGGATTCTTATGGAGAAGATTTTGTAAAATGGAATAATGAGAATAATATCATATGTACGTGAATTTGTTTAGGAATAATGATGTACACCAATAATAGGATTCTAATACGTGGAATAATTAATATGCTAGAAATTAGGGTTTCCAACAATGAAATCTTATGGTGGAATAACACAGGATGCAGGGTCACAAGTGTCTTTGATATAATAATAAGGAGCCCATTAGGAAATAAATAATATTGGAAAACACAATCCAATTTAGGCAAATGAGATAAACGAGAAAAAATGGAAATATAGGAATCAAAGCACCTTTACTTCTCATTAATCAATGTACATATATACATGAGAAGTGACCCTTGGAGTTCATATTCCAAGTGGCCTCTTGGAATCTCTAGTGGCCCTTGGTCTCCCCTATGACTCGTCATTTCCTTTTCTCGTGAAAATGAGGAATTATAATAATACAACATATTGGAATATACTAACCCAAAGGATTAGATTCCCAACAATTTATGTGATAATTTGTTTTTAAGACAAGAATTCCTAGATCACCATAGTTGTGATGAGTTAACATGTTAGGAAGGTAAGTATCATAATAAATATTTTGAAATTGAAATATAAGGTGGGTGTCCATAAGACATTCTACGAGAAAAATATTTCCATCTTCAACCCTCTTAGATAGATAAAGATAATTGTTTCATCCCATGATCATTTAGTAATCCTCCAATATCCTATTTGTTTAAATAATAACTAATAAATTTGTATTAACAAAAGTTGCAGCCGAACTGTTGAACATGATAAATACAAAGGAGTGAAAAAATGGCTTTGGAATATTGCCTCACACTAGGAATTCAACAAACTATTCCAAAAAATGTTGTTTTCTGCATAGAGGGAATTATAAATAGGCCTCTAGTGTAACTATGACAAAAAATCCTAAATATAAACTACATTTGCAATACATTTAGATATTTACTCAAGGAGGATAGTTTTATTAGTGACATCTTCATGGTTGCTGGTGTTGTTTGGGCCTTTCCCATCTTAATTTTTGTTTAAAATAGAGCTCAATTTTTTTGAATATGTTGATTGATGCATTATTACTTTCCTAAGAAAAATTAATTAACTCTTCATGGTGCCCTGAAACCTTGAAAATATCACTAATACATTTGGGCATATTTTTCCACGAAATATTTCCACGTTTTGAACATTGGTGGATTAATACTTCATTTTTTTTTATCATGGCAGAAAAACCGTGGCAAAATCGACGTTTTTTAATTTTCAAAGTTTTTTTGTCTTTATATCGATGATATATGGCTATATTTTCACACCTGCCAAACCAATGCAAACTTTCAACGGCTCTTGGCTATTTACACGCAGGTCAACTCATGCATTTTCGTCCACATCTAACTAAGAATATCTCAATATTTGCATAATAGAGTAAACTTGTTCTAGGTGAGAAGTGAATTCCATCCCTCCCTTGGTTCATATTCTCAGTTCATATTCAATCCAACAAGCACGAAGCTGGTGCTGAACACCAAATAAAAATCTTTCTTCTATATTCTGTCCGATCATAGAGAGAAATCCTGAAATGGAAACCCTTAATAACAATAAAATAGATTTCTTTTTTCCCCCGTTTGTTGCATCTTTTTTCTTGGGTCTGGGTCTGACTAGCTATGTGTGGTATAGTATTTTATGTATATGACATAAGCGGCCTATACCCCCTCCTTAGGCCATTGATGTGCCCTTATATTTTACATAGAGACGTTTACACTTATTCATATACGATGTCGCCATGGATAAATACTAATTGCTATGAAATTGACTACCTCATTGTAGCTATCTCTACTACTACAACCTAGTTACCTATACGATGTCAGCATAGATAATTTACCTTTTATATTTCCAGTGGTCCATTGATTAAATTGTGCCAGCGAGTGAAATCAAATTGAAAGCCATTTTACAGCTCCTTTGCAGGAGCATGCCAAGCTGTATCACTTAGCACATTTTCTATAGTTGCGACAAGATTCTTGGTGTTGATGTATTTGTAACTTTGTAATGTATTCATTTGTATATCGTATGTATCATACCCCGATGTTCCTATCGAGAATCATTTGTAATGTAAACAAGTCATGTAAAGTCATTGAGGTTAACCCTCCATTTTAAGTCGGGGCAATAGTCCCCACAATTGAGTTAAGGTTAACCCTCCTTGTTGATTGGAGGGAAAATTCCCCACAGTTGTGGGGCACTAGGGTTATTAGACTCTCCTAAAGAAGTTGGCCTTGGTAAGTAATTGTTAAGTGAGGCTGACTTGTTGGAATGGACATTAAGTGAACGAAAGAATATAAATAGAGAGTGAGGCTCTCTATTTATCACACACACTCACTCACTGGGGCGCATGAGTGAGAGAGGAGAAGCTATCTCAAGTGAAAGAGAGAGAACAGCTGTTGGAGATCATATTTTTTGTCTTTGGGTTTTACTGCTGCCATTGGTGCTCATTCTATCTCTAAGGAAGTTGTGGGGTTTTCTATTTTATGGTTTCCCCGAGGAAAATTATTTATGTCTCTTGTCTCTTGTGATTTTTTCTATGCATGTTATTCTCACAGATAAGATCCTAGATCATATTGCTTAAATGATAAAAATATAACATGGTGCCATAGCTAACCTGAGAAGAAGGCATTATGCAGCTGCATAAGCTAGGGATTCTTACTTTTTGGGTCTCTCTCCACAATCCATCAGCAAAAGGAGGCTAGGATGAAACTCCATTGAAGGGCGCATCTTTCTGCTGAAGCATAATTTGATTTCGGGCATTTTTAGTTTTTGTTGCGGAAAATTAGTGTTTTTTACTAAAAATTAATATTTGGGTGAGCCCGGCATAGGATTTCTCTCCTCATCAAAATCAAAGTTTAGAGACATTAGTCAAGATTTTTGGTTGGGTAAGACTCTAGGAAATTCAAACCTTAGTTTGACCCCGGGCCTGAAAAACCCTAAAATACTAAAACTGATAAGTTTTGGTACATTCACTATATCTCAGGATTGAATAAGTCTCAAGGGACAAAACTCTCAGACTCCAAAATTCTTGATTTACACTGTGTAAAAGTTTCATCCTCAAATTCACTATATTTTGCGACATATGATTCTTCCAATTCAGGGTTCCAACCTCTTCCAGGATTCATCCCTAAACATGACACCTAGGGATAAGTTCAATATCTCAAGCTACAAAGATCCAAATGAATCTTTGCAAGATGTCCCAGATATGGCACAAAGTGTACTTTCTATGGTAAAAGTTTTAGACCCTGATGATGAATCAGTGACACGTGGTAGTCCGTACAAGTTCACTATGATAAATAGTCCTGAAATAAGTCACCTTGGGAAAAATCATAAGTCCCAATTGGTGAAAAAAATTCTAGTAAAACTTGTGGTGTTGGAAAGAGTATAGAAGAGGTTATCTCAGTACAAAATTTCAGACACAAAGGAGTAGTACTTTCAGAGATACCGCAGAAACAGTATCATGCATTTCTGCAGAAGAAATTGGTAAACTAGGTCTTCCTGTTCTGGGAGATTCCCTCCACTGTTTTCTGAAAATGAGTACATTGGATAGCTCACCTTGAAGAGACCTATCTTTCTATCCGATCAGAGGTTTGAAATTCCATCTTTTGAAAATTAGGGTTTCTCTGACAAACCCTAGATCAGCTAGCTCCAGAACTAGGATGGACACCTCAAATCGATAAGATCTAATCTTTTTCTTTTTATAGTTGAGGTTCTCATTTCAAAATGACTAATCACACCGGCTTTATGACAAGCTTCATGAGGCTGACAACTTCCGAGCATCGAAGTATAGGATCTCACTAGTTCTTGAAGGAAATGAATTGGACACCTACGTAAGTATAGAGGTTCTAGTTCTAGAGGGAGATGGGGTTAAAAGCATTACACAAGAAGAACTTGGTCAAGGATAAGAAGATCATTTCTGATTCAATCATAGATCACCTTATACTACAAGTGTCTTCCCTAAATACACCGAAAGAGATGTTTGATTCCTTAACCAAGCTATTTGAAGGAAATAACAAAAATCAGAAGATGACTTTGAGAAAATAGTTGAAGAATGTGAAGATCTAGAATGTAGAGACTATACAGGCATACTTCACAAGGGTCTCTCAAATCAAATAACAACTGGAAGCAATAGAAGAAGAAGTGGAGAATGCAGAAGTTGTGATAACCGCCTTGAATGGCCTCCCAAGATCATGGGATTCATTCATTCGAGGAATGTGTGCCAGAAGGAATTGATTACTTTCAGCAGACTCTGGGAAGAGCACACATAAGAAGAATCTCAACTCATAATAAGAGAAAAGAATATGGGATCAATTGAAGATCAATCTCTCACCATCCAAAGAAGATCCCTCAAGCGATGAGGAATACGAAGGACTCAACTCTTAAAGAACCTCTTATCCATCTTAGCATTTGGATAAGAAATAATGCTGTTATGAATGAAGAACATGATGAATCTGAAAGGAGTCTACCCATGAAACAAATAAAGATAAGTATTCAATTGTCATTTCATGCTATTGTTTTGTTATGCACTTGTTTATATTCAGTTGATGTGTTATGCATGATATAATGTTTGCATTAATGACATTATACTACTAATATGCATGTGATGGTTAAGTAGCTCATGGTGCTATACAACTCTCCATTGCTACTTATCTAGAATGAAACCTCTTTGCTGACATATTGGATTAGTGCACAATCTCAATGTTGTCTTGGTAGAGATGGAACACATCTAGAAAGTTTCTGTGAGATATGGATGAATGTTGTATAGGCTAAAATAGTTGCATGATCATATATTTATGCATAATAATTTTCCATTATGAATTTTCCTTATGAAATGTTTCTAACTATACAAATGCATTTGAATTATAGGAAATATCATGTACAATCACCTACAAGAAAAAAAGGATGAGACTTTTTCCAAAGAACAAGTGACGAAAGTTCAAGAAATAATCCAAGATAAAGAAGAATATGATAAGTCCTCAGACACAGTGCAGTTATGTGACACTGTTGAGTGGCATCATTGATGCAGATCCTTCCAGCTATGGAGAAGTATCCAAGAAGAAAGAGAAGGAGAGTACCAGTTCAAGAAGAATGATGTCTAGGATGCAGCATCGAGACTTGAAGTGAAGTCCATAGTATCTTCCATATGGATCTACAAGATCCAACATGTAGTATATGACAACATCGTGGGATACAAGGCATGATTCTTAGCACGAGGCTTCTTAGCTAGTGGGAGTTGAGGCACATGATAGGAAGACTTATGTGTGAAAATTAAAGAAGGTCTTGTACGAGCTCACAAGACACCTATGGGATAACACATACATGAGGATCTTGAATATCACCTAGAGTGATGAAGATCTTAACCTTTGCTACAAGGTTGAAGATGAAGCCTATAGAGTATGACAAGCTCAGAGATGTCTGCAAGAAGAACTTTTGAAAAGGTTCAAGATAGAGGATCTTGGTATCTAGTGACCCTAGATGGATACATAGAATATTAGTAGCAGAGGAAGCTACTTGTCACTTTGGTACAGAATGTTTCAATGCATAGAGTATGAAAGACAGAGGGAGAATGATGCTCCACTTCAGAGGGAGTGACTGTAGAATATCTTGATGTTTGACATGGTACAACAGGATGGAAAAATTATTAATGAATCTAGGCTTTACTAAGAGTAAAGTGGATTCCAAACTTTACTTCAAGGTTGAAGGTGGAAGACCAGTGATGCTCCTGTTATATGTCGTTGACTTGTTCTTAACAGAAAATAGGAACTCATTAAAATTGCAAGAAGGAGACTTATTGTCAAGTTCAAGATGAAGGACTTGGATATGATACACTACTTTCTAGGCATGGAGGTGTGGCAGAATGAGGATGGAATATCCCTAGGAAAAGGGAAGTATGCAATAGAGGTCCTGAATAGGTTCAGGATGATGGACTGCAAGACCATGACCACACCTATAGCATTGAACTTGAAGCTATTGTGTGTTGCTTCATCAGAGTTGGTTGATGCCATGATGTATCATCAGATGATTTGTTCCTTGATGTACCTGATGAATATGAGACCATATATTTGCTTTGCTATTAACACATTGAGACATGTTCACCTGATGGTTGCAAAGCATGAAGTGAGGTACCTAAAGGGTACAGTTGAGTATGGACTCAAGTATGATATGAATTTGAAGGTTAACCTTGAGGGTTATGTGGATTCGGATTGGGCAGGAAGTGCCATTGATAAGAAGATCACTTTAGGATGTTTCTTCAGTATGAGATCAGAGAGGAGCAGTGAAGATCCTATATGTGATCTAGATTGAGATCTCTCGAAAGAGGAATTTCTAGCATAGCCGGTGAGATAGGTTTTCTGAGCATAAAAACCTAGCGAAGCTTGTAGGTCGCTCAGACTTAAATGGTCCTGTAGGTTGTCCTTGGATGTAATAGGTCCTGGAGAATCTCACAGGTTATCCTTGGACATAATCAACCGTGATGTGATTCTATGCTATAAATGGCCAGAGTGAAGCTTGAGTACTTCAGGAAGAAGCTTGGTGTTCTCCTAATCGAGGTTCCTTCCAAAAGGAAGTGATGCGTCCGTGAGCCCTTCTGACATGGTGGTAGGATTGGTTCCTCCCATGGTCATATGTAAGTGATGTGCCCTTCTAACATGGTGGTAGGATTGGTTCCTCCCATGGTCATATGTAAGTGTTGTGCCCTTCTGAAATGGTGGTAGGATTGGTTCCTCCCATGGTCAGATGTAATTGTTGTTCCCTTCGACACTGTGAGAGGATTGGTTCCTTCCATGGTCAGATGTAAGAGTTGTGTCTTTCTGACATGATGACAATATTGGCTCCTTCCATGGTTAGATATATGTGATGATGCCACATCCAGTATGAAAAAGTACTGGCTCTGTGATGACACATCTAGTATGAAAAAGAACTGGCTCTGTGTAGATTCCACATCCAGTATGAGAAAGGACTGGCTATGTGATGCCACATCCAGTATGAAAAAGGACTGGCTATGTGATGACACATCCAATATGAAAAATGACTGGCTCTATGTAGATGACACATCTAGTATGAAAAATGACTAGCTCTGTGATGCCACATCTAGTATGAAAAAGGACTTACTCTGTGATGACACTTCCAGTATGAAAGAGGATTGGCTCTGTGTAGATGCCACATCTAGTATGAAAAAGGACTGACTCTGTGATGCCACATCTAATATGAAAAAGGATTGGCTCTATGATGACACGTCCAATATGAAAAAGGACTGGCTTTGTGTAGATGCCACATCTAGTATAAAAAAGGACTGGCTCTATGATGACACATCCAGTATGAAAAAGGGCTGGCTCTGTGGTGCCACATCCAACATGAAAAAGGGTTGGCTCTGTAATGACACATCCAACATGAAAAAGGGTTGGCTCTGTGATGATACATCTAGCATGAAAAAGGGCTGGCTCTATAGAGGACTACATCGAGTATGAAAAAGGACTGGCTCTCTAGATGTGCATTGAGCATGAAAAAGTGATGGCTTTGTCGATAAATTCCTACATGGAGGCTAGGCCTACACCGAGCATGAAAAATGGATGGCTCTATAGAACTTTCTGTGATGAATAGAATTGAGAGATAGCACCAGTGATAATGACCCAGTGATGATCCAGCAGTGATGATCCATACTTGATGATGATCTAGTGATGGTCCAGGTCAAGTGATGATCCATACTTGATGATGATCTAGTGATTATCCAGTGATTCTCCAGATCAAGTGATGATCCATTGATGGTTTAGATCAAGTGATCTAGACTTGATGATGATCCAGTGATGCTCCAGATCAAGTGATGATCTAGACTTGATGATGATCCGGTGATGGTCGAGATCAAGTGATGATCTGGACTTGATGATGATCTAGTGATGATCCAAATCAAGTGATGATACAGACTTGATGATGATCCAGTGATGCTCCAGATCAAGAGTTGATCCAAACTTGATGATGATCCAGTGATGCTCTAGATCAAGTGATGATCTAGACTTGATGATGATCCAGTGATGCACCAGATCAAGTAATGATCCAGTGATGATCCAGAATTGATGAAGATTAATTGCAAATGAAGATGACTTGATTATGATCCAGATGATACATAGAAGAAGACTTGTGCTGATAAATTGTGTTGAGAGAATACCTTCCTAGTTAAGAGGGAGTGTTATGTATTTGTAACTTCGGAATGTATTCATTTGTATATCTTATGTATTGTACCCCGATGTTCCTATCGGGAAATATCTGTAATGTAAACAAGTCATGTAAATTCATTGACGTTAACCCTCCATTGTAAGTCAGGGAAATAGTCCCCACAATTGAGTTAAGGTTAACCCTCCTTGTTGATCGAAGCATAAAGGCCCCACAGTTGTGGGGCACTAGGGTTATTAGAATCTCCTAGAGAAGTTGGCCTTGGTAAGTAATTGTTAAGTGAGACCGACTTGTTGGAGTGGACATTAAGTGAATAGAAGAATATAAACAGAGAGTGAGGCTCTCTATTTATCACACACACTCACTCACTGGGGCGCACAAGTGAGAGAGAGAGAAAAATGGTTGGAGATCATCTTTTTTGTCTTTGGGTTTTACTGCTGCCTTTGGTGCTCATTCTAGCTCTGAAGAAGTTGTGAGGTTTTCTCCTTTATGGTTTCCTCGAGGAAAATTCTTTGTGTCTATTGTCTCTTGTGATTTTTTTTGTGCATGTTATTCTCTCCGATAAGATCTTAGATCATATTGCTTAAATGATAAAAATTTAACACTTGGTGATTGATTGAGCGCGGATTGAGCTCGAATTTCTTTATCAACCATATCCAAAACTGGAAAGATCAGTCATACTCTGCAACAATCATATGGCCGTAAATTCATAAAAGGAAAGAATTCATTCTTTTTTGGGGGATACAAACTAACAATGAGGCTTAAAACAACAGTTGTATTCTTCAGGTCAGGTACCTTATGAACGAATTTAAAAACCCTGCAACTCCCTACTTTTATTTAAACCAGAGTAACTGCAACAAGAGGGTCAAGTCAATAATGACTCTATCCAATTCATTTTTTTTGTAGACCCGATGCTCCACTAAGCTATTGGTCATTGGAACAGTGTTAATTACTTTCCATAGTAGAAGGACAAATTTCAGTGTTAATTACTTTCCATTGTCATCATGCTTAGACACCTCTTTGAATCTTTGTTTGTTATTTATTGTTTTAATGAAATGATCAATTAAAACTTCTTCTAAACATTGCATCTCTCCAATAGTAAGATATATCTCTTCAAAAATCTGTCATAATTTATTTTATTAAATTTTTGTTTATTTTTCTAAATATATTACAGTAGCTTCTTATTTAATAAACTCTGTTTATTATTTTTCACTAACTTTGGAGGTCCATCTTTTGCATATATGACCATCATAATGCAAACTAAAAGTATGGCTGGATAGCAACCTCAACAAGGATCATATCAATGTCACCTTTTGAAATTTTTGATACACACGCATTATCTGGAGATCATTTGAAAATAGGATTCCAAACTGTTTAATTTAACACTTAGACAAAATTGTTTTTAACTTGTAAATTTTTTTTTTCTTCTACTTTGGTAGATTGACTTCTCCCTCATGTGATCAGCATAAGGAAACCTACAAGCATGGATAGATATCCAATTCAACAATGAACAAGACCATATCAAAAGATAAATATGCTGACACACACACAAACTCTGGAAACCATTTAAAAATAGCTTCTCAACCTCTTTTGAACATCAAAACATATTTCTTCCCATTTTGGTAGACTCCTATTTCACACGTGTGAACACTCTATGGAGACCTGAAATCAGGAGCAGATGGAAAACTTACCAAAGAATGGATCCATGACATTTGATAAATTTACTTGCACAAAGACATCCCTTGGTAGGCATTTCCAACTGACCTCTCAAACTCCTATTTTTAACTCTTGGTCAATTTTATTTTGTTCTCATTATGCAAAATATTATTTTCCTATTTTTGGTAGATTGATATTTTGCATATGAGACCATCATAAGACAACTTGAAGGTATGGATGGATAGTCAATTCACCAAGGAACGTGACTATGCTACCTGATGAATTTTATCATCAAAATAACCCCTCCTTGCAGGAATTTCAAAATTCCTTTTCAATTTCCTAAATCTAACACAACCAATTTTCTGGTGTTCTTAAAATGCAAAATAATATTTTTCTTACTTTTGGAAGATTTATATATGTGTCATAAAACACTCCACAAGATAACTGATACCATGTTTAGATGCACCCATTAACAAGCTATAGCCTAACACTTTCATATTATTTTTCTCATCATCCTATGAGATAGGGTGGGCATTTACCTGAGGCCACTAAGGAAGTTTTGATAGTACTGGAATAGTGCAAAATAATCTGAAACTCTGTTTTGAAAGACCATTATTTTTGTCATCAAGCATCTTCATTGAGAACTGATACCATTGTGATATAGCCTCTTCAACAAGCTGTAGGATGATAGCTTCAGATAATTTTTATCCTACACCTATGAGGTATGGCGGGAATTTTCCCAAGGCCACATGATCCAGTTTTTCCAACACTTAAAACAATTTTCTTAATCTTGTCCAATCTACCTAAACATTGTTTTTCCAGTTTCATAACTTCTTCCTCGGCTACTTCCAAGACAGTCTGAAGACATGATCAGGTAGGCCAAATATCAATCTACAAGACCCCCATATGGTGGGGGTATTTTTCTTCAACACACAATTTGTGGCAAGCATTTTCTTAAGGCTACCTGAGCCAGTTTTCCAACACTCAGTCATTTTCAGGACTTTCTCCAAAATTTATTCTGAAACCTCATTTTAGCAGATCCAACTTTTTATTCAGACATGATTAAGGAGAAATAATACCATGGTTAGGTAGACAAACCAACACACTACAATACCGCCATAATTTAGGGTGGGTATTTTTCTTAGGCTACTTAGCCATGTCGTCATGCTTAGACACCTCTTCGAATCTCTGTTTGTTATTTATTTTTTTAATGAAATAATCAATTAAAACTTCTTCTAAACATTGCATCTCTCCAATAGTAAGATGTGTCTCTTCAAAAATTTGTCTTAATTCTTTTTATTAAATTTCTGTTTATTTTTCTAAATACATTCCTGTAACTTCTTATTTAATAAACTATGTTTATTATTTTTCACTAACTTTGCAGGTCCATCTTTTACATATATGACCATCATAATGAAAACTGAAAGTATGGATGGATAGCCACCTCAACAAGGATCAGATCCATGTCACCTTTTAAACTTTTTGATACACACCCATTATCTGGAGATCATTTGAAAATAGGCTTCCAAATTGTTTTTAACTTGTAAAAACAATTTTTATTCTACTTTGGAAGATTGATTTCTCCCTCATGTGATCAGCATAAGGAAACCTACAAGCATGTCTAGATAGCCGTTTCAACGATGAACAAGACCATATCACAAGATAAAACTGTTGACACACACACAACCTCTGGCAAGCATTTAAAACTAGCTTCTCGACCTCTTTTGAACATAAAAACATATTTCTTCCCATTTTGGCAATCTCCTATTTCACACGTGTGAACACTCTATGGAGACGTAAAGTTAGGTGCAGATGGACAACTTACCAAAGAATGGATCCATGACATTTGATAAATTTACTTGCATAAATATATCCCTTGTCGGGCATTTCCAACTGACCTCTCAAACTTATCATGTTTTTAACACTTGGTCATTTTTCTTTTGTTCTCATTATGGAAAATATTATTTTTCCTATTTTTGGCAGATTGATATTTTGCATATGAGACCATCATAAGAAAACCTGAAGGTATGGCTGGATAGTCATTTCACCAAGGAACATTACTATGCTACCTGTTTAATTTTATCATCAAAATAACCCCTCCTTGCGGGCATTTCAAAATGCCTTTTCAATTTCCTGAATCTAACACCCAATTTTCTTGTGTTCTTAAAATGCAAAATAATATTTTTCTTAGTTTTGGCAGATTTATATCTTTGTCATAAAACACTCCACAAGATAATTGAGACCATGGTTATATGCACCCTTCAATAAGCTATAGCCTAACACTTTCATATTATTTTTCTCATCATTATATGAGATAGGGAGGACATTTCCCTGAGGCCATTGAGGTAGTTTTTCTAGTACTGGAATAGTGCAAAACAACCTGAAACACTATTTTGGAAGACCATTCTCTTTGTCATCAAACATGTTCTTTGAGAACTGAGACCATGGTGAGATAGACTCTTCAACAAGTTGTAGGATGATAGCTCCAGATAATGTTTATCATACACCTATAAGGTACGACAAGAATTTTCCCAAGGCCACTTGAGCCAGTTTTTCCAACACAGACAATTTTCTTAGTCTAGTCAAATCAGCCTGAAACACTGTTTTGGCAGGTTCATAACTTCTTCATCAGCTACTTACAAGACATTCTGAATACATGGTCAGGTAGGAAAAATATCAATCTACAAGACCCCCATATGGTGTGGGCATTTTCTTCAACACACAATTTGTGGCGGGAATTTTCTTAAGGCTCCTTGGCCCAGTTTTCCAACAGTTAGTCATTTTCAAGACTTTCTCCAAAATTTATTCCGAAACCTCATTTTGGCAGATTCAACTTTTTCTTCAGACATGCTTAAGGATAAATAATACCATGGTTAGGTAGACAAACCAACACACTACAAGACCCCCATGTGATGCGAGCATTTACTTTAACCCATAATTTAGGCCAGGCATCTTTCTGAGGCTACTTAGCCATTTTAGCTTGCTTTGGCACAAACGCCTATTTTGGGAGATCCATAAATTCTCCCTTAGGCACTTTCAGGACAAACTGAAGACATGGTCAGGTAGGAAAAAAAACAATCTATAGGACCCCCAAGTGGCATGGGAATTTATATTCTCCTATAAATTATGGCATGCATTTCCCTAAGGAAATTTTTACTAATTTCCCCATACTTTTCCTATTTTTCACCAAATTACCATACTTTTCCAAAATGATTGTCATTAATGTTGTCATCAATGACAATCCTATTCATCACAATATTCATGTTTTTCTTTATATAAATTGGTATATAATATACTGCATTTAGAAATATACTTATATCTAATGTATTTGACAAGTTACTGTTTGGTATGGTGTAGGTAAGACAATTACTTGTCACTACAAGGATTTTTCACTATGAATGAAAATGCAAGGAATCTTTCTTAGTTTAGAACGACATTAGAGGCGAGGGGATATGGAAAGTGTTATTTCCCTTGTAAAAATAATAAATAGCATTTGCATATCCAAGAAAGGGCAATAAATTATTTTATTCTTATGAATTATGGTGGTATTTTCATAAGGCAGCTGCTTTAGGGCAGTTTTTCAACACTTAGTCAAAATCCCCAAATTATCATACCATTACCAAATATTACCAAGCCCCTACAATCAGAGTAAGGGAAATAACATTTTCCATCTCCCCTCGCCTCTAATGTCTCTCTAAATTAAGCAAGATTCCTTGCATTTTCATTCATAGTGAAAAATCCTTGTAGTGATAGGTATACCTACATCATACCAAACAGTAACTTGTGAAATACATTAGATATAAGTATATTCCTAAATGAAGATGATGAAGATGAAGATGATGATGGTGGTGGTGATTAAGATGATGAAGGTGATGAAGATGATAATGAGGGTGGTGATGAAAATGATGATGATGACGATGATTAAGATGTTGATTAGGAAGAGGGAGACGACGACGACGATGATGATAATGACGATGATGATAATGATGATGATGATGATGACAACGATGATGATGATGATGATGATGATAATGATGATGATGATGAGGATGACGATGACAATGATGATGATGAGGCTGATGATGATGATGATGATGATGATGATGATGATGATGATGATGACGACGACGACGATGACGATGATGATGATGATGATGACGATGGCTAGGATGAGGATGATGATGACAAAAATGATGATGATGATGATGATTAAGATGATGATGATGAAGATCGTGATATGATGACGATGATTATGATGAGGATGAGGATGAGCATGACGAGGATGATGATGATGATGATGATGATGATGATGATGATGATGAAGACATTGATGTTGATGATGATTGTTAGCACCAGAAATGAACCCAAGGTTGTGGAAAGGCCTGCCTCCAGGTAACAACAAAACCACTTTTGAAGAGAGAACTGGACTTCTACTCTTTTGAGAAGGATCTCTCACTAAATGTATGACAATAGCCAGATATATATGTATACAAATGGAAACTATAAATCGCTTATGAAATTGGTTGAAACAATATACAACATCATTGGGTGATGGAGTCAAGATATACAATAGAAATAATCAGAACTTCAATGCAAATGTTTTCTTCACAAGGGAAAGGTAGCCATTCGATTACACTCATTCATATTTGTCTAGTGAGAAGGAGGAACATGAACAAACCATTAATGCAGAGCATTGTGAGAAATGAATTCTACATTAACTTGGGAAGAAGATTTTGGTGGATACCCGAAACAACAGATGGAGCATAGTGAGTACGAATTTCGAACTGTTATACCCTAAGTCTCAGATATGAAAGAGACACAGAATGGAAAAGGTAAACTAGAAAAACATTCACATAAGAAATAAATAACAGACTATAAGTGTGAACAACACATGAATCCTTGTGTGAAAAAACACCTATCTCGACTCTGCGATTATATTAAAAATTTCTTGAAAAAACATACACAACAAAAGATTACAATGGTTTCAACCCCTTCTCCATTTTCGGGAGGTATATTTATAGTGTTTCCATCTTTCCCAAACCGACATTTGGGAATCAAAATTGGTTACAATAAAGGGCGTGTTCTAACAGCTTCTTATGTGTCATTCTGATGCGGCTTGTATGAACGGCGAGACAATGATATATGGAGTGTGGGATGAAGAGGAACAAGAGTTTCCTGTATCCCCACCTGGCTGATGCTTACTGTATAGACCCCTTGGAGAGAACCGACCATCGAGGTGAGTACGCGACATCTGGAAAATCTCTTGTGGCACTGGCACCACCACTTCTACTGGGGTGGTGTGAGCTGGACGACCCCATAGTGTCAGATGGTTTTCCATGTGTTGGGACCAGGCAGTGGTGAAACAACCATGTCATAAGCTTGCACTCAGAGCTCCATTGCTTCCGAGTATGAAGTCATAGGGACCTTGGGTCGCATGGTTTTAAAGTCAAACCATAAATCGAAATCACTGACCAAATTATCAAATATGACCTTCCCTGATAATGCTTGTTCCATATATTTGAATTTTATGTGGTTTGACCGGCAGTCGAACAGGCAATCCTTGTAGTCCTTCTGAGATAGTAAAGGACCTCTCTCTTCCCAGAAAAAGGGGATTCCTCTATTCGTCAATGTCTTGAACATCCGAAGGATCTCTCAGAGTTTGTGGTTAGTGACGTCTATTTGGGCTTGCACCATCTCCATCATCCTGTGTTTAGTTACCACCTTTCAGGCTCTAGAGATAACTGTGACCCAGTTTTGAAGACCGAGACTGTTAGAGGCTTTATCTGACAAGGAGCTTAGATAAGTTATGGCCCATTCTGCAATCTCTAAATGTCTCTTGTTGATTTCAACTTCTACTTCCTGGACATGTTTTTTGGTTTCCTCAATAGCTAATCCCAGGTCTGTAATAACATTAAGATAGGGTCAAAACTTGTCAGCTTCCATGATAATCCGGTCCCATATCAGATGCTTTGCGCCTTGCAGTGCAAGTTTGCCGGTCACTTGCTGGCTCAACTTACCATTTTGTTGGGTCAGTTCTCGGCATTTTTCTTCAGCCTATTCTCTACCTTGTTTCTCTTTAACTCTTTCTTTTTCTAATTCTTCGATTTGCTGCTTCAATTTGATGATTTTGGTATCCTTTAGGCCTATCTGTGACATTTCCATGGAGAGAGAGTTGGTTTCCACTTCTTCAACCATGCCTATGGGCTGGATTGCCTTCTCTGCATTCTTGCTCTGGAGCTCACTTTCCTTTGCTGCTAGTCTAAATTTTAACTCTGTCTCACTATTCCTCAGAATTTGGACATCAGCTTCCCATTGCCTCTCATTTTCCTCAAGCCTCAACATCTTAGCTTGGCTGTCAGCAAGCTTGGAATTCAGTGTCTCTTTCTCATTTTCAGATTCGACCAATTCATCTACTCAACCGAGCTAAGAGTCGGGGATTCTTAACCTCTTTTTCAAAGGCTGTATCTCTTTGTCTTTGTCATCGAGCAATTTTTGGACCATGCTTCCTTTCTGTCCACCTTCCTCCAGCAGTATAGCTTCCTTCTGTAAACTGTTGATCCGAGCTTTAAGTGCTTTGACCTCTGCTCTCACTTTTCTTAATAGATTAGAAGTTCTAGTCTTACCTTCCTTCGACTTTGACAATTGTATGGTAGCTTTAAGCAATCTATTATTTAGTATGCCTCTAATCTCTTTGCTCAGATGTATAACATTGGAATTGGGAACCTTTGAAAGGTTTACATTAACCTTGGTCACCTTGCTCCCTTCTACCAAATCTAAGCTGAGGGTATCAGTGGCATGATCCCATACTACTTTCAACGCCATATTGGACTAAAGCAACCATGAGGCTTCATGGTACAATTCTGTTGTATCCTCAAAGGTTTGGTCAGCTTTATCTTAGTAAGACTTCAGCCACTCTTCTTTGGATGCTTGTTCACTTTTCCCTTCGAATGCATACTCTTGTATCTGCAGTTTGGCCATCTCAGGCTCCACTTGTTGCTGTATTTTTACTACCTTATTCTTCTTTTCCTGTCCCTTTTTAGCCTGTACCAATTGGTTTCCAAGCTCTATTTTTAGCCTCTTGGGCATGCTAGCAGTGTCCCCTTCTTCAGTGACCATGGCTTCAATACCCCCCCTCTTCATCGAACTCATCGAGTAATTGACTAGCGATGAGTATCCACCCACAATCATGACTGCAGTAGCCATCTCCTCCTAGGGGGGATTTGTTTTGGGTAACTGCGAACTAGTGTCCTGTTCGGCGCTGGTATCCATTGGGACAGTACGGGGGAAATCATCCCAATTCACTTTTTCTCTGAGTCCAGGCACCTTTGAGTGCTCAAAGGGCTGGCATTTGTGGGTCATTCTCCTCTTGGATATAACCTGATGACGATCATATTTTATTGCTTGGTCTTGAGGAAACCCCATGTCTTTGAGAAATTTGGAGACCAGAGGCAATGCAGCTCTGTTTCTGACTATATGTTGTCCTAATCTCTAAGGAAAGACCAAATTCGAACACTTTTTGAAGTTCAAGAAGTGTTCTTCTTTGACCATGAGTTTTTGTCAGATTAACTCCAAATAGAAGATCCTGGGGGTTAGGAAAGCTGGCAGGATGTGTGGTGAATGCACAAAGCCGTACAGTATTATGGTTGTCCCAAAATATGAGAGGAACCAGTCTCCTATCCTCCTGCATTTCGATAATTGCAGCATTTGTCTCAATTCAGGTAGCACCCTAGGTAGTCTTTCCTGGAAAAAGACTTCATATATGTCAGCCATCAGCTGGTTCATGAATTTACTATAGTTAGTGGCCATTTCAGTAGCGACTTCCAATTCTGGTAGCTGCACGTCTTCATCATTGTGGGATATGAACATCCTTAGCAAAAAGGATTGGAACCTGAACGTTCTGGCATCGTGGAAGTTCATTAACTTAGAAAGGATGTTCTCGGATAAGAACTCATCAAATTTAAGGCGACAAGACTGACTTGATTGTCCAGGAAATTCAGGTTCATCCAGGCAGGTATCTAAAACGAATAAAATACTCAACATTGACTCTAGGATGTATGCGTCGGTATTTAGACCTAATAACTGATTGGTCAGGGTTATACACCACTGAGTCTCTTCGTTCAATTGGCCAAGGTCAATAGGGTAAGATAGGCTGATAGGTTCACTACCAATTTTAGAACAGGATTTCAGGAAAGCTTCCTTACTCTTAGTAGGAGACTCTCTAAAGCAGTGAATAATATCTTCTTCTCGATAGTTTTGGGTTTGTTGGGAGAATTCGTCGGGGAAACCTAGGGTTTTGTGGACGGTAGGGGTTTTGACAGGGAAGAGAATTTTGGACTGGGACTTATCCATGATGACTCCTTTGGTGACAGAGAAATTCTCTGCACACCACTCGACAAACTCAGGGCACTGGGGGGTTGGGCTGATAGAGAAAAAATGAAAGAAAGACTTAAAAACACTGTAGGTATCCATACCTTGGTTCTTGCATTCTTCCAATTTTCCCCTGGTGGTTTCGATAGTTTCCCCCACCAGGAAGGTATCATAAACCTTAGAGTTTGCATCAAACAGATTCTCTTCCGTATTCTAACCTGATGCCTTTGGTTCTATATTGTCTCTTACCTCCACTACTTCCATTGAGATAATTTTCAAATAATGCTGAAAGAGTGTCTAGGGCCTACCTTGTCCCGTAGCATGGTCGCTTGGCTGGTCCGGGATGGTGCTTTGGATGTGATTTAGGTATTTGATAGCTTCAAGGTTTTAGGAAAAAACAAGTCTTTGCAACTCCGTGTGGGCCTTTATATTTTTTTACACATCATAGCTCTCATGTATGTCCCAGGTGGTTTGCACCGTGGATTCACCCTCTGTATTCTCAGACCGTAGATCTGTGGGTTTCCTATTTCCACACGTGTTTTTATTTTGTGTGCACGCTGCCTAGCCACTGATTGGGACCAACTTCTTCTGCGACCATCGATTTAAGTGGGACCCACCCTTTTTCGCGCAATGGAGTTTTTGTTTCCACCCATGCTATTTCATATTGCGAAATGAATTTTAGCCGTCGATCAACCTCTGTTCGCACCAGTGCTGTTGATCAAAATGCCCCGTACTGCTTTTCGCAATCCATGTTTGCGCCCTACTCCTTGCAAGTTTGAGATGCAAAATAGCTCACCTCCGTAGATCTTTTGGGCTCCAATCTTGATCGTCCGATGTGTTCGATCTTTAACCCATTTTGCAGGGCTGGGGAGTGGCTTTTGGTCGGGTGATTTCGCCATGCGAAAAGATCTGACATTGTTGATCTGCCTCTTGGCTATTTTCAGTCATCGATGGAGAACCCTCTTTAATGCATCCAATACTGCCTTTAGCCCGATTTTCCTGATCTTTGGCTCATCCTGTTGTTGAGCGCCACCCTGCACGAGCCATCAACTTCCTTTTGCTGCATATTCACCATTTCTCGACGCGATCATAGAACACGAGAAACATCCATGCCCATCATTTGAATTGGGTGTTATGATGTTGTTGTTGCTGCTGCTGATGATGATGATGATGATGACGATGGCTAGGATGAGGATGAGGATGATGATGATTCAGATGATGATGATGACTATTGTGATATGATGACGATGATTATGATGAGGATGAGGATGAGCATGATGAGGATGATGATGATGATGATGATGATGATGAAGACATTGATGTTGATGATGATGATGATGATGATGAAAATGATGATGATGACGGTGGTGGTGATGAATATGATGATGATGGTGGTGGTGATGAATATGATGAACATGATGAAGACGATGATGGTGATGGTGGTGGTGGTGGTGATGAAGATGATGATGAGGGTGATGATGAAAATGATGATGATGATGATGATGAAGATGTTGATTAGGAAGAGGGAGATGATGATGTTGATTAGGAAGAGGGAGATGATGATGATGATAATGATGATGATGATGATGATGATGATGACAACAATGATGATGATTATGATGATGATGATGATGATGATGATGATGACGACGACGATGATGATGATGGTGACGATGACGACGACGACGATGATGATGATGACGGTGGCTAGGATGAGGATGATGATGAAGATGTTGATGATGATGATGATGATGATGATGATGATGATGAATATGATGATGATGATGGTGGTGGCGATGAAGATGATGATGAGGGAAATTATGAGGATGATGATGAGGATGATGAAGATGATGACCATGATTATCATGATGATGATTAGGATGATGATGATGATGACGATGATGATGGTGATGGTGATGATGATGAATATCATGATGAAGATGATGATGATGATGATGAATATGTGATGACAATATCTTTACCTTGGTCTTCACTAAATTGTTCTGAGCTTTTCCAACATTATAATAGAATGGCTATAAGTGATTATTCACTTCTATAAAGAATGCACTTTATGGAACTACCAAACAAAAGATAAATATGCAAAATAAAAAAAACAAAACAAAACACAAAATATAAAATATGCAAATAAACAAACAAAAAAAGTAGAATTCAAAAACACCAGCGCACTAGATCATTAGAATTCAAGAACACCCGCGCACTAGCTCATTAGCATTCAAAAACACCCGCGCGAGATATGCTCCGGCTCTCATTTGGGGGTTTTCGATTTCAAACTTTCATTGAAGGATCTAGAATAGGCTATGATATTTTTTTGCAGGAAAGGCAGGCGAAGCAATTTTCCTATTAGTGCATCATCCACTCCCTTCGCAGGTGAGCCCATGATTCTAGAACCACCTTCTCCACCTCCAGAATGGCAATAATGTTTAGACCTTTAGGTTTGTTTCCTTCTATGTTTTTCTTGATTACCTATTTTGTTTTTATTTTATTCATGGTTTTTTTCGTTGTTGTCGATGTGGTAAAGATGAAATGGCTCAAATATCCTTGCAAGAATGAAGCACGAGCTGTCTGGGTGAACTTGGGAAATTCAATGTGAGAAATAAAACCAACAGTTATTGAGGAAAAGGAATAAGGGAATGAGATATTTTAATGTTTCCATGCTCGTGTTTGCTTGTTGTGAGATATTTTGACAATATGCCTGAATGGAATGTGGTGGTTTTGTGGAGCTATATGATTGCATGGTATGGTCTGAATGGGAAATATGAAGAGGATCTCAATATGCGTTGGAAAGCATTGATGATGGGATGAGGTTGAATTATTTTACTTTCTCGACGGTGCTTCTGATTTGTGCAAACATCATGGCTTACGATCAAGGTAAGCAAGTTCATATCATTGCCATAAAATATGGATTTGATTCATATAATTTTGTGGGTATTTATCTAGTTGGCATGTCTGTAAAATGTGGGTTTGTTTCTAGTTTTGTTCATTTCTTTTGGGCATCATGTCAAAATTCCCATGAATTGACAGTTCAAAGCTAGGTTGTAAATGTTTTTAATAGGATATGTAAATGGATATTATGTTAATTATAATACAATAACTAGTGCTATGTGGACTCGAAAACCCAATTCTCTTAGGTGCCAAGATAACTCCATGCCATGCCATTTTCTTTAAAGGGACACCACGTATTCTATTTGAGAGGAATCTATGTTGGTTGTTACCATTTCAGCAACCATTTCAAAAACAAGGCTGTAACAGCCCTATATCAACACACTTCCACCTACTTCCTACAGTCTACAATAAACTGCAAACTATCAAACTTTGACAGCCCTCCCTACCTACAACCACAGTAAACACCAAACTAAATCAAAGGTTAACTATTAGTTGGATGGTGATATTGTTTAAGAGAGGTAAATAAAGTCTGAAAATTTAAATTATTTGCATAGCTAAAAGTCTGGAACATACATTTGGTGGCTGTCCTATATTGCTTAGAATAGTGTTCAAGGTTTGGAGTGGTGTTGTTTACATTGAATGAAAAACTAAAACTCTTATACACGTTACATTGGTAACCTTCACTGCTGCTATAAAATTGTCATAATTAGAACTGTCATATTATATTATTGCTGCTATATTTATATGAGTCCTCATACTTGAATGGAAGGTTATTGGGTGGTTAAATACTGCAATTGAATTGTATATGGTTACACGACTAATAATATCTTTTTATGCTGAAGTTCTATTGGAAGACCTTGCTACTAATTCCGTATATCTTGAATTGAATAAATTGACTTGATATCATTTACATTTGCATGTATAAGCACTGAATCAACTTAGTATGTCTTCTTCATTCATAGAGATGATTGATTGAAAGGAACTTGTCACTAATACAATTGTGTAGAAGATATAGTTGTTTGTCCTTGTAATTAAATATAAAGAAGGTTCCATGCAACCAAATGCATTTTCCATGGAATTATAGTCCATGGCTATGTTTTTGAAAAGACCTGAATAGGTGTCATGCCATGAACATTTGGTACAGAAATGTGTGGTAGAGACTAGAAATGTGTTACTAGTTACCACTACCATCCATAAAGACAGGTCCAATGGAAATATGTTTCTAAAGCTGGAAAATAATTTCCATCCCATACCAATGTCCATACAACATGTTTTCTTCTCTACATCCACCTATTTTGACTTGTTTTGACTCAGTTTTTTACTAGACTTGACCACAACTGCTGGTAAAATTTGACATTTCCTCTATCTTTCCATTTCTATCCTTTTACTTAAATTTTTAACATAACCACTAACTATTCCAGTATATTTGGGAAAGTTTCCAACCTCATTAGACTTCATATGGAGAAAGTAGAATTTCATACTCCATTCAAAATTCAAAAGACTTAATAGTTTAAAGGATTTCAGGATTGGCAAAACTATAGTTGTTTGATTGGATTCTATCATGTATTAAGGAATGGGATTGGAATTTAATCAAGACCACCAAGACCTTTATGTAACCTGATGTTGGTGCCATTGATTGTTGAATTCCTCTATCATGGCCTTAGCAAAAATGTACCCTTCACTCAAGCCAAAATAATTGATTAGGCATGAACTTTTTCTATGATATTTTAAGGCTTGTATTAGGTAGGTTCATCAAAATTGAATGGTGTTAATCGATGTCCTTGGAGGATTGAGGTAGAGACAATGGCTAGATGAGGAGGCAGAGGGTGATACTAATGGTGAGGATCCCAATATAAGCGATGATGGAACTTTTCTTGTCATTTAAATGTTCTTGCTCATTTATTCATAATCCTTTCTTTCAAAGTTCCAATATAATGTGCTATTTATAAATGAGTGGTCACATTTCCAGTGCGTTTCAGTTTTGAAACACATACTTGTTTCCCCATATCATGTAACTTAGGTCCACAACCGTAAATGGAATTGATTTAAATTCATTGCAATTAAATTTGTGGCAATTATTGGAGTTTGGTCACATACAAGCTTGATAGAACCTCACAGACTTGAATTATTGGAGTTTGAAGCCCGAATGTTCTATAGAAAACTGTTTTTGTTTTCTCATAGTGGTTTTGAGGCTACTGAGAGGAGATTTGTAGCAATTGTGGAATGCCAGATCTTGTCTTGAGTTGTACATGTATAATTGCTTTGATTAATTAGTGAGACATCGACCCCAACCATATAATTCTTTGTATAAACTAACTAAATACCCTTGCATGCATCAATTCTTGCAAATTATAAGTGTGGCAAGTGTTGCGATAGAAGAACACAATATTCCCTCCACGGTTTGTCATTTCTTGTGTCCAAGATGGTAGAATTTTATACCAAGAGGAAAAGAAGCAGCAATGAGGGATACCTTGGAGTGCTTCCTAAGAATAAACCCAATCCTGATCCCGAGGAGAACAAATTCATGTTTAGGTTTTTTCTTCTTAATGGTTTGAATTTAACTCCAAGGTTACATGAACCGTGGGTGCGATCAGAATTGGCCAAAGAATTCGATACAGATTTGGCACTCATCCCAAAATCAGGAATAGGGGATTCAAAACCCTAACCCTAATTATCCTTAATTGTCCCATGTAAACAAATTTATATTAGTCAAACTGAGGTGGAAGAATACGATGAAGAATCTAATAATCCTATTCAGGTCAGGTTAGGCCTAGGGACGAATACGATAACTATGTTTAACTCTGCAGTCGGAGGATGTCATTGAAAAGATGTCAGCTGCTGAGTTTGTAAGGACTATTAGGAGAAAATATGAGAAACAAATAATAGAAAAGGGGTCAAGAAATATCCACTGGGGTCCCCAAGTCTATGTGGAAGATGCAATGGGAGAACAAATAAAGATGGAAACATCATATGTAATGATTCTCACAACTATACCATGCTCATATCTCTGCAGGTTCATCCCTGAACTTCCTCCCCTAAACTGTTTCTTTAGTTTTTTTTATAAGTCAACAAAAATGTATTTATATGTGCGCTACAAAAGCATTCCACGAGGTACTCAAAGTGCATTCTATTAGAACAAATATTTCCATATCTAAATATTCTTTTTTCATAACTAGGGGAATCAACAACTGAAGCTGGGCTGGTACTTGCATGAAACAGGGTCCAGCGATCCATTACCGCTACCACTATACCCCTAGGTGCCCCATACCCTCCGTAAGACATGGGACACAGGATAACCCGGGTGGGATTTTATATCATGACCTCCAATTTACAACAAGTGACTTCATAACAACTGAACTGCCAATGAGCCACACCCATGTGGGCTATTATTTACTGGAAAGTTAACATTTCATAGATAACAAATATTTATCTGAAGTATTTAGTGACATTTTAGTCATATAGTAAGACAACATGACGCTTTCCTCTGTTTTTTGTTTTATATTGTTTGACAGGATGGTGGTATTAATAGTGTCCACACATTTCTAGTAAAAACCTATTTATATTTGTATTTAATATATTTATGTCTTAAACTTTAAAATTTGTGTGTTGTTTTCATTTTGATACAATGGTTAAATAAATCTTGTTGATCACAAACACAAGTTTCCACATTAGTGAGGCAACGGTATTGTAATATAGCATTTAAATGTGAGTTGATATTCTGGTGGAAAATGTGTGTTGGATAGATTGATTGTTGATTTCCTTCGCAGGACATGTGGAATGTGACTCTAGAACCAGATCTCTTGGTGGAATTATCCCAAGAACACACTTTCCAGACAGCATTAGCTGATTTAATTGTATGCACATTTTTTATTTCATAGAGTATTTTGATATTTTCCATGCCTAGCAAAATGACCACTTGTGTATAGGTCTAGGAATGGATTGTTTATTTAATTATAAATTTAATTGTCATCCAACGCAGTGGTTTTCCATTTATTAGGGAAACTCTTTGCAAGTGTTATGGGCCAATGGACCTGGCAAAAGGTGATTGATAAGGTAAGGGTTCTTGCGTTTCCTTCATTGTCCCTAGGCATTAATATTTTAAATGACTTTCTTGTACCTATCGTATAATATAACTTTTCTATTTTTGTTTCTAGCCTCTTCATCATGCTTCCTATCCAATGTTTGTATAGAAACATAAAAATATTAGACTTAACCATCTTTGTTGTGTTCTTGTTGTACAATTCCTTGCTTTTAGCACTCTTATGTTCTCTCTGTGCATTGCCCACTTCTGTTTTTTAACTACTTTCTCTCTATAAGAACTGTTTGTTTTCAACTTTTGGCTCCATTTCTTCATCATTTCTTTAAATTACTATTCAAAATTGTGTTTTATTTTTCATTTTCTACCAAAATCTTGGAATTTTTTGTTCCCATTTATTTTCTACCAAACCAAAATATTGCACGAGAAGTCCTTTTTTGGGTGGAAATGGAAGTGTTTTTCCTGTCATCCAAGCTTCTTCCAACCTTCTCATGGGGAAGAGGAATCTCGAGTTTTAAAACCTAGTAAGAGAAATTATCCTTTATCCTCCATCTATGAAGCTACCATTTGTAGTTATATTACAAGTGTATTATGATAGATTTCTTGGTTTGGCATGGGAAGCTTTGTTGGGGTTGAAACAAAGGTATATTTCCATTCTATAGCATTTGTCTTGTAGTAATAATTTTTAGGAATTGTGGTGACATTGCAACCTCGTGGCTGTTGTTTGACAAATATCTAATGTCTAACTTAGGATTTTCCAATTGAAGATTTCTAAAGTGGATCTAGTTATTAAGGAGCAGATTGTGTTTGAACCATTAAACCTTGTCTACCCTTTAATCACTAAAGCCTCCATGAGATCCTCAATTGACCCCATCTTCCTAACTTGGATTTGTTAGGAACTAATCATAGCTTTTATGCCATTTTAAATATTAATTCATCATTCATTTTCTGTTTCATAAGATCTAAAAATTTATGTCATTTACATGTATTAAAGTCATCCCTAAAACATCAAATCGCATGGTAGGTTTTTCGTATTTTGTGGCTGGGAATTACCTTCTAGAAATATGCTCTGTAGCACTGATTAAATCTAGTATAAAACAGAATTAAAAGGTTGATTTGTAGGGTTGAAAACTTCATATTAATAAGTGAAATTCCTAATTCTTCCCTAGTTTTAGCCTTATGTGTACCTTATTTCAAATATAACTAAAGGTTAAAACATTATGATGTCACAAATATTGGTTGTTGGTTGGAAAAGACATATCATTTGCAAGTTTGTAGAAGCATTTAATTTATTAATTCAGATCCCAAATTTGAGGATATTTTCACATATACATTAATAAATTCTCAAACCCTGATTCTTCACTACTAAAATCCCTTGTAGCATCAACTAGTCCATTGATCATATCAATCCATTTAACATTTTCTTCTGGAACTAGATCTTGTAATTGCAAATAATGCATCTCAATAGAAGCTAGAGCTTAGAACCTACTGCCTTTACAGGACAGATATGGTGCTAACACTTTCCATTGCAGAGAACATTGTAATACCTGCAACATCTATGATATAGCCCACTTGAATGGTGGTAAAGAGACTTATTGTAATTTTCAGTTTCTGTTATTTTATGCTTGGTTTTTATTTCTATCATTGTTCCTTTCTATTACCTTTTTGTCTTCCTGATAAAAACTTTGGAAGTTCATAGGATGCACATTGGACCCAGATGAAACCATAGAATTTTCATATGCACAGAGGCTGAGAATAAGACCATTCTGTAAGGACCCTATTTGGCTGTGATGAATAAGTATGGAAATATTGCTGCAAGTAATTAGAAACCAACATGGAAATGTGTACATGAGACCAATATACAATAGATGTTATGTTTTGAATAAGTGCTTAAAAAATTTAATCTAGGCATATAATCATGCCACTAGAAATAATTGAATTGGATAAGTTATCCAAGGTATTGATTTATCGATTGCTGATTCTTGAAGTGTATCTATGGATTCGCTTGTCCATAGACACAAAAACTCCATGAGACTATACATCAATCACAAGCACCTATTGAAGATCCAAAACCGTGGAAAGGAATGTGCCTTTCCACAGTTTTTTAATTTTTTTTTGAAACCTCTGGGTTTCGTGGCAATATCGATGAACTTTCATCATGGGTATTACAAAACCGTCAAAACTATGGGTAGTTTTCCATGAATACCGTCGCTATAGCGACGCAGTTTCATGGAAAAATCATCGTTCAACTTGCAGATTTCATCTATAGAGATTGGTTTTCCATGGTTTTTCATGGAAGAAATTTCTATTCAAATTCCAAAATTTGTCGATAGAGAGACAAACGCTCGTCAAAATTGTTCCACGTTTTTGCGTGGAAACAAATTTTGCCTAGCAGTTTTGGCCATATTTTCGTCGTTATAGGGACGCCAATTTTGTCGATAGAGTGACGAAACGTAGAAAATGAATTAAAAAAAAACAATTTCAAGGCCACCATGTAGAAGACACATGGTGACCAGTTTTCATCTTTATATCGACGTCGTATAAAGTTCATCATTATAGTGACGAAATAAGTGCCACAAAAAATCATGACCGTTATTGTCGCAATTGAGACGATGAAACGTGGAAATAGTAACCAAAAACCATCGCAAATTTTCTCATATGAATTAGTGTGTGATGAATAAACACAACTCTACCTTGACTTTTGCATCTATGGGTGTCATTCCTTCTTATTCAAGTTTGATCACACTTGCTTGCTGCAAGATATTACAAGTTACCTAAATGTCAACAACAACTATTGTTTCAAAATGAAGAAGATTGGTGGGAATTATTTGGATTCCTAAAGAATCAAATCCTAATAGAACTAAAATATTGTTTTATGACCTCCTTGGTGTTGTATTTTAGTTGGTTAAGAAATAGATTGCAAGATGATTTTATGAGTGTCCAAATTTTATTCATGGTGTGACAATAGAGGTATTTCAAACCTTCCAATATTTATGGTTCATCAATATCTCTTTTTTACTGCAAGATGAAGAACATACTTGAACAATAGGAATATTTAGGTCCTTGGGTGTGAGATGCAAGTGGGAGGTACATATATATGTTTTGAAAGAAAATTAAAGTGGAAATTTGCAACTAACTAACAAGAATAATAAAATAAAGAGATATGAACATCGATGGTTTGTTACTCCTCCTAATTATGATCCAAGTGTGAATTTTATGTTTTTACAAAAGACAACTATAACAAGATTGAAACGTGATAAGGGAGTTATTTCAAAAAGTCCACTCATTTTTTATTTTCCAATATCACTTATGAGTGCAAGGAAAAAAGGATACTTGGAGCAAGAGGAGACTTTAGGTTTTTGTTTGTGTGCATAAGTGAGTTAATCTAACTATGCTTTAAAACAAGAAATATTGGAAAAGCAATGAGTGTGAAACTAATGTAAGTTACCTCAATTTCCTAGACTAACAATGTCTATGAAAAAAAAATATGTGATCCGATGTATCATACTTATAGTGAGAGCTAGGAGGTTCATTGAAAACCTTAACACCATTTCCTAATAGTTGTAAAATACGGATTTTTACTTGCTATTTGAGCTAGGTGATCTGGTTGTAACTAGAGAAGTAAAAAAACTTACGAGCTATTAATTGATTCATTATAATGCATGAGTAGGCATTGAAAATACATTTCTAATGTGAATAAGTTGCAAAAAATGAAAAAATGAACAATCTCATAGGTTGTAAGCCCACAAACACGCAGCTGCACAAGTAGTAAGCTACATAGGTTGCATAGGTTTACTCGTCGTGTAAATGAAAAAAAAATGACACTAGTTTCATTGTTGTCATATAAAAATTTGCATGTGTTGCATGGAGAAAATATTGGGAAGAACCTTGTCTAAAAATTTAATGGATATTGACATTGAGCTTGAAAATACTATTTTTTAGGGAAATTAAAAACATGAATATGTTCCTCTAAGACACCCCAAATCATTTATCAAGTCAATGACAACGTAGAGATAACAAACTAAAGAAAAACAAATAGTGGAGACACTAAATACTATTGAAGGATAAATGCCACATGAGTGAGAAATCCTTCTTGCTATCCTTACAGGTTGCAACCAAGGAACAACTATAAGTGTAGGTTAGTATCCCATACACCAATAGTATAGAAAAACCAATGAATCATTAATAAAATGAAATATTGACAAAATATCATAACATAAAAAAATAGAGTGAGTTAGGTTCAACCATGTTGCGTTTTCCCAATGGAAAATCTTGTTACAAATGGTGTCACCTAGGAGAAGGAAAATTTAATGGTATCCAACAATCTGTCTTAAGGATGGGTCCTTTTGAACTCTATCAATTACTTGATAACTAACTTGGAATGATGAGGAAAATAACATATTTCTTGAGGAAGAAGACAAGGGATCTTTGAATTCCAAATGATAGCAAGAAGAGGGATGAATGGTGACCTCTTCAACTAATTCTTGTAGTAGAACTTTGCTCTATATTTATCCTTAATCAATTCCTTCTCATGGATTCCTTGTACTCGCCAAATGAAGGTCTTGAAACATACAGTTCCCAATGTGAATGTTTTATGTCGTGGAGTGGTCCTCTAAGTACAAGTAGGGGGTTATTGAATTCTCTCAAGCATGTGAAGAGTCCAATAAAATTTTGGATCCATGCAATGATGCTATGAGTGTTGAATGTGTTGTAGAATGATAATGGTCTTATTGGTGGTACAACCATGTGGGTTTCAAAACAAAGGTGGCATGACTCCATAGGGTTTTCAAAGAGAAAGTTATGCGGTGGTCCAGATAATTTGAATTTAATAATTCTAAGGTTCATTTCTCATTGTGAATTTGATGAGGATAATGTCGATTAGATGCATGTTATATGTTGCTTATTTCCTTCTACAATACTTTACGAAATATCAATGTATGAGAGTTACGTAATAAAAACTATCTCTTTATTTGATTATAGGGCAATCTTTGTTTGAAATTCTTGTTCTAAAACTGCTTTGTTTAGCCTATTTTATTCCACCAAAAGTGATGACATCATATTATCCAAAGTGTGTGGAGACATTTGTCTTATAGAAATAACAATGCTATTAAAAGTTGAAGGAAGACTATTTAATAAAATGGCTTTTGCATCTTTGTCTCCTATATGTGCACCGGCCTAGATATTAAATGCCTTATAAAATTTCAAATTATTTATATGGTTGGGCATAGTAGTTTCAATGAGCATTTTCAATCAAAACAGTTGTAACTTCAATGAGAATTTTACATTTAGTGTTTCTGCAGCAAACAACTTACTCGAATCATCCCATATTTCTTTCAATGTCTTTTCCAAATCAAACTAATTCAATTCTGAATTTGACAGAGCAAATCCAATTTTGAGATTAGGTTTGTTGTTTTCTCTTTTGCACTCAATCAAAATTTTAGAATCGATAAGTTCTTCTTTGGGGCCTTTAACTATACCCTATAAATTCCATTCACCAAATGCTTTTGAATTTTTGCCGTCCATGTGTAGAAATTAAGACCATTAAAGTTTTCTAGTGGAGTTTCCATTGAACAATTTTCATAAAGAAAACAATGACACTCTTCATATGGAGGTTAAAATTCTTCTTAATACTACTCTTATAGTAAATACCTTTGTAACACATTGGTACTAGGGAGAGTTTCTTTTATCCTATTACTATTGTTTCCAATATTAATTTTCCCTCTCTTCTTCCTTTTCACATTTCAATATAGAACAATGACTGCTCTCTATTGCCAACTAGTTGTTCTAGCCAAATAATTGTCTACAGTATAATGGTGACTCTTTTTCAACCAATTTAGCAACTTCTCACACTCTCGTGTCCTTTCTCATTGTATAGTGTCGAAATGCCTCTCCCCTTCACCATAGCTTTGATACCAAATCAGATTTTTGCACATATAAAAAAGATATAGGCATGATTCAAAAACTACCACAATGGAGTCAAGTAAATGATCTACTTTCATTATAAAAAACTCCAAAAATACAATAATAATGATCTCATTTTATGCATCCAGGTAATTGTGATTACATAATAACTACTTTATTAACTAATTATAAAAATGAGTTTGATCTAAATCTAAGGTTTCAACAAAACATAGTTTTTCACATGATTTAACATATGTAAAGCATGAATTTGGTAATGG
This sequence comes from Pseudotsuga menziesii, assembly GCA_001517045.1. Taxonomy (NCBI): domain Eukaryota; kingdom Viridiplantae; phylum Streptophyta; class Pinopsida; order Pinales; family Pinaceae; genus Pseudotsuga; species Pseudotsuga menziesii. The sequence goes on from LPNX010461659.1 coordinate 141,270, forward strand.
TTAAAATCTAATTAAAACATTAATTAGACTTTGTAACTTAAATTTTCTTCTAGAATGTATTTAGTACAAATTCTTAAATTAAAAGTCAAAAGGCTTTTTTTTTATAATGTGTTCAATTTTGAAATTTTCAAAAAAAAAAATTATATAATGTTTACTAAAAATAAAAATAAAATAATGACAAACGTTAATATTTTGAGTTTAATTTTCATCCTTTTATTAACTACTTTATTAACTAATTATAAAAATGAATTTGATCTAAATCTAAGGTGTCAACAAAACATAGTTTTTTCACATGATTTAACTTATGTAAAGCATGAATTTGGCAATGGTTAAAATCTATTAAAAATATTAATTAGACTTTGTAACTTAACTTTTCTTCTAAAATGCATTTAGTACAAATTCTTAAATTAAAGGTCAAAAGTTTTTTTTTTAATGTGTTCAATTTTGAAACTTTCACAAAAATAAAAATAATTTTTTTATAATGTTTACTAAAATAAAAATAAAATAAAATAATGACAACAGTTAATATTTTGTGTTTAATTTTCATCCTTTCATTTTCTCCATCTAAAATAAAAAAAATCAAAAAGTAATTCCATATATATAATTTTAAATTTAATAAAATATACTATAAACTTTTCCAGTAATAAAAAAATATCAAAAACACATAAATTAGTGTGAATACGTTAGCCACACCATAGACGAATATAAACTTTTTCTTTAATGGAAAAATATTAAAAATAGACAAACACATAAATTAGTGTGAATACCTTCGCGAGCAAAGAGGACTTTATGATCTAGAATTAATTTAATATATTACTCAAAATCATAAGAAGGACAAATATAAATATATGATTTAGAATTAATTTAATATATTACTCAAAATCATAAGGACAAATATAAATATATGATTTAGAATTTAAAATAAAAATTAGAACACCCACATAAATAATAATTTTGATTTGATGGGAATGGAATCTCAATAAGTGAGAAATATATGATAGGAGAATATAATGATTGTTTTAGATATTTAGGACGAAATTTAAAAATTTAAAAATAAATAACAACTTTAGTCAAGTGAAAACTTGGAATATTATAAGCATGCAACTCATGAAAATCCGTCTAATCCATTTATACACTGTGCGATTTAATCACCTTGTGCGTAAAAATTAAAAGACTAAGACTAATAAAAAGATAAGGTGCTAAGATTCTAGATAACTTTGCACTTATTTGCAAAGATAAGGTTCTAGAGAATGATATATGGTGCCTATGCACATTTAAAAGAAGTTTGCTCACTTTGCAACACCCCAAGAACATTTAATCCCTTGAATTGACTTGAAGGCCAAGAAAATGATTCTAATTCGCCCAAGTTTGAATGGACCTCATTTAACTTGACTTGCAAGTCAAGCTGCTGATTCTCAGTTAAGATTGAAAGGACCATAAATTATGCCATTGGCCCATTGGTAAGGTGGAAAAAATACACCAAACCTTCCAAATGATTCTGTTCACCAGAAACGAAATTTCCGCGATCCTTCTTGCATTTGCCATCGAAGGGCGTCTATTTATTCCATGAAAATAATGGCAACTTCGCAAGCAAGCCCGAGGATTCAGCAGCTGTGTTTCTGTAACTTCGAGTAGCCAGTGTCATCTCTAATTCCTGCGCATCGAAATGCCCCGGAAGAAATTAGGGTTCCATGGTCGAGACAACAGAGATCGTCCATGGCGGAAGAAATTAAAGAAAAGAAAATGGTTTTCACAACAGTAGGTAGCGTGGAGTTTTCGTCATTAATGGCGAGCGCTTGTGAAATAAGTTTCCCACATGGTGAAGGAACTGGATAAGTATTGATATGAGAGATAACTAGGTCGTAAAAGATCAGTCAAGATATTTCATCTCCTTCTACTTCTTTCTATTTGTATTTCTATATAAGTACAAGATTATATTTCTATTTCAAGAAATAGATAACTACCATATATTTCTACGTCTGCCTCTAGATTTCTGTTTCTTCTGTGGCATGAGGCTAACCCTAGGGTTCATCTCATAAGAATAGTTTTAAATGTCATGTCATAATTCTTGTTTTAATAGTTTTCTGCAACTTAATTTAAACTTTTAACACTGATATGAAGGTCTGAACTATTATGAAAAGGAACAAAATTTCGTTATACTAATTTATTGGTGATAAGAATTTTATTGTTATTAAATGTTAGTGTTGTATAAAGTGGTAGAGTTTTATTTATGAATTTCCAATTATGTTAGATATTTTTAAGTTTTAAACCATGATACCATATTTGTTTATTTATTTTTTTGTTTGCAGTGATTTGTGCACTAATGTAATCAAAATTAACATTATACTTGTTTTAGGCCACACAAACACTTAAGATAGATAGATGATTTTGTTTTCTCTTTCCAACACCATGAGTTTCGAACCTTAGATTTATTAACAATCAGAACCCACTAGCAGTGGTATTGTGAGTTATAAATTACCATGTTTCATTAAACTCTGAGTTACAAATTACCATGTGTCATTAATAAAATACTAACAACATTAATGAAACCATATACTTTCTAATAGGATTTAAGTTTATCTCATTCATTAAACCATATATATTCATTTGTTTTTAATTTTGGTTGTATATTAAAATTTTCTTTTCAAAATTACCTTGCATTAATAAATAAATACAATTAATAAATCAATTAAAAAAAACTACTAACATATATTACTTGAATCTCATTCTCATGTTGATGCATTAACCATACACTATCTATAGTTGAATTGACCATACACTATCTATTGTTGTGACCATACACTTTCTATAGTTTAATTAAACTTGTTGCTTATATATATATAAAGTTTTTTTAAGTTTGGAAGAAAAATATTATTTTAAAAATTAAAAATATTTTTTTGTTAAATAAAATTAATATATAAAATTTATTGATAAATTAAAATGTCATAAAAGTATATAAATTAGATATCATCTTTTAAGATATCATAAACATAAATAATTGGATATTATCTTTAAGTTATTCTAATGATATTGTTATTAGTCCTTGCCTCGGCTAGCAAGGACTCTAGTGATCGGCTTGCTGTTTTTTCATTAAAACGGTGAGCATATTTATGCATTTTTATTTCATATAACCTAAGTTTTATCTTGATTTTACCCAATTTTATCTATGAAACCGTTTTATACTCCAATCAAAAGATTTGAGGCCTTATTTGGCGTCAAATCGAGGAAAGCTGTGATATAACCTTTAACATTTGCCACTCCAATTACAAATCGATAATGAAGAGATTATAAGATTGAGTAATGCTCGCCTTACTCTAGCATAATGTAATATGAGAGAACCCACACAATATTGTTGCATTACTTGAAATGCAATGGTGCCATCTTGCTAATTTGCATGTCACTGCTTGATGGTACCACCTGGCTAATTCTTTCCACCACCTACCTTGTGGTACCTCACTAATGCTTGCCACCACCTACCTTTCACAAGGTGGATTTCCCTTCATAAGATTCCTATCAGATGCATATATGCTGCTAATATTCCTAGGGAATGTAGATACATTGCTATGCTACTTGTGCTCCTAGATTTAACTTGATTTTCCGGATGTAGATATGCTTCACCGACATCCGAAACCATTTCTATTTGTTTTCTTATGGATATGTTGAGTAGTAAGGTAAATTGAACTTGTTCATTAAGCTCTTCATCTTTAACTGCATTTCAATTTGTATTCTTAAATTATATAATGGATTATGTGATAAAATGAAAAGAATGTGGCTTCTATAAGAGATTACAAGAGCTTACCTTGATTATTTGTTCTTTTATCACTTTTGAATGCTCTAAAATATAAGAAACTCCCAACACAAATGGGAAATTTGATAATCTTTTCCTGTAATGGTCCCAATCGTTTCCTTTCTTTCTGTTATTTAGAGTTGTATTCGCTTGCCACTGGACTATATCGATGTCAAGTTCTTGTAAACAACCTACCGCAGGTGGATTCTGAACCAATTATAGCAATTCACAAAATTTCTGAGAAATAATCTTTTACCCCCATTTACAGTCCATTCATAAGCTATATTTATTCTTTCAAACCATATTACAATAATTCTTAGCAATCATTTTAGAATTTTAACAGTTCACTTAATGAAACAGTGAGGCAACTTAATAAACCATGGCTAAAGTGATTGTGCACCTTTTCGTTGTAGATTGTGCCTATTGGAGCAAGAGCGCCTTGGTAAGTGATTGAGGAAGTGCTTGAAGAATCCATTAAAGACTCGATTCTTTAATTTATCTGAATTTGTCCCTCCAGGATCTTCCGAGATAGCTCATGATATTGGACCATGTGAAACAAAAAAGGTAATGTTAGTTTCTTGTAGATATCTTTACTCAAAATGGTGATCTTTGTGTTGCTCTGGTGATGAGAAACAACATCCCACCTATGTATTAAATTATTCTAGTGCACAATTTCTAATGCTTGTTTGAGAAGCACCTCCAACTCTTCAAAAAAATTGTCAATGACTAAAACCTCATCTTTGTGGTTGTTCCATGCCAGTCGGATATGTTGGTTCTCCTTAACAATTGGTTCAATTCTCATTAATGAATCTTTCAGGGCACAATTTGTGCCCTTATTCCATCACGAACTGGTCTTTGCTTCTTCCTTGTCCTCCACAAGGTTAAATCCCCCTTTACACTCGTTGACAACCATTGGGGTTGGTAGCTCACTGGACAACCACATCGACAACCAATTTCTCTACTTGATTTAGGATCTTCTGAAAGTTAATGTTGTAAGACCTTAAGGGCTGAGCACGTTGTGAGACCAAAGTTGTATTCTCTCTTAAATCCCATATTCTCTCTCAAATCCTCTAAACATATTGACAGATCTTCTATTCATTTATATTAATAGATTCTACAAGTGGGAATACTTTGTGAAATGAGTTGTCATTTAAATCCCTGGTCAATGAGGTGTTTTGATTGCAGCTCATACAGTCGTTGCATAGGTTAAACACTACTTGAAAATTATTTTTTAGTTTTTCAATTATACCATTTGAAAATGGAATTTACCGAATCACAGTTGATAGCGAACAAAGACCAAAAATTTGACAACTTAAGGAACAAACTAAATGTCTGCCCAAAATAAACCATAATCTAATAAAACAAGAAGAAAAGGGAACTCTACATTGAACCTGGAAAACTTAATGTAATTATTTAAAATTTAATTATTGATGAAACATCAAAATAGTTACAAGCCAAGCAACCCTCCATGAGGTGAGAAATCCAAAGACAAGCCGATGGATATTAGCTACATGGGCTTGTAGGGTATACTACGCATTGCACAACTGCAATAAAACTACTCCTATTCATGTTTGTAGTCGTGAGCACTTCACACATACCCACAGAAGGAAACAAATGCCAAATGGAAGTCGATATTCCTATACCCACTACTAAATTCCAACCAAAGATAACAATGCAAGAAATGGGCCATGTATATTACCTTATGCATGGGACGATGAGGAGGTCACATGGTTCATGACAGACGTATGGAACAATGTCCTCCATTGAAGGGAAATTAGAACCAGAACAAAAATACATGATAGCTATCAATGTATGGAGAAATGGCCTCCACCTAGGGCCACGTGGATATCTTGTAACATGGGCTAACTCAGCTTGCATGTGGTTTGTGCATGGCCTCAATGTGGCCAAGAAGTGAATAAGGCACTAAAGTTGGGACTCCACAAGTCTAACTTATTTCTCAATTTCGATGAACTTTATACTCCACCTAGAGGTTAGAAAAATTCCTCGACAACATTTATTTCATAGGCACAACAGGTTCTATATCCAGCACATGTTGTAGCTTCGTCGATTTTCAGCATCACCAGTATAACCAGGATAATTTCATTGATTCCCATCCCCATCAATGCCTGTATAACCATAATTCCCAGAGGCACCAGTTTAACCAAGATCATTTAAAGAAGCAAAGGGATTTTCAGCAAAACCAATTGAACCAACATTAATTGAATCTAGAGACTTACCAGGCATAACCAATACTAGTTTCATTCCCATCATAATAAATAGGATTTCCAGCCTCATTATGACCAAGAATAGCATCCCCAAGAGCAATAAACTAAGCATAAGCGGTACCAACACTCTTAATAGATTAATTTGAATCAGAAGTGAAAGGAATGACATTATTAGAGTCATTTGAGTAAGCAGTAGAACTAGGAAAATCTCTGTAAACACATTATAACTAGTAGTCTAAGCAGCATGAATAGCACAATCAGCAATTTAAGTTGCCTAACCAGTTTCACCATTTTCATTCCTAACTGAAAAATTATTCCTTTTGTCCCAACATAATCATTTTAGTTAACAACATTTCCAGCAAAAAAAGTAGGCTTGGGACAAGCGGCAGAATGACCAAGGCTCCCCTAGTTGAAGGTTCTAGGAAAAAGGCTGAAGGTTCTACGCAAAAGAGAATTTACACAAGCTAAAGGGGTAAATTCCGAAGGTCACCAGTTGAAATAGTATTATTTCTATAAGCAGTACCAATTGAACTGGAATTAGAATTTTAAGTATTACTGGCATCAATTCCAGGATCAGTTCCAGGAGAATTTTTTGCACCTGGAAATCTCACATTGCTTATCAGCCTCCATGAGAATTTCATTTTTCCTTTCAACCTCTTATAAATCCTGGCTTGAGTGACCTTGGTTACTTTTTTCCCAGACCTATAAGGGATGGCGCCTTCATGTTTTTTGCACAGATCATTGGCGACACCTGTCTGAGTTGACCAATAAGTGTCAGTTTCTCCTTCCTTTGGAAACAAACCCTAGGTCGACGCTTCAGAAAGTTTTTCTAAGAGCATCGGTGGTAAGTAAATGATAAAAAAAGATGTTTCTAGGAGCTTCCATGTGGAAACCTCCATAGGGTTAGTTCCTATATGCTTCGGAGAGGTGGAATTCTGCTTCCTCACCTATAGGGATCTCATCCTATCCTTTTTCCAAGTCATCTCTTGAGTTCTAGGCCTATAAATGAAGCCTTCATGAGGAGAGTGGAGGAGGACAGGAAAAGTACCCTTATGCTGCTAGTTTGAAGTCTGAATCAAAGGCAAAGTAGAGTTAGCTTGTGGTTGGAGAGGTCTTCATAGTGATAGGAGATTGTAGACATTCCTATTGAGATCAAAGACATCAACATCAAGGCTTTTTTGTTGTACTTCTTTCTCATCCATATATTAATACAAATACATTTCCCTTTCCTATATTTGATTGTATTGATTGTAATTAGATATTATTGGATTCCTTGATCACCAATATAAATAGTCAATTTATCATGATGCTCTCATCCCTTTTGTTTGTCTTGTGATCTATTTTGCAAATACTGAACTATTGAAAGGAATTTTGGAGAGAAGACAAGCAAATCCAAGGTTGAGGTATATTATATTTCATCTTAGTTGATTTGATTATTCAAGGAAAGGATATGTTGATGTGTCTTTTTGTTCTGTAGTTGTGACTTACAATGTAGAGGAGCAAGCAGTGTCCACACTGATTGAGAATTCCTGATAACAAAATTGGCAACCATACTAGGGAAGCTTAATCCAGTGAGATCTAGTGAAGATCCAGTCAGATTTGGTTTAGATCCAGTTAGATCTACAAAGTTTGGTAACCATTCCATCTATGAAGGTAATTCTCTCTCATTTTAGTTGTTTCAATTAAAAAGGTAAGTTATCTATCTTATATTTCTGATTCTTTGCCTCTGTTCTGAGTAGTTTTATAGTCCAGCTCAGTTTTTCTAGTTTCTCCTGCATGCTTTTAGCCTTTCAGTCCACTGTTTGAGCAGTGCCTTAACCTTTGACTAACAAAGCATCGGGCCATCCTATAGTGTGTTTTCTATTTTTGGATAGAGCGTCGATACCTCCTTCTCTGTCAACTGATAGAGCGTCGATGAGACTTGTGTGCAGAAGGCTAGGAGTGTCGATTCAGCCTAGAACACCCTAGTGCAGTGCCCTCCAGCGTGCCGAGGTAGGCCTTCAAAACTGCCTATTTAAAAAAAAATTGTTCAAAATTTTGAAACTCCTTGTTCTCTGAAGTTTTTCAGTGTGGTTTGCTTGCTTGCTTGTTGTCTAATTTACTAGTTTTTTGTGAGTCTGATTCTCTGTTTGAGCTTAGATCCAAAAATATTATCTTTTGCATTGTCATAAACGAAAGTGGAAACATAGTTCAACTTTGGTTTTTTAGTGAAGTGTATGAAAATTTTCTTTTGAAAAGAAAGCCAATAGCCTCTTCCTAGAAGATTAGTTTGTTTTTTTTGGAAAAGACTGCTTTGTGTGCCTCATATTTTCTAGAAAAATACAAAAAGAATGATATTACTTTGCTCTTGTTTATGCTTGCGAAAATTGTTTGTTTTTCATTTGCATGAGTGATTTACAAGGATAAGTGTTTTTGACATTGTAGCAGAAGTTAGTTTTGCATGCACATTAGAGGCTTAGTTTTCTTTCTTGCATTTTCAGAAACTTTAGAGTGCTTGCTTGAAAGAGTTTTTGTGTTTGAAAGGACTTTCTTTGCATTCTTTATTGGATCTTGTTTTGATTGTTGAAAACAAATTTATTTTGGTATATTGTTGAAAAGAAAAGGAAAAGGTTTCTTAATTACCCTAGTTAGTTCTCATCCATGTCAAAAAGTGCATTTACATTTAGATTAATTTGCATTATTGGAGATAACATTTCACAAACATTCACCTAATCGTCTAGATAAAATTAATTGTAGCTTTAGGTCTAAAATTGTATAGAAATTTTGGTGATAGGTTAGTGATGTGTTCGGGTACCATAAAGCATAGGAGCTGGCATTATTTGTCCCCAATACAACCTGGGACTCACGCAATTCTTCCACATACCATCAGTATATCGAATGACCTTTCACATACCCTTGAGGTATATAGAAAGGTACTTCACGTACTCAATTGTATATCAAAAGGCCCCTTGTGAACGATTGTGCATTAGACAGATGTACTACCGATTTGAGCTCCCACATACCTTGCATATATTAGGAGACCCCACTAAGATACCCTGACCATATGAGAAAAATGGTTTGGCCATGTTTTGTGAAGCAATACATCGAAAACATCATTCGGGGAGATTACTGCACATGAACCCCTGATGTATATCGTTATTTGCACCTACTTAACAATCCTGGTTAGAGACCAGCTATTCTGAACCCGTCCTATCACTTAAGTATGCTTGTGACCTTTAGCTCTATGTAGGTTTTGTTTTTGTGATTTTCTCCTTTTTTGACCTAGATTAGATAACTTTGGCCACCACCATGGCTGAGCAACTTGCGAGACGCCAATTTCGTAGATTGCAGGGTTTACCTCCTGACTCTCCTATAATGGAAGGATAGGAAGGGGTAACCATGGAACAACCAACTTCTGCTAATGTTCCTATTGAAAATTCCTTAGCTAGTGAAACCAGATAATATTTCACTTTTTTTACAGATCCTTTGGTTCAACTGCCTCCTGTAGCTGATGCTTCTATGCATTCGTCGTTGGAAGGCCATTTTGATAGTCCTACTCCACCATATTATTTCCTAGATGCTCCTTTTGGAGGACTTCTATGGGCCAATCTATTGTTGAATATGGGGTTGTTAGACCTTCACTAGGGAACCCTCCTTTAGGAGAAGAGGAACAGAGAAGAACTAATGCATCTCTCGATCGAGCTCGTAACTTTTTCAATAGAGTAGAAAGAATCATTCCTCCACCTATGTTTCATTATGAAACTATGTTAGCTCATTTACCCCGTAATACAAACCCTTTTCCTTTATCTAAAATTAAACCTTCTTCTGAAGTTCATCCAACCTATGGTGAGACTTCTCGCAACCCATGTCCTGAGGGATATCATTCACTAGCTCAAGTGTTAGGTCCTATCAAAGAAGTTCCATTTCAAGGTAATCCAGGTCCAAATGACAATGCTATAGTCTCACATCATGGCCTCGTTACTAGGCCTTCCATACAAGTCATGGTTGGGAGGCAATCCACAAATCAAGTAATGTCAGCACATTCTAACGTCGCGGGGCAATCCCTGACACGAGTTACATCATATGTTAGTGGAAATATTACTAGTTCAAGACAAGTTGTAGCTGTAGCACAACATATAGTAGTTATCCCTCCTACCAATACTAATGGTGTCCCCCCATCTATTTCAGGCCAACCCTTAGGGGTGCAACTTGTTAATAATACAGCTTATTGGGGATATACTTATCTTGGAACTCAACCCCCTACGACTAATCAAGTTTATCAAGGACCACTACAAGTGACTATTTATCCTGGAATGCCCTACCCTGGGAAATGCTTTTGTACCTTGGGGACAACCCAATTGGTCCAATGTCCCGTCATTTGGAGGAGATTTTATTAATAATGCTGGAGGATATGGTGGACCACCGCAAGGACCTAGAGGACTTGGAGGACCTAGAGGTACCGAAGGTCTTGGATGTTCTGGAGGACCTGGTGGACCATTTGGAGGACCACCACCCAGAGGCCCACCACCACTGCCTGGAGGTTGAGGACTACTACCTGGAGGACCACCACCACCACCACCTAGAGGAACACCACCACCACCACCTGGAGGAACACCACCACCACCACCACCTTTCGGAGAACCCCCTCCCTCAGGTGGACCAACTCCTAATGGAAATTCTGGAAATCAACAACCTTTTCAACAAGATTCAGGGGCATCATCCATACCCATCTATAAATATGCATTTGGTCCTACTGGTCAACAAATTCCATACCAATACTACCAATATCTGCAACCAAATCAACAACTGCCATTTATAGCTACTTTAGATCGACTAGACTTGTCAAGATTGATAAATGACCCCATCCATCATGACCCCTCTTGGCCTGCCATTCCTGTAAAGATTCCTTCTGATATACCCAAGTTTGATGGTAAACCCGATGAAGATCCAAAAAAACATGTGATGACATTTCCCTTATGGTATTCATCCAATTCTTTGATGGATGGCTTAATCTGTCTACGACTTTTTCAAAGAACCCTCACTGGTATTTCTGCAAAGTGGTACATCGATTTACCACATCACTCTTTTTGGGATTTCAATGCCTTAGCAATGGAGTTTTTAACACACTTTTAATTTGTAATTCGATATGAAACAGGTACACACCTTCTGACCTCGCTTCGACAAACCACATCAACTCACATCTCCGACCATATCCATGAATGGAGAAGAAGATGGAGGTTAATTAAGGCCCCTATTCTTGATCTGTTTCTTGCTGATTTGTTTAAAAAGTCTTTACTTCCACCTATTGCTAGAGATGTTGCCATGGGAGGCACTGTTACTGAGGAGGAAGCTATTATCCATGCTCAGTACCTAGACTTGGTCTATTCCCAGTCAGGTACTCTTTATGATCTGATTCCCCATGCCCCTTGACCTACAACAGATCCATCAAGACCCGCAACTGAACCACCTGCTGATGGCATACTTGGTTTGGTTCAAACACAAACGGTGACCAAATATTCTAAGAAACAAAATCAAACTGCCACTACAGCAAATCAACCAGCACCATATACCAAACCTACACCCTCTCCTATTTCTTCCGCTGAAGTAAATGCAATCCAATCAAATGAATATTTAGGCGGAAAGAAGAAAGGAAAAAACAAATCTAAAAAACCTAATAATCAACAAGAAGGAAACAATACACAGAACTCACATGCTAATTCAAAAGGTAAGCAAAAGTTAAAATATACTTGTTTAATATGGAGGTGACCATTTTACGAAAGAATGTCCTCGTCATGAGGAAGTTAGTAATTTTTTGAAAACTTCACCCACCCCAACAGTTTTGAAAGATCCTTTCCCTTACCAACAACAGTTAATTGATCATAAATCATTGAACGAAACATATTCATCCACTGATGAAGTTTGAATGATGTCTAGTGAAATGGCTAATTTAAACACAAGGTCACACAGTTATGACCCTCCTCCATAGAAGAAACTTGATGATGTTCCATCTGAAAAATCCTCAGCTTCCACACCTCCTCCTAATAATGGTATTCACATTGAAAAACCTATTCCAGAAGCAATTTTTCACCCACCAAAGGGTACTCTACGTAAGTCCATAATCAATCCTAACGATTGTGCTACCCAATATTATAATATTGTCGAATATTTGGCCCAGACACCCTGCTCTATGTCATCTTTATAGGTACTTCAAACCTGTCCAACTGAACAGAAAAACTTGCTTACTTCCCTTGGAGCTATGGATCCCGAGAATAGTAATATTATCACTTTCAAACTGGATGATTTCAAGATGAGACTCTCACATCAGTTATCTTTATAGATCGCTACCAAGATTGCTAGAAAGACTATCTGTCATATTGCTTAAGACGAGGGTGCCTCTACATCAGTTATGTCCTTATCTTTCTGGAGAGCCATTGGTTTTCTGGAAATCAACCATTCACCCACCACTCTTAAGGGTTTTTATGGTCGCGGCTTTCAACCCTATGGATTACTACCTACCATCCATGTTGAACTGGGGGGGAAGTCAGTCTCCATTCACATTAAAATTGTCGATGTTCCTTTGGATTACAACTTACTCCTAGGTCATAACTGGTTCTATGCTATGCAAGCAGTAGCATCGACCATTTTTTTGGAGCGTTGAGTTCCCATTCCAAGGAAATATCATTACTGTTGATCAGTTAGATTCCATCACACCTAGTGCCATTACAAATAATGCAAATAGCGTTTTGCTCCTGAATACCCCATAGTATAAGGACATTGGAGTAGGCCTTATCAAAGACTCTTCACTAATGGGAGTCTTTCCCTCATCTGATCCTCCTCCTACTTTGCAAACTGCATCTATTAACATGATTTCTACCTCTCATGCAGACAAATGAAAAGAAATTTTTGATTAATCAGCATCCTTTTCCCCTTTCGAAGAAATTTACAGTGAAATCCAAGCTACCAGTGATCCCCCCATCAATGACCATTTGTTGGTGGCCTCAAACCACTATCACATGTCATATTGGATCAAACCCCCCATCTCTAGATTATCTTTCACACACATTTCCTACAGATGAATCTATTATGGAAGTTATGTCGTTAGAGGAGATGCCTTAGGAATATTATCATCACCGATCTTCTTTCCTCCCCCCTTACCATATGGTAGAAGACCACTTCACCTCCATGGTTTCATCTAATATAGTCCTCAACCCTCAGTCTCTGATCCTCACTCGTAGTGTTGATTCTGAAGGAAATTTGTGTAACATTACAAAAACTATGCATGTAGACATATCGGTGAAACCAAGTATTCCCGAGAACATTTTCATAGGACAGAACTCTTCACTTGAAGAAGTCCAAACATACAGGACCCTTTTCAAGGAATTTAGAGATGTCTTCATATGGACATATGAAGAAATGTGAGGGATTGATCCCTCTATTGTTGTTCATGAGATCAAAACTTACCCCGATGCCAAGCCCATTCGTCAAAAACTATGACAGGTCTATCCAAGAAAAGCAGCCTCTATTAAAGAAGAAGTTGAGAAACTTCTAAAGGATGGTTTCATTTACCCCGTACCATTAATTGAATGGGTGTCCAACATAGTCCCTGTGAACAAAAAATAGGGCACTATTAGGGTTTGTATCGATTTTAGGGATTTGAATAGGGCTTGTCCAAAAGACAACTTTCCCACTCCCTATATCGATCAGATAATCGATAATTGTGTCAGAAGCATTATGTTTTCCTTTATGGATGGATTTTTTGGCAATAATCAGATTTAGATTCTCCCATCAGACCAACATAAGACAACATTTATTTTCCCTTTGGGGACTTTTTCTTATTGTAAAATTCCTTTCGGTTTAAAGAACGTTGCCATGGCATTCCAACATGCCATTTCCTATTCTTTTCATGACATTAAACATGGTGTGGAACCTTATCTTGATGACCTGCTTTCTCATTCCAAGCAGTAGGATATTCATGTCGATCATCTGAGAGCAATGTTTATTTGATGTTGTTATTTTAATATTCGTCTAAATCTCCATAAAAGTGTTTTTTGTGTAGAAGTTGGCCGACTTCTTTGTTTTATTGTTTCTAAATATGGAATCCATATAGATCCCTTGAAAATTGAAGCTATCTTAGCCCTACCTACTGCCACGAACATAATTGAACTCCAAATTTTGTAAGGGAAGGAAAACTTTTTACGTTGTTTCATTTGCAATTATGCAGAAAGGACACATGGTCTCATGAGATTGCTCAAGAAATATACCCCTTTCATCTAGGATGATTTCGCACCATGCACGTTTGATAATATCAAACATGCACTTACCCATGCACCAGTGTTGCAACCACCTAATTATGCTAAGGACTATTCCTTGCATGTGGATGTATGCTTCTCTACCATAGGCATGGTCCTTGCTCAAACAGATGAACACGACCAGGAACATGTGATTTATTACTCAAGTAAGAGTCTTTTGGACTTTGAAACTCGATACTCACATATGGAGAAACTCACTCTAGCCATAGTTATCGTGGTCTAGAAGTTTGATCATTATATCTTGCTCTGCACCACCACTGTTTACATGGATTCCAACCCGATGTACTACGTTCTTACACGGAAAGTGCTTGGGGGAAAATGCTCATGTTGGATTGTGATTCTCCACAAATTTGAATTAGAATTCGCTAAAAGCACTTCTAAGAAGTCTCTCATTTTTGCAGAGCTTATATGTGACCTTCCCCGTATTACTGAGACTACAAATCCCTTTGATTCATTGCCCGATGAATCATTGTTTCTCATTAGTATTATTGATCCATGGTATGGAGATATCATTTTGTATCTCCAGACCTTACGATAACATCCCATTGCTTCTCGAGATGAATGTCGTTGTGTTCACCACCAAGCTAAAAGTTATATTATCTTGAATGATACCCTATACTGCCGTGGTGTTGAATCCATATTACGAAGTTTCCTTACACATGAGGAGGCTGAGATCATTTTAAATGATTTCCATGTTGGATCTTGTGGCGGTCATCTCTCTGGGTTGGTTACTTTCTAGAAAATCTTACGTGCAGGGTATTTATAGCCCTCTATTTTCAAATATTGCATTGAAACAGTCAAGAAATTCCCACCATGTCAAATGTTCACTTCCAAGAAATACACACATCCAGCTCCGCTCCATCCCATTGTAGCAGTTGGCCCCTTTGAAAAATGGGGCATAGACTTCATGCATTGTAGACCTACCTTAGCTGGGGGGCATGGCTACATTATCATAGGTGTGGACTATTTTACAAAATGGGTTGAGGCAATGCCGACATATGCCGAAGATGGTAATACTGCTGCACTATTCTTATTCAACCATATCATTACGAGATTAGGAATTCCTATGGCCATTGTGACCGATCATGGATCACATTTTCAAAACAAAATGATCATAGAGCTTAGTGTAAAATTAGGGTTTCATCACGATAACTCTAAACCGTACTATCCTTAGGCCAATGGCTAGGTTGATGCTATAAACAAAATATTAAAAACAATGCTTCAGTGGATGGTAGAGAAATCCAAGTCAAACTGGAATTTGTAGCTTTTCTCTGCACTCTAGGCCTATAGGACTACTATCAAAACTTCCATCGGTTTTACACCTTTCCAATTAGTATACGGGTTGGAAGCTACTCTCCCTATAGAGTGTGAAATACCTTCTTTACAGCTTGATGTGGAATTATTACTCAACACCACTATAGAAGAAGAAATATTCGTGTATATAAACAAACTTAATGAAACTCGATGCAATGCTGCCTTAGCTAATGAGGCACATAAATAAAGAATGAAAGTTCAATATGACAGGACTGTCCAACCCCGTTCCTTCAATGAAGGAGACCTAGTCTTGACTTATGACCAGAAGCATGACAAGCTGGGAGGAGGAATATTTGAGTCTATGTGGCATGAGCCATATATTATCAGTCATGTTTTAGAGAAAGGGGCATATGAATTGGCTGATTACGACGAGTTACCTTTGGGAGAGCCCTGAAACGGGATCTACCTCAAAAAATACTATGCCTAGGTCATCTAGCATAGGGTCTTTGTAAATATTGTTTATAGTTTGTTGTGTGTATTATCTTTGAGAAGAGTGTCTTTTGTATGATTCAAAATGTGTTTTTTCATAAAACCCTACTTATGCATGTCTTTTGTTTGATGCATATATGAATTCCTTCATTGGTTTCGCTAATGGTGCTCATCGATATACACTTAATCTTTCATCAGCAGCTTGGGTATTGTACTCTCCTACAAGTGAGATGGTGAGTTTAGGGGGTATTCTTTTAGGTCCCTCCACCAACAATCTGGAGGAATATCAAGCAGTGATTGTACACTTGATGGAATACTTAGCTAATGATTTAAGGGAAATTAGGGTTTACCTAGACTTTGAACTAGTTGTCCAACAACTTAATCGAGTCTACACCATTCGAAATCCCATGATTCTTCGTACTTTTTGAAGAGTTACATTGTTAGAGAGGTATTTTGAGCAAGTTACATATCAACACATTCCAAGACATTTAAATGTTGTGGCAGATTCCCTAGATAAATATGTCTTAGATTGGCATATTGCTCCTTTTTAAAAGTCCATTTGAAACATAAACAACACATGTAAATTCATAAGTAGATGATCATCTCACACATCAAATTTACCACACAAAACAATTGTAAATATAAGAGTTTGTCATATATATATAAAAAGTTGTAGCATCGAGATACAAAATTTGGGTTGAAGCATCTCTAGCTTTCAGTGCCCATTCAGGACAATAAAATGTTCAGAATACATATACATAGGGAAAAATTTGAAGCTTCGAATATTTTAGTAATATATATATATACAAAAAAATGAAAATCAAGGAAGACTAATCCTCATGATGCTCATGGTAGCATGCAATGGCTTGGGCCACTCTGTGGAGTAGCCTAGAGAATCATCCAGAGACACCTGCAGTATGGCGTTGATAACACCTAGGTACCTCATAGTAGTCATGTCAAGAATTCCCACAGTCAATTGTTGTAGGTTCTCCTCAAGATATATGAGCTCTTCATCGGCTTTGGAGTGGTATAACATAATATCTAGGGTACCTTCTCACCTAACAATAGGAAACATCCCTGTTGGACGGACAGATCCAATGTCTGCATGAAAAACATTTTCATCTCAGTACTACAAAATAAAAAATGAAATAAATACAAAAATTAAAAACAAAAGTGGATAATGTATTTTCTTACCTCGGTCATCCCATAGTTCTCCCTTAGGTAGATCTAGCTCCAGGTCATCATGGAAGTCTTCCCCTTCATAGGCATAATCCTCCACTATAATTAATTGGTTTCTCAACCAGCGAAAGAAGCATGACCCGTAGCTAACTTTGGGCCCTCCACCTCCAAGGCGAGGCATGGTTGTAACCCATGCAAGCATCCTCGGATCCTCAAGATCAAGTCTGGTAATGGTCACCTGTGGTCCCATGTGAGGTACCTACTATAAGATAAAGGATGCTATCACTACTCTGTAGAAAAATTGCTTCAGTGTTCTTCTTTTGCACTTGTTTAATTGACTCTTCAGACACACCAGCATCCCTTCACACTAGTTGAAGATAGTGGGCTCTATGCACTACAAAGATTATAGAATATGTGATCTGCTGGTAAGGTGGGTAGCCCTAGTACCTGCCACATTGTCGATAGTATACACCACTGTACTCAAGGGAAGATATACTAGAGACTTGATCTGTAGCTTCCCAGATCGGGACTATATACCTAGTGAGAAATGTTGATCAATAATATCATCCAAGGAGCCTTCCCCTCCTTGTGCTCCATATAGAACTATTGGGCTTCCCCTCGTAGACAAACCGGTCAGAAAATAAATATCCTCAACCTCTATAGGTAGGATATGGACTCCCACCACAAAATTCTCCTAGTCAGGATCCCACATATCTATTATATATTCTAGCAGTTGGATATGTGCTTTCATTCCAGGTGTCCAAAAATACTTTAGAAGCCCACGATTCCATAGAGCCTCAATAGTGGCTTGATCATTAGCAGCCTGGTTGTCTGGGACTTCATGTTCCCTTTCCTTCCAAATTACCACGATGTACTTGTAACATGCAAATTTTGTAGTTAGAAAACATGTCATGGCTAAAAGGAAGAAAAGTAAATAAAATGAGAAATTGCAAAGCAAGAAGAAAAATATGAAAAATTATTTTCTGGGTGAATTAGGGTTCTTGATTTTTTCTTTTTCCTTGCAGTAGTGCTACTTCCTTTTTCCCACAGAGCACTGCGGTGCTGCTACCTATGGCTCGCAGAACGTCGGGCACCTGTCTGCTATGGCCAAAGCGTCTACAACGCTTCTATCCCAGCTTGATAGAGCATCGTCGGGAGCTCTGCCCGACAGCCAAAAACCCTACGGGAAAGAAAAATTTACACTCTACCACGGTTAAAAACTCCTATTGGGACTGTTCATCCCATACCTTACCATTTTAAATGATAAATCTATCTTCTACCTTGCTTTTAAACTATAAAAAACATTTTAGGAACATGGATTTAAACAATAGAAAACAAGTTAAATAACATTTGTTAAAGCTTGAAGGGGGAAAGAAACAAATGATTACCTCTTCTAAGGAGAATGAAGAACAATGTGGTGAAGCACCCTTGCAAAATCACCGGAGGAGACTCTTGCTATCAAATCCAACTACCAAAACTCACCAATGGTAAAAAACAAATGGTAAAAATGTATTACTTACCCTTTCTATTTATAGAATATTTGGAGTTTTCAAAAACGCATTATAATTTATTTACTTTTGAAATCCAAATTAGTTTGTTAAAAGTGGGTTTTTATTTTTTACTTTCTATAGTTTTGGAAAAATGGCTTTTAATGGTGTTTTTTGAGTTTTTTCATGTGAATATTAGGTTATGACTATGTTTTAAGCTATTTTTGTCTTTTTCGAGCTTAGAGAAAAACTGAAAAAGTACTAAGCGTCATTTTACACTTTTTACATGCTCATTAAAATTCCAGTAGAAAGGTGACGAGTATACTTTTTCACTTTTTCAGACTCGTTAAAAGTGGATTATGAAAAAGGTACATGGTTCGGGAGTTATGTTTGAGCTCTTTTCAGTCTCCTCAAAACACAAAAATATTGCCAAGTGAACTTGTTATGTTCACGCTTGTAAAAGAATCAGAACGATCGACTAGTCGGGGGTAGGTTTTCTCTTTTTCAGACTGACTCACCTTACTTACGAAAAAGGAACTTTTGGAGTCTTCTTACTCATTTCAGACTCTCTAAACATGAAACGATGAATGAGTTTACTTTCATTAGACTTCTAAAATCAAACGATGAAGGACCCTATTTTGGGAACGAACCCCTCCTTTCTCAGGTTCATGAAAAATATGAGAATGGAATCGTCAGTTGATGAGCTTTAATGAGTGTTTGTTACCCTCTTTGGACTCATAAAAATGAAAAGAGGCACTCACCTTTCGAGGTGTGGAAATTAAAGGAAAGGGGAATGGTTTTCATTTGTTTTATGGAAGTAAGATATACTCCACCTTTGAACATGGCACATGTTTGCATTTGCATATTTGAACAGTTGAGTTTTGAGCTTGTACTCAAGTCGATCCACTTTCGTGAGTCACCTGACTCCTTTGAGTCAATTCAAATAATGCTTTGTCATATTCCTTGCATTACACCTGGTTCTATTCTCGTTAATTCAATGCTTCCAAGTCATGTGTTCTGTCATCAAATTGTTCAAAGGATGTCTCTCCCAGAAAAATAACTCATTAGTAACTCTACTTGTCCCTAAGAGCCAGTCATGTCTGATTCAGTCCCATTACTTCAAATCAACTTTTGTTCCTAGTTTCATGTCACTGCTATGGGAATGATCATGGACCTCCTGTGACAAGTCTATTCATGTCAACTTCAAATCATTATCCAGGGATTAGACCTAGAAACCTATAAAGTACCTTGGACTTGCATGCCTTGATGGAAGGTTGCCTCGCTTTCAACATGAGTTTACATCATTGACTCTTGATTGAAAGATCTCATCGAGTGTTCGACTACAAGTCCTTTATTCACATTCGATTGTATGTACTGAGATACCTTGGGAATCATTGACATCAATGATGGTTTCCCTCGCACTTGTTAATAGTTTACATCATTGACTGGTAATTAAGTGGTTTCTACCATGTTCAATGTCAAAACATTGTAATCACATGGTTAGATTCGTATCATTTGGGGATCGAAATGAATACCTTGAGTGGTTAGGCTACCATCATCATTTCTTATGCTCAAGTTGCGTTTGGAGATCATTTAGAGTCATGACACGGGTCCACATTGTATGTTTGGTGGTTGTGTTCTATATTTGAGGTTAAGATACATGGGTCTACTTTGTATGTTCTATAGCTATGTCTTGCCTCTTATATTAGTCGTTCATGGATCTACATTATATCATTGGTAGCCATGATATCATCATCATCATATATTTGCAGTGTATTTGTCCATAGCTATGATCGGTTTGGATAAAGTTATTTACCGGTCCTCTATGATTTTATCTCTCTTTGTCTCTATATCAGACAAGAAACTTTTCAAACTATTTCACCTATCACTTCCTTCTAGCTTCATACTTTTGGGAGCATTCTATTGCACCTGGAAATCTCACATTGCTTATCAGCCTCCATGAGAATATCACTTTTCCTTTCAACCTCTTAGAAATCATGGCTTGAGTCACCTTGGTTACTTTTTTCCTAGACCTAGAAGGGACAACGCCTTTATGATTTTTGCACAGAGCATCGGCGATGCCTGTCCTAGTTGACCAATAAAAATTGGTTTCTCCTTCCTTTTGCAAAACCCTAGATCAACGCTTCTAACAATTTTTCTAAGAGCCCCGGTGGTCAGTAAATGAGAAAAAATGATGCTTCTAGAAGCTTCCATTCAGAAACCTCCATAGGGTTAGTTATTATATGCTTGGGAGAGGAGGCATTGTCCTTCCTCACCTATAGGGATCTCATCCTATCCTTTTTCCAAGTCATCTCTTGAGTTCTAGGCCTATAAATGAAGCCTTCATGAGGAGAGTGGAGGAGGCTAGGAAAAGAACCCTTATGCTGCTAGTTTGAAGTCTGAATCAGAGGAAAAGTAGAGTTAGCTTATGGTTGGATAGGTATTCATAGTCATATGAGATTGTAGACATTCTTGTTGATATTGAATCCATCAACATCAAGGCTTTTTGGTTGTACTTTTTTCTCATCCATATATTAATACAAATATATTTCCATTTCCTATATTTGATTGTATTGATTGTAATTAAATATTATTGGATTCCTTGATTACCAATATGAATAGTCAATTTATCATGATGCTCTCATCCCTTTTGTTTGTCTTGTGATCTATTTTGCAGGTACTTAACTATTGCATGTTGATGTATATGTAACTTCGGAATGTATTCTTCTATGTATCTTATGTATTGTTACTTGATGTTTATTCCAGGATGTTTCTATTATGTATTTGAGTCATGTGGTTATGCCCCGATGTTCCGATCGGGAGGATTAATAATGTAATCAAGTCATGTCAAGTCATTAGGTAAGTCCCCACAGTTTCGGGGCACTTGAGTTATTATACACTAATTAAGGTGTAGTCTCGAGTAGTAATTATTAGGGTTGAGCCTACATGTGAAATGGAAACTTAAGTGAACAGACTAATATAAATAGAGAGTGTGTGTCTCTCTATTTATCACTTGCTAATTACATCACTTTCTCTCTCAAGTGTGGCGCACCTTTGGAGAAGGAAATACTTTGGCTTGACAGAAGACAGAAGGCTGCTGTTGTGTTGGGAGGTCATCTTACTGTTTTGGGATCACATCTTGTGGTGATACTATCTTAGAGGAAGTTGAGGGGTTTTCTCCATTTATGGTTTCCCCTCCTAAAATATTTGTGTCTCTTGTCTATTGTGATGTGATTATGTGATTGATGTGCTTGTTATTCTCTCAGTGAAAAGATCTTAACATAATGCTAGCTTAAATGTTGAAAAACTAACATGGTATCAGAGCTAACCTGAGAAGAAGACATTGTGCAGCTACAGAAACTAGGGTTTCCTATTTTGTGGATCTTCCTCCACATATTTTCAGCAAAAGTATGCTAGGATGACTCTCCATTGAAGGGTGCATCTTTCTGTCGATGCAGAATTCAAT
>LPNX010461659.1:163487-202216 GCA_001517045.1 Pseudotsuga menziesii
AAGTTAGGGATTTCTACAGAAGAGGAATTTTTGGGTGAGACCAGCATAGGATTTTTCTCCTCATCAAAACCGAAATTTATAGACCTGGATCAATAAATTTGGTTGGGTAAATATCCAGGAAAGTCAAACCCTAGTTTGACCCCTAGCTAGGAGAAACCCTAAATACTAAAACTGCTAAGTTTTGGTACAGTCGCTATATGCCGAGATTGGAGAAGTCTAAGAAGCTAAAAAATTTAGGGGCCAACGACAAAATACTTATGAACACTGTGTCCAAATTTCAGCCTCTGATTCGCTATATTCTGGGAGATATGATCTCTCCAAGTGAGGGTTCCATCCTCTTCCAAAAATCATCCATAAACAGGACACCTGAGGAGATCTGCAAAATATTCGGCTACATAGGTCCAAATGGAATTCCTGAAGATTTTCCATAAATGGAACAGACCTTAATTTCTGTGGTCCAAAGTTCAGACTCAAAAGATGAACCAGTGACACGTGGCAGGCCGTACAACTTCGCTGTTCTGAACAGTCCTGTAACAGGTCACTTTGGGAAAATGATCATAAATCCCAAATGGTGAAACCCATTCTGATTAAAACTATGGTTTTGGATCAGGGACATGTGATGTTACCTTATTACGAAATTTTAGGTACAGAGGAGTAGTAATTTCGGAGATATCATAGAAACAGTAACAGGAATTTCTGCAGAAGAAATCAGAAAATTAGGGCTTCCTGTTCCGGGAGCTTCCCTCCACTGTTTTTAGAAAAGGAGTACATTGGAAAGCTCCATTTGAAGATATATATCTGTTCATCCAATCAGATCTGAAAGATTCCAAGTTTTGAAAATTAGGGTTTCTGCGACAAACCCTAGATCAGCAAACTCCGGGACAAGGGCAGACACCTCAAATCGGTAAGATCTAATCCTTTGCTATTTCCATTTGAGGTTCTCATTTCAAAGTGATCAGATTGATGATAAGCTTGGTGAAGTTGACAACTTCCAAGAATAGAAGTATGTTATCTCTCTGGATTGGACACCTACATGAGTATAGAGGTTCCAGTTTCAGAGGGAGACGAGGCCAAAGAAGACATCATGCTCATGCTGCAGAGGATGATGAACCATTCAAAAAGAGATCCAGACATGAAAGTGAAGATTCTTCAAGCGAGGATGAATATGTTCTGATATCAACTCTCACAGGTAACATTATTCATGGAAGTGATGATTGGCTTATAGACAGTGGGGCTTCCAAACATCTTTTGTGAGACTATCAGAACATGAATGACTAGGAGATGACTACCAATGTCCAATAAAAGGTAGTGGGGAATCTTCATACAAGCTATACTCTGGTAAGTCTCTAACAATGAAAGAAGTATTGTTTGTGCTAGGATTGAAGAAGAACCTTCTCTCCATTTCAGCATTGATGCAAAAGGAATGCGGGCTGCATTCATAGATGGTCAAGTCATCATGTGACCAAAAGGAAAGACTATCGATGATGAGGTAGTGATTGAAGAACAAGAAGGAGGCTTGTACAAATTGAAGGGCCATCCAGAACAAGCCTTGATCCATGATATGGTAGAGCCAAATGATCTTTGGCATAGAAAACTTGCACATGCGAACTACAAAGCAAAGTTGTTGAAGGTCTTCCAGAATTTCAAGCTATTTGAAGGGAAGAACAACTTGAAGCGGTAAAAGAAGCGGTGAAGAATGCAGAAGTGGTGATGGCCACCTTGAATGACCTCCCAGGATCATGGAATTCATTCATTCAAGGAATGTGTTCTAGAAGGAAGTGATTACTTTCATCAAACTTTGGGAAAAATAAGAAGCTCTACCCATAAGAAGAGAAGATAATATGGGAGCATTTGAAGATCCGGCTCTCACCATCCAAAGAAGATCCCTCAAGCAATGAGGAATATGAAGAACTCAACTCTTGAAGAACCTCTTATCCACCTCAGCATTTGGATAAGAAATGATGTGACTATGAATGAAGAAGACGATGAAGCTGAAGGCTCAAGAAGGAGTCTACCCTCGAAACAAATAAAGATAAGTATTCAATTGTCATTTCATTATATTATTCTGTTATGCATTTGTTTATATTCAGTTTTGTATTATGCATGATAGGATGTTTGCATTAATGACAGTATACTACTAATATGCATGTGATGGGTAAGTATCTCATGGGGCTATACAAATTCTCCATTGCTACTTATCTAGAATGAAACCTCTTTGCTGACATATTGGATTAGTGCACAATCTCAATGTTGTCCTGGTAGAGATGGAAGGCATCTAGAAAGTTTCAATGAGATATGGATGAATGTTGTATTGGCTAAAGTAGTTGCATGATCATATATTTATGCATAAGTGTTTGCCAGTATAAATATTCCTTATGAAATGTTTCTAACCATACAATTGCATTTGACTTGTAGGAAATATCGCATACATAATCACCTACAAGCAAAGAAGAATGAAGACTTGTTCCGAAGAACAAGTGACGACATTTCAAAATGAAGAATAATATGACGAGTGCAGTGACATCATTGATGCAGAACCTTCCAGCCGCCAAGAAGAAAGGGAAGATCAGTTCAAGAAGAATGATGTTTGGGCGTAGTATCGAGACCTGAAGAGAAGTTCATAGTTCCATCATGCAGTAGATGGAAACATCGTGGGATACACAGCAAGATTTGTAGCATGAGGCTTCTCACGAAGAGAAGGCATAGTCTACGAAGAAGAATTTATAGCTAATAGAAGTGAAGTCACATAACATGCATAATCATGTGTGCAAATGAAAGAAGGCCTTGTACGAGTTCAGAAGACACCCATGGGATAACACATACATGATGAGCTTGATGAATATCTTAACCTTTGCTACAAGGTTGATAGAGGATGACAAGCTCACAGATGGGTGCAAGATGAAATTTTGAAGAAGTTCAAGATAGAGGATCTTAGTATCCAGTGATCCTAGATGGATACTACTTGTCACTCCAGTACAGAATGTTTCAGTGCATAGAATACGGAAGACAGAGGGAGTATGATGCTCCGCTTCAGAGGGAGTGACTACAGCAGATCTAAGGTTCGACATGGTACAACAAGATGGAAAGATTACTGGTGACTCTAGGCTTTACTAAGAGTAAAGCGGATTCCAACCTTTGCTTCAAGGTTGAAGACAGAAGACTAGTGATGCTCCTGTTATGTGTTTATGCACTATTGTTCTAGGTATGGAGGTGTGGCAGAGTACAGATGAAATCTTCCTTGGACGAGGGAAGTATGCAGCAGAGATCCTGAAGAGGTTCAGGATGATGGACTGCATGACCACACCTATGGCATCGAACATGAAGCTATTGAGTGATGCTTCATCAGAGATGGTTGATGCTACGATGTATTGTCAGATGATTGGGTCCTCGATGTACCTGAGACTAGATATTTGCTTTGCTGTGAACACATTGAGACATGTTCACCTGATGGTTACAAAGCATGCAGGGGTACAATTGATTATGGGCTCAAGTATGATGCGAATCAGAAGATTAACCTAGAGGGTTATGTTGATTCAGATTGGGCAGGAAGTGCCATCGACAGGAAGAGTACTTCGGGATGTTGCTTCAGTATGGGATCAGGTGTGATCTCTTGGTTTAGCAGGAAGCAATCTTGTGTGGCAGTGAGTACAGCTGAAGCAGAGTATGTCACAAATTGTTCAGCTAGTTGTGAGGCAGTATGGCTGTGGAAGCTACTGTCTAATATATTTGATCTCTAGTTAGATGCTACTTGTATACATTGTGACAACCAGAGTTGCGTGAATTTGTCTGAGAATCCAGTGTTCCATGACAAGTCTAAGCATATTGAGATCAAGTATCACTATATCAAGGATATGGTGCAAAGAGGAGTAGTGAAGCTCCTATATGTTGCGACGGAGGAACATATAGCTGATGTATTGACAAAGCCATTGGCTAGACTGAAGTTTGAGTACTTCAGAGAGAGACTTGGTGTTCTCCAGATCGAGGTTTCCTCCCAGAGACAGTGATGAGACCCATAGCCATTCTGACATGGTGAGAGGATTGGTTCCTTCCATGGTCAGATGTAAGGGCTGAGCCATTCTGTCATGGTGAGAGGATTGGTTCCTTCCATGACTGATATGAGTGCTGAGATTCATAGCCATTCTGACGAGTAGGTCAGATATAAGGGCTGATCCATTCTGTCATGGTGATAGGGTTGCTCCCTTCCATGTCAGATATGAGTGCTGGCCATTCTGTCGAGTATGACAGATGTAAGGGCAATTGCCATTCTAGGAATGGAGGCACCTGGTCAGTTACCAGGAACACTCAGTGTAGGACTGAGTAGCCATTCTGATGTGATAGAGGGATGTGTTCCCACTTGATCAGATGTAAGGGATGAACCATTCTGTTCATGGCTAAAGGATTTAGTTCCTTCCATGTCAGATGTGAGTGTTGGCCATTCCGATGAGCAGGTCATATGTAAGGGAAATTGCCATTCTCTATGAGAGTGGAGGCGCCTGGTCAGTTACCAGGTAGCTCAGTCGAGGACTGGGGGCCATTCTGATATGACTGCTGGGATGTGTTCTCGTAGGATCAGATGTGAGTGCAAGCCTTTCCATCAGTGTGGTTGGATGTGTTCCCCTGGATGGATGTAAGTGCAGAGCCTTTCTGGAGTCACTGCTGGGATGTGTTCTCGTAGGACCAGATATAAGTGTTGAAATCTCTTATCACTGTGATAGGATGTGTTCCTGTCTGGATATGAGTCTTCCATCAGTGTGTTTGGATGTGTTCCCCTAGATGGTTGTTCCTTTCTAACGAGGAGGTCAGATGTAAGTGCGGAAATCTCTTATCACTGTGATAGGATGTGTTCCTGTCTAGATAGGAGTCTCCCATTAGTGTGGTTAGATGTGTTCCCATGGATGGTATTGTGCCTTTCTGACGAGTAGGTAAGATATAAGTGCAGAGCCATTTCACAGATGGTAGTAGGTGTGTCCTACCATGCTGGTGATTATAAGTGCTGAGCCATTTCATAGATGATAGTAGGTGTGTCCTACCATGCTGGTGATTATAAGTGCTGAGCCATTTCATAGATGATAGTAGGTGTGTCCTATCATGCTGGTGAATGTGAGTGCTGGGCCCTTCTGATGAGCAGGTCAGATATAAGTGCTGGGCATGGCTTTCTGACGAGCAGGTCAGATATAAGTGTTGGGCGAAGACCTACATGAGGGTAGGCCTACAACCAGCATGAAAAAGGGCTGGCTCTGTAGAACTTCCTATGACGAGATAGTATACACATGATGATGACTAGAGGAGATCCATATCGAGAGATGATCCAGATCCAGTGACGATGTTCGATGATGATCTAGATCGAGAGATGATCCATATCCAGCGATGATGATCCAGATCGAGAGATGATCCAGATCCAGTTATGATGACTCCGAGAGATCTAGATCGAGTGATGATCCAGATCCAGCAGTGGTGATCCAGATCGAGTGATGATCCAGATCCAGTCCAATGATGTTGATCCATATCGAGTGATGATATAGATCCAGTGATGCCATTTGATGTTGATCCAGATCGAGTGATGATCCAGATCCAGTCCAGTGATGTTGATCCAGATCGAGTGATGATCTAGATCCAGTGATGCCATTTGTGTTGATCCAGATCGAGAGATGATCCAGATCCAGGTGACTTGAAGATGAAGATGACTTGAAGACGAAGATGACTCAAAGACGAAGATGATCCAGTTGATGCAGAGAAGAAGACCAGTGCTGAAAAATTGTGTCGAAAGATTACCTTCCTAGTTAAGAGGGAGTGTTGATGTATATGTAACTTCAGAATGTATTCTTCTATGTATCTTATGTATTGTTACGCGGTGTTTATTCCGAGATGTTTCTATTATGTATTTGAGTCATGTGGTTATGCCCTGATGTTCCGATCGAGAGGATTAATAATGTAATCAAGTCATGTCAAGTCATTAGGTAAGTCCCCACAGTTTCGGGGCACTTGAGTTATTATACACTAATTAAGGTGTAGGCTCGAGTAGTAATTATTAGGGTTGAGCCTACGTGTGAAATGGCAACTTAAGTGAACAGACTAACATAAATAGAGAGTGTGTGTCTCTCTATTTATCACTTGTGAATTACATCACTTGCTCTCTCAAGTGTGGCGCACCTTTGGAGAAGGAAATACTTTGGCTTGAAAGAAGACAGAAGGCTGCTGTTGTGTTGGGAGGTCATCTTACTGTTTTGGGATCACATCTTGTGGTGATACTATCTTAGAGGAAGTTGAGGGGTTTTCTCCATTTATGGTTTACCCTCCTAAAATCTTTGTGTCTCTTGTCTATTGTGATGTGCTTATGTGATTGTTGTGCTTGTTATTCTCTCAATGAAAATATATTAACATAATGCTAGCTTAAATGTTGAAAAACTAACATTGCAAGGACTTTTGGAGAGAAGACAAGAAAATCCAAGGTTGAGGTATATTATATTTCATGTTATTTGATTTGATTATTCAAGGCAAGGATATGTTGCTGTGTCTTTTTGTTCTTTAGTTGTGACTTACATTGCATACGAACAAGCAGTTTCCACATTGATTGAGAATTCGTGATAACAATATTCCCAGCATAACTAGTTTACTTAGATTCAAAGTAGAAGCATTTGGATCATTTGAAGGAGAATTCTAGTCTCACTAGAAACATTACGAGCATCAGCATCAACAGTAGAACCGAGAAAATTTCATAAGGGGGCTTTCTCAGGATTATTTCAAACAGGAGAACCGCTCATTCATTTCAAGAATCATAAGTTGAGGCATAATTCCTGACAATACAAAGAGCAATTGAACCAATGTTAAAAACAACAGCACAACAAGCTCCAGTTGAACCAAGATCATTTCCATCAGGAACAATTGAATTGACATAATTACCAATAATATCAGGAACATAAGAACCATCTGCATTTAAATCAAAAACTTGGAGGTGGGAAAGTAATTTTCCAATTAGCTAATAATGCTTTACTTACAATTGGGCAATTGTAACAATGCTTTACTTACAATCAACCAATTGCATAAGGTAGGGACTTGCTGCCTTTAGTATCTCTCCTTGTTCTTTATTCCATTTGAAAAGTAGTTATTAATTCGTTCCTCATGCTATAAGGAGTATATAAATAGTCTTGTTCAAATTTCCTACTCCTTTGAACATATACCATTGCACATTTCGATATATTATCCTAGTTTCTATGAAAATATATTAAAAACACTTTTTAATTATTTAATCAAAATATACAAACATTTTTCCAAACTAAATCAACCTTTTATTTGGCCTCATATCAAGGAGAGGTAGCCTCATATCAAGGAGAGGGGTGATTCAAACGGAAATTCACTCTAATTTTTGGTTTAAAAGATACATAACATTTTGGGAATTAAATTAATGATAAGGTCGATTTCAACATTACTTATCTACATTATATGTTTCGACATGTTTCATAACATTATCTTTTGTCTAAACTATATCACCTTTTATCCATCACACTACATTAAACATAGGTGTGGCATCTTTAAGCACCATCACCATCTTACTTGGAAGCATCTAGCAATTGGGTTGATTCAAGGATTAACAAACCAACCTTTGAATGCAAAGGTTATTGACTCACTAGGCTTAGTACGCTGGCCTTCATCTCATGATTCATTCTATCAAATTAGATATAACATGACTCTTAAGGACAAACTAGATGATGATGGTAAAATGAGGACCTGCGTATATGAATAACAAAAATTGCAAACTCCACTTTATTGATCTTTTTTTTATATATTTCATAGCATGAAGAATTTCGAAGGTCAATTATTCCTATACAATAATCAGTTTTGCAAATCTCTACAAAAGACTAGATTTGTTTATTTTTCCAATATAATAGTCTTTATATTTTGATTTTGCTAAAATCTTATTCTAGTTCTTCAAAGAAAAATATTATGTATTGCTAAATTAAAAATTGAAGCACAATGTCAATAGAATGTGGTCAAAAGATACAAAGAACCTAAAAATATTCTATTGAATCTTTGCAACCCATAAGGTTCTTTTAAATCACTCCATTCAATCTACCATAACTGTTGTTATATTGGTTCTTAGGGTCATGAGTGATTCACATTTTGATGAATTTAGCAGAGTGCAAGAAGAACTAGAAACCAACAAGACCATGGAATTGTCATAGGACACCTTATTCATTTATTTGTACCAAAAGAATAGGCTAAATTTTTCAATGATTACAAGAAGGGAAGGATCCTTAAGGTTTAACAGTACATAAATTTGCATTTTCCCTTCAAAAAAATTTCAAGAGAGGCCATATTAGACAACAAAAATTAATCTGCATGCTTGGGACTTTATGAGAATGGAGAAGAATTCTGAAGAGCCAACTCCATCTTTTTTCCATGTAGTTGTGCATAAATGTTGTTGTTGAGCAACTTTATATGTTACATTTTACACCTCAATGAGATATTTCTATTCATACTTGAATAACCCTATGTGTAACATACCTCATATTTCAAACATAAAAAAAAAATTCTATAACCAAATATCTTCAGATAAATTAAATAAATACCTATATGTTATGAGACATTACAAACAAAATAGAGAGTTTAAAGCATAACCCTGTGCATATTAAATGATATTCATCTTCTTAACGAAACTAAGAAACCCTTTTAAAAAAAAAAAAAATCCAAACAAAAACTCAAAAAGATAAGTTACTGTTCTTTTCCAAGAACCATTCCGTTGTTTCAATTCTGCGTTCCACATTCTGCATTATCCTTTCCGTTGTAAGATCTGAGAACCAAAAACACAAGGTGCAATAGAGCCTTTCAAACCCCTTTCCACCTCCCACCTTTTTCCCTTTTTCCTTCCCCTGACCACCTTGTCTTTTGTCTTTTCACCCTCCAACTTCCTTCTTTCTTCCTTTCACTACAGACCTTGGAAGTGGGAAACTCCATGAAACAATCACTTGGTCATATGGCTTTCCACTTTCCTACTTTTGAATTTCTGCCTTTCGTTGTTGACCTCGGAAATCGAAAAACCTATGGAATAAAAAACTTTCATTTCTACCTTCCCCCTTTTGATTTCCACCTTTTCTCCTTCTGCTGCGGTCCTTAGAAATTAAAAACCAAATTTTTTTTCCTTAACCTTTTTCACGTTTTCGGTCTTCCACCTTCCACATTCTGAGAGAAACTCGAAAATTGGAAACCCAACATATCAATACCTTCATTTGACTACTTTCTTCCTTCCACATTCCGCACAATATTTCCTCTCTGTTGATCCTTGCGAAGCCAACCTTCACCACTGATCTTCATTTGATGTGGAAATCATACTTCAGAAGCTTAACACTTTACCCTTCTTTCTCATGTTTCCTTCTATCCTCCTTCCATAAATTCTATAAAATTTCGATCTCTTTTACGGCTTTAATCCTGACCATTGATATTATTTCTTTTATGGATTCCTAATGAAATATTCATGACTATCATCAACCATTGATCTTCCCTACAGATGAAATCTCGATCCTTGATATTCTCTTTTGCAAATTCAACAATGAAACTTCCGTGACTATTTTTAGTCGTTGATCTTCTTTGTGGAAACAATATCGATCGCACGATGAAAGGCAATTTTTTTAGATTTAACTCAGGTGTTGCTTCTAAGTGCAAAATATTTTTTCAAGCGTTGATCTGATTTCTCTTATGGATCGACGCTTAACTGTGGATTCAACGGGTTTCTGGTTGTTTTGGTGTTTAATTCACTGTAAGTCAATTGGATCAGTAACCATCCTAGTGCTTACATCCATACCTTGATTCTTTTGATTGAACATGATTTGAGGACATTTAACCAACTACACTAAGTTCCTTATAGGACTTGTACAGTTTAACTATGAGTTTCTCTATGCAAATCAGTTTCAACCACAATATTGAATAACTCAGATCAAAATTATAAACAAGCATTATAGTTTCATTCGACAACCTAAATTCGTAATGCAAAATTAAAGAAGAATTATAGAATCAATATAGACAGGAAATACACAATAGGAACATCTGATACCATATAAAAATAGAGTATTTAATCCATTAGATGCAGACTCATCAAGTCTAAATCATTCAAGCATAACAGATCAGTGATAGTAAAACCTAATTAATTCAACGTAGAACGAAATAATAATTGTTATAGTAGTTCATTACTAACAATTCCTTGATGTAGGTATGGATGCCCAATCTCGGTTACGATGAGAATAATCTAACATTGTGCAAATCTAGGATATACAAAACATGGACAAGGAATCTACAAAAATGCGTAAAACATTACTATCTGGAAATATAACTGTAATTTAAATTTTCACGTATACATCCTACTGCATCTATATTATTCATAAGAAATAGAGTAGGAACCTGGTACCAACGTTAGGAAAACAAAAGTGGATAATTTTTTCCTCCTAACCAACTCCCAGAGCAGCCAATTTATTTGCTCCAGAACCTCCAATCTTGTTCACTGAACCACGAGAGAAAAATATTTCAATGCAGCATCTCTTGCATTATACAGATGTTAATCCCCATCCAATGCTAGCCTCCTGCTACTCCTGGACATACTATTAGATAGAATTTTTCCTAGGACTTGGTCATTTATGAGCCTCCTCCTCTTTAGGAACTCAACTAGGAGTGCCAACCTTATTTTTTGGGATGATGCCTCTTGTGTACTGAGTTCTCACTCAGTGGTCTTTACAACTTGTCATTTTCCTCTTGTGGGTAAGCAAACACTCTTTCAACAACTATATCCACTTTTTCTCCCCTTCAACATATTTTATTAAATAGGGAATTTTTTATTACAAATTGTTTTATTATTGACCTTCTTGTCAAAGAATAATAAATTAATAATAAAAGTGTTTTCCTGGAGAATTGAAAAGTATTAATTCAAGGGGTCTTACGTACAAATCCCCTTAAAAGATAACACTGTCCTTGGTGTTATATCTCTTTATTTTATTCATCCATGTCAGCCTCTTGAAATAATCCTGGATATGGCTCTTGCATATTACTTTTCGTCTCCCAAGTATCTTCTTCCGGGCTAAGGTGTTTCCATGCACATTTACCTGTTCGATGGTATGGTTTCGAAGTAAAAGTTCCTTCATGTCGGGAATGTGCTTCAGTCCCACTTCGAACTATCCCTCTGGTTCCACCTAGACTACATTCCAGTCAATCACATGAGAAACATCATGAACATATCTTTTCAATACAAAAATGTGAAACACATTATGTACTTTAATACTAGGTGGTAGGGATAACTAGTATGCAACCGACCCTACTTTAGCTAAAATTTCAAATGGCCCGCAATACCTGGGTGCCAATTTCCTATACTTTCCCAATCTCAAGGTAATTTTCTTGGTATTTACTTTTATGTATACGTAATCACCACCTGAAACTCTCTAGGATTTCTTTTTAAGTTAGCATAACTTTTCTTCCTGTCCTTGGAAGCCTTCAAGTTTTGTTGTACCTGTTTCACGGTTAGTTCCATATCTTCTAACAAATCAGGCCCTAAAATTAATCTATCAACATGACTACTCCATGAGATTGGATTATTACACTTACGTGCATATAAAATTTCAAATGGACTCATACCTGCAGAAACTTGAAAATTATTGTTATAAGCAAATTCAACCAAGTGTAGGTAGTCTTCCCACTTACTTGGTTTGCACATAACATACATTCTTAGCATGTCCTCTAGAACTTGGTTTACTCTTTCAGTATTTCCATCAGTTTGTGGATGATATGCAGTATTGAAATTTAACTGGGTACCCAAGCCTTTAAACAAGGCTTTCCAGAAGTTACCTGTAAACTTTGTGTCTCTATCCAATACTATTACCTTTGGTACACCATGTAACCTTAATTATTCTTTCATGAATATGTTTGCAATATTAAAATCCTTGTAGCTAGATTTGACAAGTATAAAATGAGCCATTTTCCTTAATTTGTCAACCACAACCATGATGGAATCATGTTGTTTGAAATTCTTGGGAAATATGGTGATTAAATTCATACTGATAGTATCCCACTTCCATTTAGGAATGGGTAGTGGCTGCAAAAATCCTACGGGATGTTGATGCTTTGCTGTAACTTGGTGACATTCCAGGAAATGAGCTGAGTATTCAACCACTTCCTTTTTCATGTTTTGCCAAAATAAATTCTTTCTGATCATGGTAATCATTTTCTGTTACCCTGAATTCCCCGAGTATGGTCTTTTATGTAGTTCATTTGAGACTGTCAATTTAATTTCTCTTATGTTAGGCATATACAGCCTATTTTTATACAACAATATTCCTTGTTGGTTTAGGCTAAATTCTATTTTTACTTGTTCTTTTTCATTTTTAGTAGACTTTCCTTTTAACCTATGATATTCCCCATCAGAATTTCCAATACTTAAAATCTGATCTCCTAGATCAGCTTCGTAGTTGTTGCTTACACATAGTAAATTCGCATGATGACTCATAGCATTTGCTACTTTATTTTATTTTCCCTTTATATTATTTCCATTATTATCAATACATGTAAATGTGTTATCAAAACAATTTACCAAAACTTTATGCTCTTCAAGCCAATCCATTCCTATGAACAGATCATAAGATCCTAAAGAAAATATATTTACATTCACATCTGTAATGAAATCATTCAACAATATCTTACAATTTCTAACAATACTAGTAACCTTTCCTTTTGTACCTATGACTAATTGTACTACCACAACTTATCAAACTTTTTAGGTACCAAATTGCATAAAACAACTACTCTAGGTGAAATATAACTCAGGATTGCACTTGGATCAATTAAGATAGAGATAGGTTGATTGTTTATCATACATTCGATTTTGACCATGGAAGTCTGGTGGTCCACTTGCTAATTTTCCAGTGCAGCGCAAATTGTGGGCATGCTTCTGGCCATATCCCCAACTGTAACTGCTTCCTGGATAGAATGAACATTAAACTTTTGTTTCCTTGCTGAACAATATTTAAAGTACTGTTGTTCTCCACACTCCCAACATTTTAAGGGTTATTTTTGTGTTGGGTTTTTATTAGGAATGGTTGAGGGTACTACATAATCTTGAGGCTTAGAGCCTTTGTAATTATCACCCTCATACCCTCCGTAATTATTTCTCATGTTTTTATGGAACTTATTTTTTTTCTTTTAGAATCAAAATTATTTCGCCTTTGATTTTTCCAAGCTCGTATACTTTCTCTTTTGTTCTTGTTCTGGTTAAAATAGAAGTTGGCCTTTCTCATCGCTTCCTCTAGTGTCTTTGGATTTTCATATTCAATCTATTCTTTAAACATGAGGGGAATGAAGCTAAAGAACCGCTCTATATTGGGCTTCTCGTCAATTATGTGGGAGAATATATGATAGGGGAATATAATGATTGTTTTAGATATTTATGACAAAATTTAAAAATTTAAAAATAAATAACAATTTTAGTTAAGTGAAAACTTGGAATAATATAAGCATGCAACTCAAGAAAAACCGTCAAATCGAGTGATATACTATGTGCGATTTAATTAACTTGTGAATTGAAAATAAAGACTAATAAAAAGATAAGGTGCTAAGAATCTAGATAACGTTGCACTTATTTGCGAAGATAAGGTTCTAGAGAATGATATATTGTGTATATACACATTTAAAATAAGTTATCTCACTTTGCAACTCACAAGGAACATTTAATCCCTTGAACTGACTTGAAGGCCAAGAAGATGATTCTAATTCACCCAAGTTTGAATGGACCCTCATTTAACTTCACTTGCAAGCCAAGATGTTGATTCAATGTTAAGATTGAAAGGACCATGAATTATTCCCTTGGCCCATTGCTAAGGTGGAAAAAATACATCAAACCTTCCAGATGAATCTGTTTATGAGAATTGAAATTTTTGCGATCCTTCTTGTATATGCCATCGAAGGGAGACTATTTATTCCATGAAAATAATGGCAACTTCGCAAGCAAGCCCAGGGATTCAGCAGCTGTGTTTCTGTAACTTCGAGTAGCCAGTGTCATCTTTAATTCCTGCGCATCCAAATGCCTCATAAGAAATTAGGGTTCCATAGTCGATACAATAGAGATCGTCCATGGCGTAACAAATTAAAGAAAATAAAATGGTTTTCACAACAGTAGGCAGCGTGGAGTTTTCGTCATTAATGGCGAGCGCTTATGAAATAAGTTTCCCACATGGTGAAGGAATTGGATAATTACTGATCTGAGAGATAAGTAGGTAGTAAAAGATCAGTCAAGACATTCCATCTCTTTCTAATTCTTTCTATTTGTATTTCTACATAAGTACAATATTATATTTATATTTCAAGAAAAAGATAAGTACCATATATTTCTACATCTGCTGCTACATTTCTGTTTCTTCTGTGGCATGAAGCATAATTATAGTTTTAAATGTCATGTCATAATTATTGTTTTAAATGTTTTCTGCAACTTAATTTAAACTTTTAGCACTGATATGAAGGTCTGAACTATTATGAAAATGAACAAAATCTCGTTATACTAATTTATTGTTGATAAGAAATTTATTGTTATTAAATGTTAGTGTTGTACAAAGTGGTATACTTTTATTTAAGTTTTAAACCATGTTACTATATATATATTGGAGTGACTTTTGTTTTTCAATAGAAACAAATTGTAACTTTATTTACAAAATTACATTAATAAAATGAACCACTATCATTTACTGATTAGTGTCCATTTCCTCAATTCTTCAACACAAAAAATGATTTTACAAAAGATGATAATTGATTTGAAATCAAATTATATCCAACCAAAATATTTCAAACAGCTACACTACAATAATCAATAGATGTATCTTGTAAGATAATCAGAAAGTAGCTTGTCTCTGCACATATCAACAAAATATTACATCATAAAATCCTTATCCTTAAGAGATTGTGTAAAATATATATGTCATCTAATTCTGTCTTCATCATCAAAGAAATAAGATATGTCTTTATCCTTCAAAAACTGCCACAAGTATCTTTTCTATAAAAATGATCAGCAAATACTAAAACTGTCAACAAAAAACAAATTCCAAAGGTCCTAAAAAATACACCCCCCAAGACACCATCACTAGAAAATCTGAAAAGTCTCATAAGTTTATGATGTTCTAATATCCTGGATAATCCAATGCCCTTCCACAACATTTGCACCTTCATTGGCTAATGCATCATCTTTAGCATTCCTTTCACGATAAATATGCTTGTAATCAACTTTAACAAGGAAATCAGAAATTCGGATCACCTCCTATAGGACCCAAGTAAGAAGTATATTATTAATTCTGAACTTACCAGATACCCAATTGATGACCAAATGTGAATCTCCAAAGATCTACTGAGTATGAACCCCATTATTTAAAGCCAAAGTAATAAGTAACTTTAATGCTAAAAGCTTAGCATAGTTGTTGGTGCCCAACCCCAGACCAGCAGAAAAAGTAAAATAATGCTAATCCGATAAATACAATAACCCACCAGCACCACAAATCCGTGGCACCCCAGCTGCCGAACCATCAAAATATCCCCATGGTGATGCTTTGTCAATGTGTTCATCAACAACTATTCTTATATTCAAAGCTCTGTTATCCAAAGGATAAGAATTCAGTAAACCCAGACATAAAGAAGATACCACATAAGACTTCGGGTGAATATCTTTAGAACAACATTGATTCCTAGCCTTCCATATGAGCCATGAAATAATAACACGTAAAGATCTATACATGTCCTCAGCATGCAAGCACCAATTCTTAACATAGTCTAATAGTGATATACCATGCCAAAAATTTATAAGTCTTAACTTGGACTCAATTTTTTACCAAACCCTCATTGTAAATGAACTTTCGAAACCAATATGAAAATTAGTTTCAGACTCCATTTTGCAAAGATAGCACCAGTCAGGTCCTTCTCTTCCTTTTCTACACAGTATATCCCATGTAAGTGCTTTCCTTGAAAATAAAAACCAACAATAGTTTTTTTATTTTAGTGGACATTTAAGTTTCCATAACCACTTCCACCACCAGGAACTTTCCATCTCATTATCATCTTGAATAAGATGAAAATAACCAGCTTTGGCGGTGTACTTACCTGTTTTGGATAGACTCCATACCAACTGATCATCCTCATTAGAAATTCTAACATGACTGGATGTCAGCAAAGCAACATAAGTATTCCAAATAATGATATCCTTGTCCACAAAACCAAAAAATTCAGCATTCAACCAACCCTTATCATGTAGAAAAGATGCACCAAGACAAGCAATATCCTTCAAAACAAAATAACCAACATAATGTAGTTTATCAATCATAGAGACTGGTAAACAATGCCTCCATTTGCATCCAAGCCAAGGGTCCTTGTCAATATGCACCTTTGTTCCTATCCCAATCCTCGACACAAGAGACTGTCCAATAAGATCAAAAGACCAGAGTACAACTTTCCAACAAATAGACATGCCTTTCTTTTTCTTAACAGAAACCTTTATCCAATCTAATAAAGTTAAAGGTCTAATGTATTTCTGAAGAGCAATCTGCACCCAAAGACTTGTTCCATGAATAAGATTCCACACACTTTTAGAATCAAGTGATTTAGCAAATAAAGTAGGTATTTTCAAGCCCCAACCTCCCAAAGATTTGGGATTAGCCAAAACCTTCCATGAAGACCAAGGTAAACCTGTAGAATCATGTTGCCAGACAATAAGAAATTGAAACAGATCTTCCTAATTCTTTCAAGAATACCCAATGGTATCCAAAAATGCATCTAGTATACTGGAATGGCCTCAAGAACATACTTCACCAAAATAAGTTTACCTCCCTTAGATAACCATCTAAAGCTCTAGTTCTTGACTCTCTTTTCCACTTTTGTAACAAGCCAATCCCAATATTTCAATAGATATCTACAAGGTTTTAGATGAAAACCAAGATATTTCATACCATACTCAATTTTATCAACATTGAAAGTAAATATATTCTGTAATGAAATCAACTCAGATTCTTCTAATCTGGAATAATAAAAAGATGATATTTCCTCATTAATAACCATTCCAGATGCTTTACAAAAAACCATAAACACCTCATATAATATTGATAATGACTGTTCAGAACCATCAGATACCAAGTCAATATCATCCACAAACATAATATGAGAAAGAATAATATTGTTACCAAAAGAGATACCCTGAAAAACCCCACTATTTTTAGTTGTAAGAATAGACCTGCTGAAGCCTTCTACCACAATAAGAAAAAATAAAGGAGCCAAAGGGAATCCTTGCCTAAGCCCCTGACTAGATCTAAAAAAAGTTGAAGCCACCCCATTAATAAGTACAACAAAAGAAACTGAATTATTGCTAATCATCACCCATGTAATAAAGGGTAGTGAAAAACCCATTTTAGACATAATTTCCCGTAAATATGTCCAATTTACATGATCATATGCCTTAGATAAATCAATTTTTAACACCACCAATTTTAGACCCTTACAATGTATAGAATGTAAACCTTCTTGAATAATTCCAAGAGCTTCATGAATCTGTCTTCCAGGAAAGAACCCAAACTGTTCATTAGAAATAAATCTCCCCAAAATCTTTCTAATATGGATAGAAATGATTTTACCAATGATCTTATATATAAAGTTACATAAAGATATTGGTTTGAAGTCATCAAATGACTTAGGAGAATCAGTCTTGGGGATCAATGCAATAAAAGTAGAATTAAAAACAGTAGGTACTTTCCCACTCAGTCTCGAATATTTGATAACTCTTAACAAATCACTTCCCAAAACATCAAAAAGTTCCCTATAAACTTCCACCGAGATTCCATCAGGTCCAGTACTCTTATCATTTTTACTTACTGACAATATATACTGAACTTTCACCAGTGTGATAGGAATCATAAGATCTAAATTTTCATCTTCGTAAATATCAAAAGGATATTTATCAACCATTTCCAAAATCTTAGGCAAATATAAATTGTCATCTGCTTTAAACAAAGTTTCAAAGTGTTTAACACCTGCCCTAGCAATAGACTCAAAACCCTCAAAAATATTACCCCTATCATCTGCAATCTTCCATATAGAATTAATAAATTTTCTGTGATTAGTGAATTTATGGAAGAATGGAGTATTATCATCACCACATAGTAACCGGATAGCCCTACTCTTCTATCTGGCTTCATTTTCTCTATCGAGTAAAATTTTTCTCCTTCTAGATTCCAACACATACAAAGAAGCCTTATCATCAACAGTAGAATAACCAAAACCTAATTTAGTACATGCATCCTCTAATAATATCTCAATCTCTACTAAATTTTTAGTATCCTATTCTTTCCTCTTAACAGACAGGCATATAGATACATTTTTAATCTTTTTAAGATTAGTAGAAAATTGTGAGGCAGGAGACATATCAGAATTCTCATCATACACCTTCCGGGTATTTTTCAATAGAATGACCAAATCCTCATGTTCTAGCCAGTGAGCATTAAACTTGAAAGGACTATGAGTATTCTTATCATGACCAAAATATGTAAAAAATAGGATGATGATCTGAGTCCCCCCCACATCCCACCCATTGACGAAAGCAGAGCTCAAATTCCAAAAGATTAACAGAAATCATCAATCTATCCAAAGGTTTACAAATATTCTCACTACCAACTCTTCTATTGGTCCAAGTGGGAAGAATCACACTTGGCACTATATCCACAAGGCCATGATCATTCAAAAATTTTGCAAAAAAATCAGACAGACAATCACTTCTGGCCCTATCTCCCCAGATCTTAGATAAACCCAAGGAAAAATTCAGATCCCCACCAAAGATAATCTTGGTACAGTTAAGACTCACAAATTCCAAGAGATTGTTCCAAAACCCTTCCCTCTCAACATAAGGTCCATAGACATTAAAATAACATAACTCCATTTTAAGTTCAGTTGAATAGAGAGCTACATAATCCCAAATCCATTGCCCAATAATTCAAAAAAACTAAATATTGATTTATCCAACCCACAAGCAAACCCCCCGATTTTCCTTGAGCATCCACATAACTGAAAGACCATCCAGAAAATAATAATTCCATTTCATCAGCAAACAGAACCCCATCACCCATAATTTCTTGTAAAAACAGAACATCAACAGATTGATCAGACACGAGCCTACAGATAGCTAGTTTTTTAGGTTTACTAGATAAACCTCTACAATTAAGAGTCATCACTATCATAGTGTACCCTTGAGATGGGAGTCCACTTCTCTAAGTTCCCCAAAAACATCAGAACGATCAATACCCTCCATAGACTCATCAAATTTTGCAGAAGACAATAATCTCCCAGCTCCAACAGAAGAGACAGAATCCATCAAGACCTTATAACTAGATCTAAGGAAATATCCAAAACCAGTACCCTTAAAAACCTTAATAGGGGAGATAAACCCTAAATCCCCAAGTCTGGATTCACCCAAAATAAAATTATCCAAATGATCCACTCTTGCCTCTGAACATTTACTTAAAAAAGTACCCTCCTCAAAATCCACCAAGGAAGCCAAACTCAAAGGTTTAAGTGTTGATTCATAGATATCTTGGGAATTAGGTTCAAAAGATTCATTACAGGTTCCAGTTTCCAAAGGCAAAAAACCCTCTCGACTAGCTAAATGAGACAAGGATAAATCAATAGGAACACTAGATTTCTTAACTCGCCAAACAGGTTTGGACTTGGGGATAGTAAATGATTATTTCTTTAAAAATGGTAAATGACAATGGGCTAACAAATGACCATAATAGTGACATTGATTGCACCGAAAAGGAAACCCTACATAATCTAAAGGCTGGGTAAACACTATCACACCTTTCTTAATGAGAATGACTTTAGCAAGACCATTGCGAATATCCAAAAGGACCAGCACTTTCCCCAGAAAACAAATACCAGATTCTAAGAAAGACAAATCACCCTCAAGAAATGTCCCAATTGCATTACCAATCATCCTATAAAAATCCATAGACCAAAACTCGAAAGGCAGATTAGGAAAATTTACCCATATGGGCATAGAGTCATACCTCTTAGTACGAGGATCAAATAATGGTGTCCAGTGCTTAAGAAAGAGTCCCGAATTGTCCCATTTCCATACTCCTTTCAGAATGGCATCCAAATATTCTGTATTCTGAAACTTGAATGCCAGCCATCCCCTGGGAAGAATAAAAATATTCGGATAGAGGCTAACCGCATGCTGCCAAGAATTAGATACCCAACTATTAATACCTTTAGAATTGATCTTTCTCCCTCCAAACCGAGCCACGAGTGTGAGTGCATTGGTAAGCACAATCTCGTTCAAAGGAACATCCTTGCCCACCACCAAAAGGAATGGTTTAACCTGCTTACGAACACATTTAATAGTTTTCTTAATAGAACCTTTCTTCACTATAGAGTGTTGGAGAAACTCATCACGGGGTTCAACCCCATTAGTTTCAGAAACCTCGCAATCAACAAAACCATTAGAAACATCGACCTTCAGAAAATTATCAGTTGAAGGGGACACTCTCAAGATAATAGGTTTATCAAATATATCCAAGGATAGATCAATTTCTGAAGAAACCGGTGCAGATATATACTCCTGACGAGTTATTAGCAGAGAAACGACAGGTAAAAACCCCAAATCCGAAACATTATTAGATGATTCTCTCCCAACCCCTGGGAAAAAACTCCCATAGTTTGCCTCGTCCAATTTAATGCCTGCCTTTAGCACATTCACAATAGAAACCGGACCAAAGGAAGTGTCTGCAAGCATATTCACACTAGGTGAGCTTCCCTGCTTCAGTGGCATCATGCTCAAACTAACCTCTGAAACCCTAGAAGGGATCATCCTCAAGGAGTTAAATACCCAAGTGTTCTGAGGAGAACGGGCTAAAGCTTTTGCCTCCTGAAGGGGCATTTCAGAGAACGTGTCAGCATACCGGATCAGCCCTGAACCTAAGTAACCTCAAGATGGGGAAACCACTGTCAAGAAGGTACTAAAACCGCCAAAAGATAAGTAATCAGAAGTACAGAGTAGAACCCGATGAAAAAATAGATCTTCACAAATTCAATGAATTAAAAGAAACCCGAAACCGTGCCAGATGTGATTCTTTCATCGCCGAAGGATTAAATGTACTAAAAAAAATTAGATAAACAAGAAATAGAATACGACCATCAGTACATAGTGGACATAATGACAAAGATTATGTGCTGAAATCAAAATACTCCATTAAAGATGCACATAGGTACAAGTTGACACCTATATCCTAAAGTACATTATGTACTATCTCCATCGCCTTTCCTATGTTGTGTCAATTCAAGACTTACATATTACCGAACACATTCTGTAACATGCTTTCAAGTGAAGGACATGTCAAATTCGCATAGTAGCAACGTACATGTAACGTTTGGAGTGACTTGTGGTCTAATGTAATCAAAATTAAGATTATACTTGCTTTAGGCCACACAAACACCTAACATAAATAGATGATTTTGTTGTCTATTTCGAACACCATGAGTTTGGAACTTTAGATTCTTTAACAATCAGAACCCTCCAACAATGGTTTGTGACTTATAAATTATCATGTTTCATTAAACCATGATTTATAAAATATAAAATACTACCATATACTTTCTAATAGGATTTAAATTAGATCTCATTCATTAAATCATATATATTCATTTGTTTTTAATTCTGGTTGTATATTAAAAATTTCTTTTCAAAATTACCTTGCATTATTAAATAAATAAAATTAATAAACCAATTAAAAAAAATGACTAACATATATTACTTAAATCCCATTCTCATGTCGATGCATTAACCATACACTATCTATAATTGTAATTCAACTTGCTACTGATATATATATAAGTTTTTATAATTTTGAAATACAAATATATTTTTAAAAATTAAAAATAGTTTTTCTTAAACAAGATTAATATATAAAATTTATTGATAAATTAAAATATCATAAAGTATATAAATTAGATATCATCTAGGATATCATAAACTTACATAAATAATTGAATATTATCTTTAAGTTATTCTAATGGTATTGTTATTCTTTATTCCATTTAAAAAGTAGTTATTAGTCTGTGACTCATGCTATAAGGAGTATATAAATATGCTTGTTGAAATTTCCTACTCCTTGAACATATACCATTACACATTTAGATATGTTATCCTAGTTTCTATGAAAATATATTAAAAACACTTTTTAATTGTTTAATCAAAATATACAAACATTTTTCCAAACTAAATCAACCTTTTATTTGGCATCATATCAAGGCGAGGGGTGATTTGAAGGGAAATTCACCCTAATCTTTGGTTTAAAAGATACATAACATTTTGGGAATTAAATTAATGATAAGGTCGATTTCAACATTACTTCTTTACATTAAATGTTTCGATATGTTTCATAACATTATTTTTTTGTCTTTATTAAAATATCATAAAATATAAAATATCATAAAATGTCTTTATTATTTTTTGTCTTGATAAATTAATATATCATAAAATATATAAATTAGATATCATCTTTTAAGATATCATAAAATTACATAAATAATTGGATATTATCTTTAAGTTAGTCTAATGATATTGTTATTCTTTATTCTATTTGAAAAGTAGTTATTAGTTCGTGCCTCATGCTATAAGGAGTATATAAATAGGCTTCTTGAAATTTCCTACTCC
The DNA here is from genome assembly GCA_001517045.1 of Pseudotsuga menziesii. Classification (NCBI taxonomy): domain Eukaryota; kingdom Viridiplantae; phylum Streptophyta; class Pinopsida; order Pinales; family Pinaceae; genus Pseudotsuga; species Pseudotsuga menziesii. The sequence goes on from LPNX010461659.1 coordinate 186,184, forward strand.
TTGAACATATACCATTACACATTTAGATATATTATCCTAGTTTCTATGAAAATATATTAAAAACACTTTTTAATTGTTTAATTAAAATATACAAACATTTCTCAAACTAAATCAACCTTTTATTTGGCCTCATATCAAGGCGAGGGGTGATTCGAAGGGAAATTCATCCTAATCTTTGGTTTAAAAGATACATAACATTTTGGCGAGGGGTGATTCGAAGGGAAATTCAGCCTAATTTTTGGTTTAAAAGATACATAACATTTTGGGAATTAAATTAATGATAAGGTCGATTTCAACATTACTTCTTTAGATTAAATGTTTCGATATGTTTCATAACATTATTTTTTATCTTTACTATATCACCTTTTATGCATCACACTACCTTAAAAATAGATGTGGCATATTTATGCACCATCACCATCTTACTTGGAAGCGTCTAGCAATTGGGTTGATTCAAGGATTAACAAACCAACCTTCCACTGCAGAGGTTATTGGCTCACTAGGCTTAGTACGCTGGCATTCGTTGGGCGATTCATTTTATCAAATTAGAAATAACATGACTCTTAAGGACAAATTAGATGATGATGGTAAAATGAGGACCTGCATAAATTAATAATAAAACTTGCAAGTTCCTCCACTTTATCAATCTTTTTTTTTATATTTCATAGCATGAAGAATTTTGAAGGTCAATTATTCCTATACAATAATCAGTTTTGCAAATCTATATGATTCCTATACAATAATCAGTTTTGCAAATTTATACTAAAGACTAGATTTGTTTATTTTTCCAATACAATAGTCTTTATATTTTGATTTTGCTAAAATGTTATTCTAGTTCTTCAAAGAAAAGTATTATGTACAATGCTAAATTAAAAATTGAAGCACAATGTGAATCAAATGTGGTCAAAAGATGTAAAGAACCTCAAAATCTTCTATTGAAACTTTGCAGCCCAGAGGGTTCTTTTAAATCACTCTATTCCATTCTACCACAACCGTTGCTACATTGGCTCTTAGGGTCATGAGTAATTAACATTTTGATGATTTTAGTAGAGTGCAAGAAGAACTAGAAACCAACAAGACCATGGAACTATCATAGGACACCTTATACATTTATTTGTACCAAAAGAATAGGCTAAATTTTGCAATGCTTACAAGAAGGGAAGGCTCCTTAAGGTTTAACAGAACACAATTTTTCATTTTCCCTTTCAAAAAATACAAGAGAGGCCATATTAGACAACAAAAATGAATCTACATGCTTAGGACTTTACAAGAATGGAGAAGAAGAGCCAACTCCTTGTTTTTTCCATATAGTTGTGCATAAATCTTGTTGCTGAGTAGCTTTATATGTGACATTGTGCACCTCAATGAGATCTTTATATTCATACCTAAATAACCCTATGTGTAACATAACTCATATTTAAAACATAAAAAAAATTTATAACCAAATATCTTCAGACAAATTAAATAAATACCTATCTGTTATGAGCCATTAGAAACAAAATAGAGAGTTTAAAGCATAACCATGTTCATATGAAATGATCATCATCTCCTTAACAAAACTTAGAAACCTTTTCCAAAAAATTAGATTTCCAAACAAAAACTCAAAAAGCTAAGTTACTCTTCTTTTGCAAGAACCATTCTGCGGTTAGGATTTCGTGTTCCACGTTCTACATTATCCTTTTCGTTGTGAGATCTGAGAACCAGAAATGCAAGGTGCAATGGAGCCTTTCAAACCACTTTCCACCTTCAGCCTTTTTCCCTTCCGCCTTCCACTGTGGAATCCAGGAATCGGAACTCAACTAAATGACCACCTTGTCTTTTGTCTTTTCACCCTCCGACTTCCTCCTTTCTGCCTTTCGCTTTGGACCTCGGAAGTTGGAAACTCCATGAAATGATCATTTGGTCTTTCGATTTTCCACCTTCTGACTTTTGACTTTTTTCCTTCCGCTGTGGCCCTCGAAAATCATAAAACCTGTGGAACAAACACCTTTCCTTTCTACCTTCCAGCTTTTGATTTCCTCCTTTCTGCCTTCTGCTGCGGTCCTTGAAAATAAAAAAACAACTTTTTTCCTTACCCTTTTTCGCGTTTAAACACCGTCCACCTTCTACCCTCCAGGAGAAACTCGAAAAGCGAAAACCCAACATATCAATACCTTCATTTCACCACTTTATTCCTTTCGCATTCCGCACAAGATTTTCACAGCGTTGATCCTTGCGGAGTCAACCTTGACCATCAATCTTGATTTGATGCAGAAATCCTACTTCGAAAGCTTAAAACTTTGCCTTGCCTTTCTCTTGTTTCCTACCTTCTGCCTTCAGTAACTTATATAAACTGTCGATCTCTTTTATGGCTTTAATCCTAACCATTGATCTGATTTCTTTTATGGATTCCCAATGAAATATTCGTGACTATCATCAACCATTGATCTTCCCTGCAGATGAAATCTCAGTCATTGATCTTATTCTTTGCAGATTCCACAATGAAACTTCTATGACTATTGTCAGTCATTGATCTTCTTGTGGAAACAATCTCGACCGTACGATGAAAGGAAATTTGTTTAGATTTAACTCAGGTGCTGCTTCAAAGTGCAAAATCTCTTTTCAACCATTGATCTTATTTCTCTTATGGATCGACATTTAACCTTGGATTCAATGGGTTTCTGGTTGATTTGGAGTTTAATTCATTGTAATTCAATTGGATCAGTAACTATCTTAGTGCTTACATCCATACCTTGATTCTGTCGACCGAACATGATTTGAGGACATTTAACCAACTGTGCTAAGTTGCTTATAGGATTTGTACAGTTTAATTACAGTTTTTCTCTATGCAAATTGGTTTCAACCACAATATTGAATAACTCAGATCTAAATTATTAACAAGCATTATAGTTTCATTCAACAATCTAAATTCATAATGCGGAATTAAGGAAGAATTATAGAATAAATATAGATAGGAAATACATAGTAGGAACATCTGATATCGTATAAAAAAAGAGGATTCAATTAATTAGATGTAGACTCATCAAGTCTAAATCATTCAAGATAACATATTAGTGACAGACATAATCTTTTACATGTTGCTCCATAACGTAACACGAAGAAAAAAATACCTAGAGAAAGAATATCGATAACTCTGCATTGAAATTTTTGGCTTTACAAAAGCCAAAAGTTCAGAAAGAGTGGGAACATGAATTAGCAAGATACAACTTACAACTTAAATTGGACTATGTATTGAATCTACCTCACATGGATCATAAAATTGGTGTAATTCAATACCTACTACATGAATGGATTTCTAAAAACTAAAGCTCACAAGAAATACGACACTACATCTCGAGCAAACCCAAAATCCATAGTAGAAAACCCAACCAAAATCTAAGGATTTATAGTTAAAAATCCATACTTATAATTTTAGTGAATTATTGCCATTGTCAACCACTAGAATCCTGAACAATAAGCAATCTTGACTCTGGTAAAGTCTTGGTGTTAAAATATATGAAATACAAGATTAATAATTATTTTCATATCGAAGAGATCTTATCTGCAGCAAACTCTTGTGAAAGAGTGTTGACGAACCTATGCTTCAATTGATGATACATGATCAAGAGTCAAGACTTCCAACTCAACTACAATAAATTTTTCCACAACTCCTACAGGTGGTATAAAGTTGAAACAAAGGATAAGTAATTTGCAAGAATGTATAAAATTTACCAATAACTAGCATTCACTTAATTTAGAAACATGTATAAGTGCATGCAGCATCCAATTTGGGTCAAAAAACTGAAAAGAAAATTTTCCTTGTTTGCTGAAAGCAAAAATAAAGTATCCACTTGCGGCATTTCTCAAATTCTAAATTGCCTCACCTATATATTAATATTCCTGCTTAGATCCATAGTTTACACATAAGTTGCCAGATTATTTTTGTGACCCTTCCGCTGCTACAATGCTAAGTCCATAACCTCCTGGATCAATTCCGCCAATCTCTGTTGAAATGATTCTCCAAGTTGAGTTGCCATGACCAAAGCTACCATATAGGTCACTCTATGCACCTCCATATCCCCCACTCATTGAGGTATATGGGGTAATCCCCAATCCATGCCCACTGCTTTGTGCTACATAAGCTCCACTTGAAGCATAATCAATTTCGGTGATTCCATAGGCATTTTCATAAACAACATTGCTTCCATTTGATTGGCCATTTTCAACTTGAGCTGGACTCTAGCCTCTGGCTCCCATGTAGCCAGTTATGCCCGCACTTCTTGGGGCTCCATATCTGACAGAACTACCCGTGTTTCCATAAGCCATGAATGCACCACCCCACATATTTGTACCTGGAATAACATTAGTACCGTACTCTCCTTTTCCTTCCTTGCCTGTTCGATAGTCAAAAGGACCTACATAGCTAATCTTAGTCAGGAAATTTCGAGAAACTCCACTAGTTAAGAACAAACTAATCGTAAAGGAATCTATCCCCTCCAATAATGATAATCAAGTGGTATCCTTTCTGAGAGAGTTTGCTCTCCAAATTCAGGGGCAGAAGACATGATCAAGGCCTATAGTAGAAAGAAATTCATAGGATTAAAATACTATATTTATGGTAATGGCTCCATAATCTGCAGCCAAACAAAGTCTAGCACGCACCAAAAAATTATAACCAGTTAGATCTCCCTAAGAGATACACAAAAATGGATCGGATAAATTCATCCTATTTTGATCAATTTTCTAAATGAAATCTAGGCCAAGCATAACTAGGGAGGTCTATATTAGAGCCACGAGGCCATACAATTTGTAAATTTACTTTGGGGGAATAGGGTGAACCACAAATAATCTGTAGAAGTAGCAGCAATCTTACAGGAATTTCTTACCCCTAGAACTAAAGCTTGGGATAGGTTATCTGCACTTCGCAAGGAGGGAAATTCAAGATCACTAGAAGTAATTTTGGGGTTATTTTATTATCTCTATCTCTCTCAAAGGTTCACTAGGGTTTCTTCTGGAAGAAGAACACACTCTTGTGATAGGGATTAATCTTCATTATTGTTATTGTTCTTGTATAGGATAAATTATTCTAGGAAAAGTTTGTTGGCATTTCTCACGTTTGGGTTTCCCTGGATAAATATTTGTGTCTCTTGTGCATGGTTATAGTTTAGCGATCCTTGATTTTGTTTCTGCTAGAAATGAATAATGATTATGCAATGAAATTGTGAAATAAAAAAAATGATTGAATAATTATTGTCAAGGATTGAGAATTGAATTAAAATTCAACATCTTGCCCCTTCACATCTGAACACAATGTTTCAAAGATATTCACTGGAATTTAGGATTGATTCTTATGCACCTTGGATCCTAGCTATAAACCCAGTACCAAACAATAGGCATCCCTAGGGTGACAGGCTAGGAAATATTTCCTCCTAAACATAGGGTTTCCTCCTGTTACCCCCCTATTTCCATAGGGTGTTCACCTTATGTTTTCAAAGGAATGCCAGGTTGATTGTTAGATCTTCTGGAAATGAAAAAGGGGCAGATCTTCACATCTGGCAATGCTGGGTCAAATTCAAACCCTAGAAAGAAACTATAGTTTAGTTTTGGAAGCCATGACAATGACAGAAGTCATCAAACGGTATAAACAGAGGTGAAAAGTGCAAATCTGGGCGGTTCCTCTGGGTTGAATCGGTCTCATGGGAATTTCTGGGTATGTCTCAGCTTCCTAACAACCTTAAACAGTGATCATGGGCATTGTTTCAGCCATCAAAAAGCAGGTAACCACCCTAATTCTTAAATCTAGGTGCATCTTAGACACTTCTAGGTACTCGTATGGAGGTTTTGGCCCCTGGGCACACATTTGACTAGAATCTGCAGTAAAAATCCACCATGTTAAACTCTTGGCACACTAGGGCTCTTTTTCATCCCTCAAACAGTCATTGAAATAATAATATAAGTTGTTAGGTCTATGAAACAGCAATGAAAAATCCTTGAACAACAACATTTTTGGAATTATTTTGACATCCTTGTGCATGGTTGTAGCCTCCAAAAGGTAGCAAGCATTATACTTTGATATTTGGGCATGAGTAACAACAAAAAGCAGTCTTAAATCCCCAATTCTATGTGCTTTCTAGGCATGAAAACATTGAAAAGAGACTTGTAGAAATTATGGGAATCATTCATGAGGAAAACACAATTCATCTTGGGTTCTGATTTTAATTCCACCATAAAAAATTCCCTAGTACACAAATCTGGGTAGCTTTTAGGCAATTTTGAGCACAAATAGTGGTCAATAGTGATATTGCAGCCACTATAAAGCAATGACCACAAGGATGTAGCAAATTATAGGTTGATATTGAAAGTAGAAGTAGCATAAAAACCCAACTCTAAGCATAAACAACAGTAAAAAACAGCTAAAATTTAAGTTTGGCTAGTTCTGAGTTTTATGTGGCAAGGAGCACCATAAATAAGTCATTGTTCATCCCTTTAGAAGTTTCATGGAATTTTAGGGCCTTTCATGGAAGCAGTCACCTGTATTGTTCTATCCTTGTCATCTTTTGACTGTTCCTTTGAGGAAAAACTCCTCTCATTTAATGAATGAAGAAGGGTTTCCTTAGAATTTTGGTTGAAAAAGCAGCCAAAGAGGAAAATTTTCCATTCTCTAAGAGTATTCTCAAACTCATTTGTATGGATTTTAAATGATTTAAGTGATGTGTCTGAGGAGTTTATAGTTAAACATTGGAGTATATCCACCCTTGAAACTTATTTTCACTCATTTCATGCCTTGTTGGAGTAGCATTCTATGTTGAACAAAGACATCACTTGGGGGGAATAGGGTGAACCAAAAATAATATGCAGAAGCATCAACAATCTTATAGGAATTTCTTCCCCCTAGAACTGAAGCTTGGGACAAGTTATATGCATCCAAGACTCACTAAAAAGTGTCTCTACACATCAAGGATATGCAGAGGATTGTATATAATCCCATTATACTATTATAATTATTGCAGAGAGAAAAGTGATGTGCTCAGTCTGGGTGGGGGAAGATAAATCAAAGGAATTATGTAATCACTAATGAAAATAAGACTAATTCAGCCAACAAGGTCATCGTTTAAAAAGATACATTTTCGAAACATAAGTCACCTTTTTGCGAAATTGGAGTAATGATTACCTCCAAAAACATGGCTTACAAAAAATATTGAAATGATGTCAAATTCCAAAAACCAAAATAGAAAAAAGGCATTTTGATTTAATTTTATCTATATCTACTGAAATATGCTTCCAGAACTTAGCCTATATTTAAAAAGAATATTTGAAATTTTGACACTTCCCTTCTTTGAAATGCAACCGTTTAGTTTGGATTTGAATTTGGACTAAAATTTAGAGTCTTCAAATGATAAGAAAAATGGCTTTAAGGCATTCCATGATCCTTGTGAACAACCTTACTTGTTACACGTACCTAGATTCCAACCTACCCAATCGCTTTTGCATTTTAGGCATGCTTAAAATGCATGCATACAAGGGCATGTTATGCTATCCAAATTGAAATTTAAAGTTGTGACATGTCAACCTTTTGAATGGAAATCAATACAGAAATAGATAGGATAAGAAAAACTCAATCAGTCACCTGCTTAGTTTCTTAGATTGTGAAAAAAACGATTAGTATGAAATAACAGATTGCGGAACACAAATGTGTGCTTGTTAGCATGCCCAAGCTCCAACAAGCTAGCCCATATTGGTAAGCCAACAGGTATCCAGAGCCTCTCATGGGACGAGGATGTCAATGCATAAGAACTCCTCATATGTCTTGAGAGTTCCTCTGGTATTTCTAAAACAAATACTGAACTTCAGAGTTTGCAAGGCTAACAGCTTGTCTAAACATTTTATGTAACCTCCTCAACCCTCCGACTGGTGAAGAGGATGCTACCAAGCCATCAAACATCCAGGAAACTAGCCCCATGAACATGTACATACATATAAAATCTGAAGTAAATGCTTAAACATCCAAAGTACTAAGATGCATAATCATACATATATTCAGTGGAAACAAAACAACATTCATTCATATACATGTTCATCATAATTCATTAGTAGTAAACATAACTGCAGCAGTGAAATAGACAAGGATACTTATCTCATAAAGAACTTGTCTCGCAACCAGCTACGCCACTGCAACATTCCACCCAACCATAGGCCAGCATGCTCATCAATCTTTCAGCAATGCTGCAATCTCTCAGCAAAGCTGCCACCCCCAAGATGGGCATCATTCCCCAAGGAATAAGGGACTAAGTAGGATTACACATAGCCAAGGTACACAAATCATCCAAGCCCACACAGTAGGGTTTATCAGGCTATCAAGGAGTTGGGAGAAGCTAAATTCAAAGCTAGTGAGCTCATGGAAAGCTAAGGACACCTACAATAGAGATAGCTTGACCTCTAAGACACCCACACACACCCAAAACCAGGAAATCAGTCCCTTCTCTGCTACATAATCCCTCATGCCCTGACCCCCCTTTCTAGTGCTCTTCAGGAGTTGTGGAGAAGAAATCCAGCCCTCTAGCTCTATTTGTGTGGCTCCCAAACATCCCTAGCTTTATCAAGCAAACCAATCCTTCATCCCACTCCAGCACAGTTTGAAAACCAACGTCTGCATGCGTGCAACAAAACCAAGCTATTCACAGCGGGGATAGTGGAAAATCGATCCATGAGTCATTCTTGGCCCTATCGTGGCCAAAACGACTCAACAACAACCTACAATAGCTCAGGAATGGACATGAGACCATAGCAAGTGAACAACGTGGGGAAAACAAAATCAACCACAAAATCAAGGAAAGAACCATAGCCCCGTCTCACAATGAAGCGACGAGAATATTACACAGTTCCAAAATGGGAGAGAAAGTCTGATTCTCATTCTGGGATAGGGGAAAACATGTACGCAGACCACAATTCCGTGAGGGTAACACACATACACATAACCCCTGAGCATGAATGGCTTCTCCACAAGAAAATTGATTCTCTACACTCACTGGAGGAAGAACATACCCAGACCCTCAATCGGTGTGTGAGGCAAAGCAGCCGGTGTCCCTGTGTGAGATGGATAGTCCTGAGAAATCCTGCCCGTGAGGTATGAATAGCCAAAACGATCCCGATTTTTTCCAAATGGTGCATGAAGGTGAGAAAAAATGGTGAGAGTGGGAGAGTGGAAGCGTCCCCTGTTGTTTTTCCTTTTCCCCACGTGAATGGAACGATCCACCCGGAGGAGGGTGCATGTGGACAAGCCTACCATCCCCACTACCCAGCAAATAACTACCCTCAACTAACATTAGGTTTCTTGAATGGGTGACTGACATATGGAAATATCCCAATGGCTCCCACGGGTTAGACAATCCCCCCCATTAACCTTAGGAATCATGCCCTTTTCATTTAACGTTGCACCATCGTAGATGGTTGTAGGTTTATTTTAATTAATGTGCATATTTACATGATGCCAAAACCATAATGTGGAGGATAACATGATATACCATCGGTAACGATCCCTATTTACGAAACATACACAACCAAATAGATGGCGGGCCTTTTTCCTTTAGCTCCTCACCATGATTAATTAAAATGTATACATTATGTACCTTTAATGCAAACGGGGTCAAAATTGGGGTGTTACAATCCCCTCCCCCTTGGAATAACACTGTCCTCAGTGTTCCAATCCATAGGAATACATATACAATTTGCACATCCAAAATTTCAAAATTTTGTAGATTTGTCCCATGTTCAATTATTTACTTGAACTTTCAGGACCAAGCCCCTTGGCTTCCACAAGATTCTCTTGTCGGTTCTCAGCTTTTGGGTCATTCCCAAGTCTAGGAACTTTTATGTATCTTGAGCATCTCTCCAAGATTTTCTTGGGTCTTGAAAATTTCTTGAAGAAGTATTCTAGCCAAGTCTAATAGCTTTTGGTCTACTGCCATGATCAATGTGCACTGCTGGATTTCACTTTTCTCACCTGTGAAATGCACCGTTAGAATTCTGTTAGACCAAGCATAATGTAGGCATTAAAATTAGTCAATTAATTTGCTAGTTGGCATGACAGTCCAAGTCTCATCAAGGAGACTTTCATATTTTTCATGCCTTCCCAACAAGCACATGAACTCCTTCATGTCCATCTTGGGAAGGGATTTAACTATTGCAGCATTCATAATTATTTTAAGTAAATAGACACATTCTATTTTCAGCCATACATGCTTTCAACAATCTTTTGTTTTCACAATGCATAAGTATATATATGTATATATAATCAAAAGGAAAGAGAGATTAGCAAGAGTTTTTCCCTTCTTTTCCTTGTTCCATCGTAGAACTCACACCACCACTATGGTTTTCATGCTCTCAGCCTCTTTCACCTCACCATGAATGCTGGACCAATCCCTCTTGGTCATGACACTTAGTGTCTCCAATCTATTTCAAACCTCTCAAGCATGGAGCCTCCCCACATGGTTTGTCTCGGCTGCTAGGAAATTCACAATCTCACTAGCACCTTTTTCATTACTGATCATTCTGATCTCTTCAGGACAGTCACATGTCCACATGCACCTCTAGGATGCTTCCATAGTCCTCACTTCCAATGATACCTATTTTCAAACATTGAATAGATTAACATGTTTAGTTTTGATCTGTTGGATTATTGGTCTTCAAATTACACTGATCCAATATGGTACAATGGTATTTAATCTATGGTTCAAAGAACGTAACATATGTTTTAACTCATATATAGTGTGAAGACTAAGCTTGGCGGTTAACATGTGAACAGCCCGCGTGGTTGTCACATGCCGCGCAGCTTGACACTTGTTGTGACAGACATATCGCACTGCTGTGACAGACATATCACACTTGCTGCAACATACGTCGCACCTGCTGCGACATACGTCGCACCTACTGCGACAGACATATCGCACTATTGCGACAGACATATCACACTGGCTGCGACATACATATCGCCTTGCTGTGACAGACATATCACACTTGCTGCGACATTGTGAAGATAGTGGTGACATCAAACGGTTACATTACGTGTGACGCTATGGTATTGTGAAACCTATGTGCATAATGGTCATTGCAACGTGTTGTGAGTCAACATATGTGCATGGACTTGGTTGCAATGTTTCGGGAATATGGAACGTCATGGTACCATAACGCTTGGGTAGCGATTTGAACAAATTGCATGGTTAAGTTTTAGCATATGATTGTAACGTTGATAAAGAAGAGAACAGCTGTGGTCCGTTATGTCTCCTCTCGCTAAGTGCTTAAATAGAGGATGCTGGACACCGTTGGAGAGGGGGGACTCAGTTTGTTTAGAGCACAGTACATCGTTTCTCTGTTATGCGAAGCTCGGAGAGTTTGTTGTAAAGTGTTTCGATGCTGTTACTGTGGAAGTCGACATTCTCTGTCATACTTTGGCTTTCTTTGCCTTACGAAGGCTGATTGTAATTTCCAGAGAAAGGTCTTACAGACTTTGTACAACATTCTGTTTACAATTGCTGAAGTTGTTTCCAGAACCATTTTGTACCATTTTTAAGAGATTAATTGGATCATTACCCATTGGAGAGGGACCTGGAGACGTAGCCCAGTGAAGGGGGTGAACTCCGTTATCAACTTCTGTTTTGTGACTCTATGATTCGTTGTTTCTTTTATATATGTTTATCGGTTTTGTTTTCCATCTGTTTTCAACATTTAATTTCGGTTAATGTTGTTTCATTAATTCACCTGTTGAATGCATTATTTTTAACACAAACTTTTAATGCACACAAGTTGAGGTCCGATGGAACATTTTATGGTATCAGAGCTGGTTGACTGCTTGTGCAAGTTTGTGAATTCTTACCAGGTCCAGGTTAAAGCTTGGTGAAGGAGAATTAATTGAATAAGATCCTGAGATTGGCTTAAGGAGAACATTCTCAAGAACCATGTCTTCTCCACGAGGGGAAGAAGAAGGACATACAGAACGGGAAAAACCTATTATTTCAGAAACTAAGTTTCTGGAGGCTTTTATGAGCATGAAATCCATGATAGAAATTCTACTCGATGAACGAGCAGAAAGGAAGAAGAAAGAAGAAGGATATTTATCCAAAGATGCCGAAGTCAAGAAGGAAGAAAAGGGTAAAGGAGTAGGAGGTGATTGTGATCCTCTTGATACTACTCAAACTTTCTCTTCTTCTCATGCTTCTCATTCACATAATGCTAATGCAAATTCAAATATGCCTTATTTCAAATTGGATGTTGAGTTTGAGATACCGATTTATAATGGAGATTTAGATGCTGAAAAGTTAGACAATTGGATCAAGCAGCTTGAAGTATATTGCAAGGTGCAGGGCATTATTGATGACCCTTCCAGAATTCAATTGGCCACTTTGAGAATGAGTGGAATGGCTCTTACTTGGTGGGAGAGCAAGATTCAGCAAGATCTTCGGAAGAACGGTAAAATTATTTCAGTTTGGAATGAATTCATTGAAGTATTAAGGAAGCAATTGTATCCTTTAAGCCATATTCAGCAATTAACCATGAGTTGGAAAATGTTTATACAAGCTAAAGGACAAAGCATTCAAGAATATACTCATGAATTCAGAGAGAGGGCTATTTCATTGAACATTTCATTAGATACACAAGAAACTCTTCATAAGTACATTGGTGGCATGCATTCTTATTTGAAGCATAGCTTGTTGATGTTTAACCCCAGTAATTTGGATGATGTATGTGTTCAAGCTACCCATTTAGAAGCCAGGGGTAAGCATGCTAATGATACTTTTGTGAAGAATTCATTTAAATTTGACAGCAAATCGAAAGGTCAAGATAAGGGGAAAAAGAAGATGGCTACTGTTAAGAAAGAGGGTGAAAAGCCTACATGTTCGCATTGTCAGAAGGGACATGATGTCCCTAAGTGTTGGAAAAATCATCCAGAGTTAAGGCCAAAGAAGTTCGGAAGAAACAAAGATAAAGGCAAAGCAAAATCTACTGCAGCAGCTATTCAAGGCTTGGGGTCTGACTCAGGTGATGAAACAAAGGTTACAGCTATCGGAATCTAGGGTAAGAATAAAATTATCTCACTTCCCATTGATGCAAAATCAAGTTCTAGTGCAAGTACAAATATTCCATCTACTTATAAGCAAAATGATAAAAATAGAAGTGCACTGTTTCATGTTCGTGTCATTGCAAATCACACAAAGATTGATACATTGTTTGATAGTGGTTCACAAGTAATTCTGATATCAGAAGAAGTGGTTAAGAAATTGCATTTAGTTACTATGCCTCATGAAAAACCCTATCCCTTAGGTTGGGTTACTAATGATACACAATTGCAAGTTACAAAAAAATGTGTATTGAAGTTTGCAATTACCGAAAAGTTCATAGATGAGGTAGAACTAGATGTAGTACCACTTGACATTTGTGGAATTGTACTTGGGAGTCCATATTTGTATGACCGGAAAGTACTCTTTTATAGAGAGAAGAATTAGTATCATCTTTTTAAAGATGGTGTGGAATATATTGTATGAGCACATAAGATAAGAACAAACCTAGAAATAGTTTCTGCAGGACAAATGAAGAGGCTGGTAAATGCTAGTAAGAATTTTGTGTTAATGATGGTTAAGGTGAAAAATGATGAGATCTCTAAATCTTTTGAAGAGTGTGACCCTAAGCATAAATATGAACTGATTGACATCATTTCTGAGTATGATGATTTGTTTCAAGATTCGAAAGGGTTACCACCAAAAAGAGAGATTCAGCATGAGATATATTTGCAATAGGATGTGCCACTCCTGAACATAGCCATGTACCGGATGTCTGTAATGCAGAATGAGGAGATCAAGAAGCAGGTTCAGGAGATGATTGAGAAGGGGGTAATCCGGCCCAGCACTTCCCCTTGTGGCTCTCCTATAGTATTGGTTCCAAAGAAGGATGGGTCTTGGAGAACGTGTATCGACTACAGGGCCCTTAACAAAATCACCATTAAAAACATGTATCCTCTTCCTCGCATTGATTATTTGCTTGATCAGTTGAAACATGCAATTTACTTTACTAAATTGGATCTGCGTAGTGGGTATCATCAAATCCATGTTGCTGAGAATGATGCCTGGAAAACATCGTTTAAAACAAAACAGGGTTTGTATGAATGGCTTGTTATGCTCTTTGGGCTTTGTAATGCACCTGCTACTTTCATGCGGGTCATGAATGATGTCTTTCGACCATTCATTGATGATTTTGTAATTGTACATCTGGATGATATCCTAGTGTTTATCAAAACCTGGGAAGAGAATATAGTACATATGAAGAAAGTTTTAGATGTACTGAGGAAGGAAAAGCTTTATGTAAAAATGTCTAAATGTGAGTTAGCTAAAACTTCTTTAGTATATCTGGGCCATATTATTGGTGGAGGCCACCTGCAAGTGGACCCAGCCAAGGTTGCTGTTATTGTAAACTAGCCACGACCTAACACTGTTACTGAAATCAGAAGTTTCCTGGGTGCGGTTTAGTATTGGAGGAAATTCATTTATGGGTTTTCTTCCATTGCTGCTCCATTACATGCATTGACAAGCATTAAAGAAATTTTCCCGTGGGGAGGCAAGAATTAGAGAGCCTTCGACACTTTAAAGGAAAAGATTAGCACCGCAGCAGTTCTGACATTTCCGTATTTGTAGCAGCCATTTGAGATCGAAACCGATGCCAACGGATTTGCCATGGGAGCCGTTCTAATGCAAGGGAGGAAGCCAGTCTGTTACCATTCAGAAACATTCTCTACTGCGGTAAGTAACTATCTGACCTATGACAAAGAGTTGTATTCTTTAGTACAGAGTGTGAAGAAGTGGAAACATTATCTTATGGGAAAAGAAATAGTCATACATACTGACCATCAGCCACTTCAGTCATATAATGATTGTTTTAGATATTTATGCCGAAATTTAAAAATTTAAAAATAAATAACAACTTTAGTCAAGTGAAAACTTGGAATATTATAAGCATGCAACTCATGAAAATCCATCTAATCCATTTATACACTATGTGCGATTTAATTACCTTGTGCGTAAAAATTAAAAGACTAAGACTAATAAAAAGATAAGGTGCTAAGATTCTAGATAACTTAGCACTTATTTGCAAAGATAAGGTTCTACAGAATGAACATTTAAAAGAAGTTTGCTCACTTTGCAACTCCCCAGGAACATTTAATCCCTTGAATTGACTTGAAGGCCAAGAAAATGATTCTAATTCGCCCAAGTTTGAATGGACCTCATTTAACTTGACTTGCAAGTCAAGCTGCTGATTCTCAGTTAAGATTGAAAGGACCATGAATAATGCCATTGGCCCATTGCTAAGGTGGAAAAAATACACCAAACCTTCCAGATGATTTTGTTCACCAGAAATGAAATTACCGCGATCCTTCTTGCATTTGCCATCGAAGGGCGACTATTTATTCCATGAAAATAATGGCAACTTCGCAAGCAAGCCCGAGGATTCAGCAGCTGTGTTTCTGTAACTTCGAGTACCCAGTGTCATCTCTAATTCCTGCGCATCGAAATGCCTCAGAAGAAATTAGGGTTCCATGGTCGAGACAACAGAGATCGTCCATGGCGGAAGAAATCAAAGAAAAGAAAATGGTTTTCACAACAGTAGGTAGCGTGGAGTTTTCGTCATTAATGCGTGGAGTTTTCCCACATGGTGAAGGAACTGGATAAGTATTGATATGAGAGATAAGTAGGTCGTAAAAGATCAGTCAAGATATTCCATATCTTTCTACTTCTTTCTATTTGTATTTCTATATAAGTACAAGATTATATTTCTATTTCAAGAAATAGATAACTACCACATATTTCTACATCTGCCTCTAGATTTCTGTTTCTTCTGTGGCATGAAGCTAACCCTAGGGTTCATCTCATAAGAATAGTTTTAAATGTCATGTCATAATTCTTGTATTAAATGTTTTCTGCAACTTAATTTAAACTTTTAACACTGATATGAAGGTCTGAACTATTATGAAAAGGAACAAAATTTCGTTATACTAATTTATTGGTGATAAGAA
>LPNX010461659.1:202396-229525 GCA_001517045.1 Pseudotsuga menziesii
AAACACTTAAGATAGATAGATGATTTTGTTTTCTCTTTCCAACACCATGAGTTTCGAGCCTTAGATTTATTAACAATCAGAACCCACCAGCAGTGGTATTGTGAGTTATAAATCACCATGTTTCATTAAACTCTGAGTTACAAATTACCATGTGTCATTAATAAAATACTAACAACATTAATGAAACCATATACTTTCTAATAGTATTTAAGTTTATCTCATTCATTAAACCATATATATTCATTTGTTTTTAATTTTGGTTGTATATTAAAATTTTCTTTTCAAAATTACCTTGCATTAATAAATAAATACAATTAATAAATCAATTAAAGAAAACTACTAACATATATTACTTGAATCTCATTCTCATGTTGATGCATTATCCATAAACTATCTATAGTTGAATTGACCATACACTATCTATTGTTGTGACCATACACTTTCTATAGTTTAATTAAACTTGTTGCTTATATATAAAGTTTTTTTAAGTTTGAAAGAAAAATATTATTTTAAAAATTAAAAATATTTTTTTGTTAAATAAAATTAATATATAAAATTTATTGATAAATTAAAATGTCATAAAAGTATATAAATTAGATATCATCTTTTAAGATATCATAAAATTACATAAATAATTGGATATTATCTTTAAGTTATTCTAATGATATTGTTATTAGTCCTTGCCTTGGCTAGCAAGGACTCTAGTGATCGGCTTGCCGTTTTTTCATTAAAACGGTGAGCATATTTATGCATTTTTATTTCATATAACCTAAGTTTTATCTTGATTTTACCCAATTTTATCTATGAAACCGTTTTATACTCCAATCAAAAGATTTGAGGCCTTATTTGGCCTCAAATCGAGGCAAGCTGTGATATAACCTTAAACATTTGTCACTCCAATTACAAATCGATAATGAAGAGATTATAAGATTGAGTAATGCTCGCCTTACTCTAGCATAATGTAATATGAGAGAACCCACACAATATTGCTGCATTACTTGAAATGCAATGGTGCCATCTTGCTAATTTGCATGTCACTGCTTGATGGTACCACCTGCCTAATTCTTGCCACCACCTACCTTGTGGTACCTCGCTAATGCTTGCCACCACCTACCTTTCACAAGGTGGATTTCCCTTCATAAGATTCCTATTAGATGCATATATGCTGCTAATATTCCCAGGGAATGTAGATACGTTGCTATGCTACTTGTGCTCATAGATTTAACTTGATTTTCCAAATGTAGATATGCTTCACCGACATCCGAAACCATTTCTATTTGTTTTCTTATGGATATGTTGAGCAGTAAGGTAAATTGAACTTGTTCATTAAGCTCTTCATCTTTAACTGCATTTGAATTTGTATTCTTAAATTATATAATGGATTATGTGATAAAATGAAAATAATGTGGCTTCTATAAGAGATTACAAGAGCTTACCTTGAGTATTTGTTCTTTTATCACTTTTGAATGCTCTAAAATATAAGAAACTCCCAACACAAATGGGAAATTTGACAATCTTTTCCCGTAATGGTCCCAATCGTTTCCTTTCTTTCTGTTATTTAGAGTTGTATTCGCTTTCCACTGGACTATATCGATGTCAAATTCTTGTAAACAACCTACCGCAGGTGGATTCTGAACCAATTATAGCAATTCACAAAATTTCTGAGAAATAATCTTTTACCCCCATTTATAGTCCATTCATAAGCTATATTTATTCTATCAAACCATATTACAATAATTCTTAGCAATCATTTTAGAATTTTAACAGTTCACTTAATGAAACAATGAGGCAACTTAATAAACCATGGCTAAAGTGGTTGTGCACCTTTTCATTGTAGATTGTGCCTATTGGAGCAAGAGCCCCTTGGTAAGTGATTGCGGAAGTGCTTGAAGAAGCCATTAAAGATTCGATTCTTTAATTTATTTGAATTTGTCCCTCCAGGATCTTTCGAGATAGCTCATGATATTGGACCATGTGAAACAAAAAAGGCAATGTTAGTTTCTTGTAGATATCTTTACTCAAAATGGTGATCTTTGTGTTGCTCTGGTGATGCGAAACAACATCCCACCTCTATATTAAATTATTCTGGTGCACAATTTCTGATGCTTGTTTGAGAAGCACCTCCAACTCTTCAAAAAAATTGTCAATGACTGAAACCTCATCTTTGTGGTTGCTCCATGCCAGTCCGATATGTTGGTTCTCCTTAACAATTGGTTCAATTCTCATTAATGAATCTTTCAGGACGCACTTTGTGCCCTTATTTCATCACGAACTGGTCTTTGCTTCTTCCTTGTCCTCCACAGGGTTAAATCCCCCTTTACACTCGTTGACAACCATTGGGGTTGGTAGCTCACTCGACAACCACGCCGACAACCAATTTCTCTACTTGATTTAGGATCTTATAAAAGTTAATGTTGTAAGACCTCAAGGGCTGAGCACGTTGTGACACCAAAGTTGTATTCTCTCTTAAATCCCATATTCTCTCTTAAATCCTCTAAACATATTGACAGATCTTCTATTCATTTATATTAATAGATTCTACAGGTGGGAATACTTTGTGAAATGAGTTGGCATTTAAATCCCTGGTCAATGAGGTGTTTTGATTGCAGCTCATACAATCGTTGCATAGGTTAAACACTGCTTGATAATTCTTTTTTAGTTTGTCAATTACACCATTTGAAAATGGAATTTACCGAATCACAGTTGATAGTGAACAAAGACCAAAAAATTGACAACTTAAGGAACAAACTAAATCTCTGCCCAAAATAAACCATAATCTAATAAAACAAGAAGAAAAGGGAACTCTACACTAAACCTGGAAAACTTAATGTAATTATTTAAAATTTAATTATTTGATGAAACATCAAAACAGTTACAAGCCAAGCAACCCTCCATGAGGTTAGAAATCCAAATACAAGCCGATGGATATCAGCTACATGGGCTGTAGGGTATACTGCGCATTGCACAACTGTAATAAAACTACTCCTATGAATTCATGTTTGTAGTCGTGAGCACTTCACACATACCCACAGAAGGAAACACATGCCTAATGGAAGTCCATATTCCTATACCCACTACTAAATTCCAACCAAAGATAAAAATGCAAGAAATGGGCCATGTATATTACCTTATGCATGGGATGATGAGGAGGTCACATGGTTCATGATGGATGTATGGAACAATGTCCTCCATCGAAGGGAAATTAGAACCAGAACAAAAATACATGATAGCTATCAATGTATGGAGAAATGGCCTCCACCTAGGCCACATGGATATCTTGTAACATGGGCTAACTCAGCTTGCATGTGGTTTGTGCATGGCCTCAACGTGGCCAAGAAGTGAATAAGGGACTAAAGTTGGGACTCCACAAGTCTAACTTATTTTCCCAATTTCTATGAAATTTATACTCCATCTGGAGGTTAGAAAAATTCCTCGACAACATTTATTTCATAGGCACAACAGGTTCTATATCCACCACGTGTTGTAGCTTCATCAATTTTCAGCATCACTAGTAGAACCAGGATAATTTGAATGATTCCCATCCCCATCAATGCCTGTATAACCATAATTACCAGAGGCACCAGTTTAACCAAGATCATTTAAAGAAGCAAAGGGATTTTTAGCACAACCAATTGAACCAACATTAATTGAATCTAGAGACTTACCAGGCATAACCAATACTAGTTTCATTCCCATCATAATAAACAGGATTTCCAGCCTCATTATGACCAAGAATAGCATCCCCAAGAGCAATAAACTAAGCATAAGCGGAACCAACACTCTTATTAGATTAATTTGAATCAGAAGTGAAAGGAATTCCATTATCAGAGTCATTTGGGTAAGCAGTAGAACTAGGAAAATCTCTGTAAACACATTATGACTAGTAGTCTAAGCAGCATCAATAGCACAATCAGCAATTTAAGTGGCCTAACCAGTTTCACCATTTTCATTCCTAACTGAAAAATTATTCCTTTTGTCCCAACATAATCATTTTAATCAACAACATTTCCAGCAAAAAAGGTAGGCTTGGGACAAGCGACAGAATGACCAAGGCTCCCCTAGCTGAAGGTTCTAGGAAAAAGGCTGAAGGTTCTATGTAAAAGAGAATTTCCACAAGATAAAGGGGAAAATTCCGAAGGTCACCAGTTGAAATAGTATTATTTCTATAAGCAGTACCAATTGAACTCGACTTAGAATTTTAAGTATTACCAGCATCAATTCCAGGATCAGTTCTAGGAGAATTTTTTGCACCTGGAAATCTCACATTGCTTATCAGCCTCCATGAGAATTTCATTTTTCCTTTCAACCTCTTATAAATCCTGGCTTGAGTGACCTTGGTTACTTTTTTCCCAGACCTAGAAGGGATGGCACCTTCATGTTTTTTGCATAGATCATTGGCGACACCTGTTTGAGTTGACCAATAAGTGTCAGTTTCTCCTTCCTTTGGAAACAAACCCTAGATCGATGCTTCAGACAGTTTTTCTAAGAGCCTCGGTGGTAAGTAAATGATAAAAAAAGATGTTTCTAGAAGCTTCCATGTGGAAACTTCCATAGGGTTAGTTCCTATATGCTTCGGAGAGGTGGAATTCTACTTCCTCACCTATAGGGATCTCATCCTATCCTTTTTCCATGTCATCTCTTGAGTTCTAGGCCTATAAATGAAGCCTTCATGAGGAGAGTGGAGGAGGACAGGAAAAGCACCCTTATGCTGCTAGTTTGAAGTCTGAATCAAAGGCAAAGTAGAGTTAGCTTGTGGTTGGAGAGGTCTTCATAATGATAGGAGATTGTAGACATTCTTGTTGAGATCGAAGCCATCAACATCAAGGATTTTTTGTTGTACTTCTTTCTCATCCATATATTAATACAAAGACATTTCCCTTTCCTATATTTGATTGTATTGATTGTAATTAGATATTATTGGATTCCTTGATCACCAATATGAATAGTCAATTTATCATGATGCTCTCATCCCTTTTGTTTGTCTTGTGATCTATTTTGCAGATACTGAACTATTGCAAGGACTTTTGGAGAGAAGACAAGCAAATCCAATGTTGAGGTATATTACATTTCATGTTAGTTGATTTGATTATTCAAGGAAAGGATATGTTGATGTGTCTTTTTTTTTCTGTAGTTGTGACTTACAATGTAGAGGAACAAGTAGTGTCCACACTGATTGAGAATTCTTGATAACAAAATTGGCGACCATACTAGGGAAGCTTAATCCAGTGAAATCTAGGGAAGATCCAGTCAGATTTGGTTTAGATCCAGTTAGATCTACAAAGTTTGGTAACCATTCCATCTATGAAGGTAATTATCTCTCATTTTAGTTGTTTCAATTAAAAAGGTAAGTTATCTATCTTATGTTTCTGATTCTTTGCCTCTGTTTTGAGTCGTTTTATAGTCCAGCTCAGTTTTTCTAGTTTCTCCTACATGCTTTTATCCTTTCAGTCCATTGTTTGAGCGGTGCCTTTACCTTTGACTGACAAAGCATCGGCCCATCCTATAGCATTTTTTCTATTTTTGGACAGAGCGTCGATACCGCCTTCTCTGTAAACTGACAGAGCGTCGATACTGCCTTCTCTGTCAACTGACAGAGCGTCGATGACACCTGTGTGCAGAAGGCTAGGAGTGTCGATTTAGCCTATAACACCCTAGTGAAGTGCCCTCCAGTGCACCGAGGTAGGCCTTCAAAACTACCTGTCTAAGAATTTTTTTGTTCAAAATTTTAAAACTCCTTGTTCTCTGAAGTTTTTCAGTGTGGTTTGCTTGCTTGCTTGTTCTCTAATTTACTATTTTTTTGTGAGTCTGATTCTCTGTTTGAGCTTAGATCCAAAAATATTATCTTTTGCATTGTCATAAACGAAAGTGGAAACATAGTTCAACTTTGGTTTTTTAGTGAAGTGTATGAAAATTATCTTTTGAAAAGAAATCCAATAGCCTCTTCCTAGAAGATTAGTTTGTTTTTTTTGGAAAAGACTGCTTTGTGTGCCTCATATTTTCTAGAAAAATACAAAAAGAATGATATTACTTTGCTCTTGTTTATGCTTGCGAAAATTTTTTGTTTTTCATTTGCATGAGTGATTTACAAGGATAAGTGTTTTTGACATTGTAGCAGAAGTTAGTTTTGCATGCACATTAGAGGCTTAGTTTTCTTTCTTGCATTTTCAGAAACTTTAGAGTGCTTGCTTGAAAGAGTTTTTGTGTTTGAAAGGACTTTCTTTGCATTCTTTACTGGATCTTGTTTTGATTGTTGAAAACAAAATTCTTTTGGTATATTGTTGAAAAGAAAAGGAAAAGGTTTCTTAATTACCCTAGTTAGTTCTCATCCATGTCAAAAAGTGGATTTACATTTAGATTAATTTGCATTATTGGAGATAACATTTCACAAACATTCACCTAATCGTCTAGATAAAATTAATTGTAGCTTTAGGTCTAAAATTGTATAGAAATTTTGGTGATAGGTTAGTGATGTGTTTGGGTGCCATAAAGCATAGGAGCTGACATTATTTATCCCCAATACAACCTGGGAATCGCACGATTCTTCCACATACCATCAGTATATCGAATGACCTTTCACATACCCTTGAGTTATATAGAAAGGTACTTCACATACTCAATTGTATATCAGAAGGCCCCTTGTGAATGATTGTGCATTAGACAGTAGTACTACCAATTTGAGCTCCCACATACCTTGCGTATATCGAGAGACCCCACTAGGATACCCTGACCATATGAGAAAAATGGTTTGGCCATCTTGTGTGAAGCAATACATCGAAAACATCATTCGGGGAGATTACTACACACGTACCCCTGAGGTATATCGTTATTTGCACCTACTTGACAATCCTGGTCAAAGACCAGCTATTCTGAACCCGTCCTATCACTTAAGTATGCTTGTGACCTTTAGCTCTATGTAGGTTTTGTTTTTGTGATTTTCTCCTTTTTTGACCTAGATTAGATAACTTTGGCCACCACCATGGCGGAGCAACTTGCGAGATGCCAATTTCGTAGATTGCAAGGTTTACCTCCTGACTCTCCTATCATGGAAGGACAAGAAGGGGTAACCATGGAACAACCAACTTCTGCTAATGGTCCTGTAGGAAATTCCTTAGCTAGTGAAACCAGATAATATTTCACTTTTTTTACAAATCCTTTGGTTCAACTACCTCATGTAGCTAATTATTCTATCCATTCATCATTGGAAGGACATTTTGATAGTCCTACTCCACCATATTATGGCCTAGATGCTCCTTTGGAGGACTTCTATGGGCCAATCTATTGTTGAATATGGGGTTGTTAGACCTTCACTAGGGAACCCTCCTTTAGGAGAAGAGGAACATAGAATAATTAATGCATCTCTCGATCGAGCTCGTAACTTTTTCAATAGAGTAGAAAGAATCATTCCTCCACCTATGTCTCATTATGAAACTATGTTAGCTCATTTACCTCGTAATACAAACCCTTTTCCTTTATCTAAAATTAAACCTTCTTCTGAAGGTCATCCAACCTATGGTGAGACTTCTCGCAACCCATGTCCTGAGGGATATCATTCACTAGCTCAAGTGTTAGGTCCTATCAAAGAAGTTCCATTTCAAGGTAATCCAGGTCCAAATGACAATCCTATAGTCTCACATCATGGCCTCGTTACTAGGCCTTCTATGCAAGTCATGGTTGGGAGGCAATCCACAAATCAAGTAATGTCAGCACATTCTAACTTCGCGGGGCAACCCCCGACATGAGTTACATCATATGTTAGTGGAAATATTACTAGTTCAAGATAAGTTGCAGCTGTAGCACAACATGTAGTAGTTATCCCTCCTACCAATACTAATGGTGTCCCCCCCCCCCCCCCCCCATCTAGTTCAGGCCAACCCTTAGGGGTGAAACTTGTTAATAATACATCTTCTTGGGGATATACTTATCTCAGAACTCAACCCCCTACGACTAACCAAGTTTATCAAGGATCACTTCCAGCGACTATTTATCCTAGAATGCCCTACCCTAGGAAATGCTTATGTACCTTGGGGACAACCCAATTGGTCCAATGTCCCGTCATTTGGAGGAGATTTTATTAATAACACTGGAGGATATGGTGGACCACCGCAAGGACCTAGAGGACTTGGAGGACCTGGAGGTACTGAAGGTCCTGGAGGTCCTGGAGGACCTGGTGGACCATTTGGAGGACCACCACCCAGAGGCCCACCACCACTTCCTGGAGGTTGAGGAACACTACCTGGAGGACCACCACCACCACCACCTAGAGGAACACCACCACCACCACCACCACCACCTTTTAGGGAACCGCCTCCCTCAGGTGGATCAACTCCTCATGGAAATTATGGAAATCAACAACCTTTTCAACAAGATTCAGGGGCATCATCCATACCCATCTATAAATATGCATTTGGTCCTACTGGTCAGCAAATTCCATACCAATACTACCAATATCTGCAACCAAATCAACAACTGCCATTTATAGCTACTTTAGATCGACTAGACTTGTCAAGATTGATAAATGACCCCATCCATCATGACCCCTCTTGGCCTTCCATTCCTATAAAGCTTCCCTCTGATATACCCAAGTTTGATGGTAAACCCGATGAAGATCCAAAAAAACATGTGATGACATTTTCCTTATGGTGTTCATCCAATTCTTTGATGGACGGCTTAATCCATCTACAACTTTTTCAAAGAACCTTCACTGGTATTTCTGCAAAGTGGTACATCGAGTTACCACATCACTCTTTTTGGGATTTCAATGCCTTAGCAATGGAGTTTTTAACACACTTTTAATTTCTAATCCGATATGAAACAGGTACACACCTTCTGACCTCACTTCGAAAAACCACATCCACTCACATCTCTGACCATATCCATGAATGGAGAAGAATATGGAGGTTAATTAAGGCCCCTATTCTTGATCAGTTTCTTGCTGATTTGTTTAAAAAGTCTTTACTTCCACCTATTGCTGGAGATGTTGCCATGGGAGGAACTATTACTGAGGAGGAAGCTATTATCCATGCTTAGTACCTAGACTTGGTCTATTCCCAGTCAGGTACTCTTTATGATCTGATTCCCCATGCCCCTCGACCTACAACAGATCCATCGAGACCCGAAACTGAACCACCTGCTGATGGCATACTTGGTTCGGTTCAAACACAAACGAAAACCAAATATTCTAAGAAACAAAATCAAACTGCCACTACAGCAAATCAACCAGCACCATCTACCAAACCTACACCCTCTCCTATTTCTTCCACTGAAGTAAATGCAATCCAATCAAATGAATCTTTAGGCGGAAAGAAGAAAGGAAAAAATAAATCTAAAAAACCTAATAATCAACAGGAAGGAAACAATACATAGAACTCAGATGCTGATTCAAAAGGTAAGCAAAAGTTAAAATATACTTGTTTAATATGGAGGTGACCATTTTACGAAAGAATGTCCTCATCATGAGGAAGTTAGTAATTTTTTGAAAACTTCACCCACCCCAACAGTTTTGAAAGATCCTTTCCCTTACCAACAACAGTTAATTGATCATAAATCATTGAACGAAACATATTTGTCCACTAATGAATTTTGAATGATTTCTAGTGAAATGGCTAATTTAAACACAAGGTCACACAGTTATGACCCTCCTCCATAGAAGAAACCTGATCATGTTCCATATGAAAAACCCTCAACTTCCACACCTCCTCCTAATAATGGTATTCACATTGAAAAACCTATTCCAGAAGAAATTTTTCACCCACCAAAGGGTACTCTACGTAAGTCCATAATCAATCTTAACGATTGTGCTACCCAATATTATAATATTGTCGAATATTTGGCCCAGGCACCCTGCTCTATGTCGAATTTATAGGTACTTCAAACCTGTCCAACTCAACAGAAAAACTTGCTTTCTTCCCTTGGAGCTATGGATCCCGAGAATAGTAATATTATCACTTTCAAACTGGATGATTTCAAGATGAGACTCTCACATCAGTTATCTTTCTAGATCGGTACCAAGATTGCTAGAAAGACTATCCGTCATACCGCTTAAGACAAGGGTGCCTCTACATCAGTTATGTCCTTATCTTTCTGGATAGCCATTGGTTTTCTGGAAATCAACCATTCACCCACCACTCTTAAGGGTTTTGATGGTCACGTCTTTCAACCCTATGGATTACTACCTACCATCCATGTTGAACTGGGGGGAAAGTCAATCTACATTCACATTAAAGTTGTCGACGTTCCTTTGGATTATAACTTACTCCTAGTTCGTAACTGGTTCTATGCTATCCAAGCAGTAGCATCGACCATTTTTTTGGATCGTTGAGTTCACATTCCAAGGAAATATCATTACTATTGATCAGTTAGATTCCATCACACCTAGTGCCATTACAAATAATGCAAATAGCATTCTGCTCCTGAATACCCCATAGTATAAGGACATTGGAGTAGGCCTTATCAAAGACTCTTCACTAATGGGAGTCTTTCCCTCATCTGATCCTCCTCCTACTTTGCAAACTGCATCTATTAACATGATTTCTACCTCTCATGCAGACAAATGAAAAGAAATTTTTGATTAATCAGCACCCTTTTCCCCTTTCGAAGAAATTTACAGTGAAATCCAAGCTACCAGTGATCCCCCCATCAATGACCATTTGTTGGTGGCCTCAGACCACTATCACATGTCATATTGGATCAAACCCCCCCATCTCTAGATTATCTTTCACACACACTTCCTACAGATGAATCTATTATGGAAGTTATGTCATTAGAGGAGATGCCTTAGGAATATTATCATCACCGATCTTCTTTCGTTCCCCCTTACCATATGGTAGAAGACCACTTCACCTCAATGGTTTCATCTAATATAGTCCTCAACCCTCAGTCTCCGATCCTCACTCGTAGTGTTGATTCTGAAGGAAATTTGTGTAACATTACAAAAACTATGCATGTAGACATATCGGTGAAAGCAAGTATTCCCGAGAACATTTTCATAGGACAAAACTCTTCACCTTAAGAAGTCCAAACATATTCGACCCTTTTCAAGGAATTTAGAGATGTCTTCATATGGACATATGAAGAAATGTGAGGGATTGATCCCTCTATCGTTTTTCATGAGATCAAAACTTACCCCGATGCCAAGCCCGTTCGTCAGAAACTATGACAGGTCCATCCAAGAAAAGAAGCCTCTATTAAAGAAGAAGTTGAGAAACTTCTAAAGGCTAGTTTCATTTACCCCGTACCATTAACTGAATGGGTGTCCAACATAGTCCCTGTGAACAAAAAATAGGGCACTATTAGGGTTTGTATCGTTTTTAGGGATTTGAATAGGGCTTGTCCAAAAGACAACTTTCCCACTCCCTATATCGATCAGATAATCAATAACTGTGTCAGAAGCATTATGTTTTCCTTTATGGATGGATTTTTTGGCTATAGTCAAATTTAGATTCTCCCATCATACCAACATAAGACAACATTTATTTTCACTTTGGGGACTTTTTCTTATCGTAAAATTCCTTTCGGTTTAAAGAACGTTGCCACGACATTCCAACGTGCCATTTCCTATGCTTTTCATGACATTAAACATGGTGTGGAACCTTATCTTGATGACCTGCTTGCTCATTCCAAGCAGCAAGATATTCATGTCGATCATCTGAGAGCAGTGTTTCTTTGATGTTGTTATTTTAATATTCGTCTAAATCTCCATAAATGTGTTTTTTGTGTAGAAGTTGGCCGAATTCTCGGTTTTATTGTTTCTAAATATGGAATATGTATAGATCCCTTGAAAATTGAAGCTATCTTAGCCCTACTACTACTCCCATGAACATAAATGAACTCCAAATTTTGTAAGGGAAGGCAAACTTTTTAAGCTGTTTCATCTGCAATTATGTAGAAAGGACACATGATTTCATGAGATTGCTCAAGAAAGATACCCCTTTCGTCTAGGATGATTTCGCACAATGCACGTTTGATAATATCAAACATGCACTTACCCATGCACTAGTGTTGCAACCACCTAATTATGCTAAGGACTATTCATTGTATGTGGATGTATGCTTCTCTACCATAGGCATGGTCCTTGTTCAAACAGATGAACACGACCAGGAACATGCGATTTATTACGCAAGTAAGAGTCTTTTGGACTTTGAAACTTGATACTCACATATGGAGAAACTCGCTCTAGCCACGGTTATCGTGGTCTAGAAGTTTCGTCATTATATCTTGCTCTGCACCACCACTGTTTACATGGATTCCAACCCCATGTACTACGTTCTTACACGGCAAGTGCTTGGGGGAAAATGCTCACGTTGGATTGTGATTCTCCAGAAATTTGAATTAGAATTCACTAAAAGAACTTCTAAGAAGTCTCTCATTTTTGTAGAGCTTATATGTGACCTTCCCCGTATTACTGAGACCCTAGATCCCTTTGATTCATTGCCCAATGAATCATTATTTCTCATTAGTATTATTGATCCATGGTATGGAGATATCATTTTGTATCTCCAGACCTTACGATAACATCCCATTGCTTCTCGAGATGAATGTCGTTGTGTTCACCACCAGGCTAAAAGTTATATTATCTTGAATGATACCCTATATTGCCGTAGTGTTGAATCCATATTACGAAGTTTCCTTACACACGAGGAGGCTGAGATCATTTTAAATGATTTCCATGTTGGATCTTGTGGTGGTCATCTCTCTGGGTTGGTTACTTTCTAGAAAATCTTGCATGCAGGGTATTTCTAGCCCTCTATTTTCAAATATTGCATTGAAACAGTCAAGAAATTCCCACCATGTCAAATGTTCACTTCCAAGAAATGCACACATCCAGCTCTGCTCCATCCCATTGTAGCAGTTGGCCCCTTTGCAAAATGGGGCATAGACTTCATGCATTGTAGACCTACCTTAGCCGGGGGGTATGGCTACATTATCATAGTTGTGTGCTATTTTACAAAATGGGTTGAGGCAATGCCGACATATGCCGAAGACGGTAATACTGCTGCACTATTCTTATTCAACCATATCATTGCAAGATTAGGAATTCCTAGGGCCATTGTGACCGATCATGGATCACGTTTTCAAAACAAAATGATCGTAGAGCTCAGTGTAAAATTAGGGTTTCATCACGATAACTCTACACCGTACTATCCTTAGGCCAATGGATAGTTTGATGCTATAAACAAAATATTAAAAACAATGCTTTAGTGGATGGTAGAGAAATACAAGTCAAACTAGCATTTGCAGCTTTTCTCTGCACTCTAGGCCTATAGGACTACTATCAAAACTTCCATCGGTTTTACACCTTTCCAATTAGTATACGGGTTGGAAGCTACTCTCCCGATAGAGTATGAAATACCTTCTTTACAGCTTGATGTGGAATTATTACTCAACACCACTATAGAAGAAGAAATATTCGTGTATATAAACAAACTTGATGAAAATCAATGCGATGCTGCCTTAGCTAATGAGGCACATAAATAAAGAATGAAAGTTCAATATGACAGGACTGTCCAACCCCATTCCTTCAATGAAGTAGACCTGGTCTTAACTTATGACCAGAAGCATGACAAGCTGGGGGCAGGAATATTTGAGTCTATGTGGCATGGGCCATATATTATCAGTCATGTTTTAGAGAAAGGGGCATATGAATTGGTTGATTATGACGAGTTACCTTTGGGAGAGCCCTGAAACGGGATCTACCTCAAAAAATACTATGCCTAAGTCATCTAGCATAGCATCTTTGTAAATATTGTTTATAGTTTGTTGTGTGTCTTATCTTTGAGAAGAGTGTCTTTTGTATGATTCAAAATGTGTTTTTTCATAAAACCCTACTTATGCATGTCTTTTGTTTGATGGACAGATGACTTCCTTCATTGGTTTCGCTAATGGTGCTCATCGATATACACTTAATCTTGCATCAGCAGCTTGGGTATTGTACTCTCCTACAAGTGAGATGGTGAGTTTAGGGGATATTCTTTTAGGTCCCTCCACCAACAATCTGGCGGAATATTAAGAAGTGATTGTACACTTGACGGAATCCTTAGCTAATGATTTAAGGGAAATTAGGGTTTACCTAGACTATGAACTAGTTGTCCAACAACATAATCGAGTCTACACCATTCAAAATCCCATGATTCTTCGTACTTTTTGAAGAGTTAGGTTGTTAGAGAGGTCTTTTGAGCAAGTTACATATCAACACATTCCAAGACATTTAAATGTTGTGGCAGATTCCCTACATAAATATGTCTTAGATTGGCATATTGCTCATTTTTAAAAGTTCATTTGAAACATAAACAACACATGTAAATTCATAAGTAGATTATCATCTCACACATCAAATTTACCACACACAACAACTAAAAATATAAGAGTTTGTCATATATATATATAAAAAGTTGTAGCATCGAGATACACTATTTGGGCTGAAGCATCTCTAGCTTTCAGTGCCCATTCAGGACCATAAAATGTTTAGAATACATATACATAGGGAAAAATTTGAAGCTTCAAATCGTTTAGTAATATATATATATATACAAAAAAATGAAAATCAAGGAAGACTAATCCTCATGATGCTCATGGTAGCATGCAATGGCTTGGGCCACTCTGCGGAGTAGCCTAGAGAACCGTCCAGAGACACCTGCAGTATGGCATTGATAATGCCTAGGTACCTCACAGTAGTCATGTCAGGAATTCCCACAGTCAAGTGTTGTAGGTTCTCCTCAAGATCTATGAGCTCTTCATCGGATTCGGAGCGGTATAACATCATATCCAGGGTACCTGCTCACCTAACAATAGGAAACATCCCTGTTGGACAGACAGATCCAATGTCTGCATGAAAAACATTTTCATCTCAGTACTACAAAATAAAAAATGAAATAAATACAAAAATTAAAAACAAAAGTGGATAATGTCTTTTCTTACCTCGGTCATCCCATAGTTCTCCCTTAGGTAGATGTAGCTCCAGGTCATCATGGAAGTCTTCCCCTTCATAGGAATAATCCTCCACTATAAGTAATTGGTTTCTCAACCAGCGAAAGAAACATGACCTGTAGCTAACTTTGGGCCCTCCACCTCCAAGGCGAGGCATGGCTGTAACCCATGCAAGCATCCTCAGATCCTCAAGATCAAGTCTCGTAATGGTCACCTGTGGTCTCATGTGACGTACCTACTGTAAGATAAAGGAAACTATCACTAATCCATAGAAAAATTGCTTCAGTGTTCTTCTTTTGCACTTGTTTAATTGACTCTTCAGACACACCAGCATCCCTTCACACTAGTTGAAGATAGTGGGCTCCATGCACTGCAAAGATTATAGAATATGTGATCTACTGGTAAGGTGGGTAGCCCTAGTACCTACCACATTGCTGATAGCATACACCACTGTACTCAAGGGACGATATACTAGAGACTTGATCTGTAGCTTCCCCGATCGGGACTATATACCTAGTGAGAAATGTTGATCAATAATATCATCTAAGGAGCCTTCCCCTCCTTGTGCTCCATATAGAACTATTGGGCTTTCCCTCATAGACAAACCAGTCAGAAAATGAATATCGTCAACCTCTATAGCTAGGATATGGACTCCCACCACAAAATTATCCTGGTCAGGATCCCACATATCTATTATATATTCTAGCAGTCAGATATGTGCTTTCATTCCAGGTATCCGAAAATACTTTAGAAGCCCGCGGTTCCGTAGAGCCTCAATAGTGGCTTGATCATTAGCAGCCTGGTTGTCTGGGACTTCATGTTCCCTTTCCTTCCAAATTACCATGATGTACTTGTAACATGCAAATTTTGTAGTTAGAAAACATGTCATGGCTAAAAGGAAGAAAAGTAAATAAAATGACAAATTGCAAAGAAAGAAGAAAAATATGAAAAATTGTTTTCTGGGTGAATTAGGGTTCTTGATTTTTTCTTTTTCCTTGTAGTAGTGCTACTTCCTTTTTCCCACATAGCACCGCGGTGCTGCTACCTATGGCTCGCAGAACGTCGGGCGCCTGTCTGCTATGGCCAGAGCGCCTATGACGCTTCTATCCCAGCTTGACAGAGCATCGTCGGGAGCTCTGCCCGATAGCCAAAAACCCTATGGGAAAGAAAAATTTACACTCTACCACAGTTAAAAACTCCTATTGGGACTGTTCATCCCATACCTTACCATTTTAAATTATAAATCTATCTTCTACCTTGCTTTTAAACTATAAAAAACATTTTAGGAACATGGATTTAAACAATAGAAAACAAGTTAAATAACATTTGTTAAAGCTTGAAGGGGGAAACAAACAAATGATTACCTCTTCTAAGGAGAATGAAGAACAATGTGGTGAAGCACCCTTGCAAAATCACCGGAGGAGACTCTTGCTATCAAATCCAACTACCAAAACTCACCAATGGTAAAAAACAAATGGTAAAAATGTATTACTTACCTTTCCTATTTATAGAATATTTGGAGTTTTCAAAAATGCATTATAATTTATTTACTTTTGAAATCCAAATTAGTTTGTTAAAAGTGGGTTTTTATTTTTTACTTTCTATAGTTTTGGAAAAATGGCTTTTAATGGTGTTTTTTGAGTTTTTTCATGTGAATATTAGGTTATGACTACGTTTTAAGCTATTTTTGTCTTTTTTGAGCTTAGAGAAAAACTGAAAAAGTACTAAGCATCATTTTACACTTTTTACATGCTCATTAAAATTACAGTAGAAAGGTGACGAGTATACTTTTTCACTTTTTCAGACTCGTTAAAAGTGGATTATGAAAAAGGTACCTGGTTTGGGAGTTATATTTAAGCTCTTTTCAGTCTCCTCAAAACACAAAAATATTGCCAAGCGAACTTCTTATGTTCACGCTTGTAAAAGAATCAGAATGATCGACTAGTCGGGGGTAGGTTTTCTCTTTTTCGGACCGACTCGCCGTACTTACGAAAAAGGACCTTTTGGAGTCTTCTTAGTCATTTCAGACTCTCTAAACATGAAATGATGAATGAGTTTACTTTCATCAGACTTGTAAAATCAAACGATGAAGGACCCTCTTTTGGGAACGAACCCCTCCTTTCTCAGGTTCATGAAAAATATGAGAATGGACTCGTCAGTTGATGAGCTTTAGCGAGTGTTTGTTACCCTCTTTGGACTCGTAAAAATGAAAAGAGGCACTCACCTTTCGAGGTGGGGAAATTAAAGGAAAGGGGAATGGTTTTCATTTGTTTTATGGCAGTAAGCTATACTCCACCTTTGAACATGGCACATGTTTACATTTGCATATTTGAATAGTTGGGTTTTCAGCTTGTATTCAAGTCGATCCACTTTCGTGAGTCACCTGACTCCTTTGAGTCAATTCAAAGAATGCTTTGTCATATTCATTGCATTACACCTGGTTCTATTCTCGTTAAGTCAATGCTTCCAAGTCATGTGTTGTGTCATCAAATTGTTCAAAGGATGTCTCTCCCAGAAAAATAACTCATCAGTAACTTTACTTGTCCCTAAGAGCCAGTCATGTCTGAGTCAGTCCCATTACTTCAAATCAACTTTTGTTCCTAGTTTTGTGTCACTACTGTGGGAATGATCATGGAACTCCTGTGACAAGTCTATTCATGTCAACATCAAATCATTATCCAGGGATTAGACCTAGAAACCTAGAAAGTACCTTGGACTTGCATGCCTTGATGGCAGGTTGCCTCGCTTTCAACATGAGTTTACATCATTGACTCTTGATTGAAATATCTCATCGAGTGTTCGACTCCAAGTCCTTTATTCACATTCGATTGTATGTACTGAGATACCTTGGGAATCATTGACATCAATGATGGTTTCCCTCGCACTTGTTAATAGTTTACATCATTGACTAGTAATCAAGTGGTTTCTACCATGTTCAATGTCAAAACATTGTAATCACATGGTTAGATTCATATCATTTGGGGATCGAAATGAAGACCTTGAGTGGTTAGGCTACCATCATCATTTCTTATGCTCAAGTTGCGTTTGGAGATCATTTAGAGTCATGACACGGGTCCACATTGTATGTTTGGTGGTTGTGTTATGTATTTGAGGTTAAGATACATGGATCTACTTTGTATGTTCTATAGCTATGTCTTGCCTCTTATATTAGTCATTCATGGATCTACATTATATCATTGGTAGCCATGATATCGTCATCATCATAGATCCACAGTGTATTGGTCCATAGCTATGATCGGTTTGGATAAAATTAGTTACCGGTCCTCTATGATTTTATCTCTCTTTGCCTCTGTATCAGACGGGAAACTTTTCAAACTATTTCACCTATCACTTCCTTCTAGCTTCATACTTTTGGGAGCATTCTATTGCACCTGGAAATATCACATTGCTTATCAGCCTCCATGAGAATATCATTTTTCCTTTCAACCTCTTAGAAATCATGGCTTGAGTCACCTTGGTTAATTTTTTCCTAGACCTAGAAGGGACAATGCCTTCATGTTTTTTGCACAGAGCATCGGCAATGCCTGTCCTAGTTGACCAATAAAAACCGGTTTCTCCTTCCTTTTGCAAAAACCCTAGATCAATGCTTCTAACAATTTTTCTAAGAGCGTCGGTGGTTAGTAAATGAGAAAAAATGATGTTTCTAGAATGTTCCATGCAGAAACCTCCATAGGTTTAGTTATTATATGCTTGGGAGAGGTGGCATTGTCCTTCCTCACCTATAGGGATCTCATCCTATCCTTTTTCCAAGTCATCTCTTGAGTTCTAGGCCTATAAATGAAGCCTTCATGAGGAGAGTGGAGGAGGCTAGGAGAAGCACCCTTATGCTGCTAGTTTGAAGTCTGAATCAGAGGAAAAGTAGAGTTAGCTTATGGTTGGAGAGGTCTTCATAGTCATAGGAGATTGTAGACATTCTTGTTGAGATTGAATCCATCAACATCAAGGCTTTTTGGTTGTACTTTTTTCTCATCCATATATTAATACAAATATATTTCCCTTTCCTATATTTGATTGTATTGATTGTAATTAAATATTATTGGATTCCTTGATCACCAATATGAATAGTCAATTTATCATGATGCTCTCATCCCTTTTGTTTGTCTTGTGATCTATTTTGCAGGTACTTAACTATTGCAAGGACTTTTGGAGAGAAGACAAAAAAATCCAAGGTTGAGGTATATTATATTTCATGTTAGTTGATTTGATTATTCAAGGAAAGGATATGTTGTTGTGTCTTTTTGTTCTTTAGTTGTGACTTACATTGCATAGGAACAAGCAATGTCCACATTGATTGAGAATTCGTGATAACAATATTCCCAGCATAACTAGTTTACTTAGATTCAAAGCATAAGCATTTGGATCATTTGAAGGAGAATTCTAGTCTCACCAGGAACATTACGAGCATCAGCATCAATAGTAGAACCGAGAAAATTTCATAAGGGGGCATTCTCAGGATTATTTCAAACAGGAGAACCGCTCATTCATTTCAAGCATCATAAGTTGAGGCATAATTCCTGACAATACAAAGAGCAATTGAACCAATGTTAAAAACAACAGCACAACAAGCTCCAGTTGAACCAAGATCATTTCCATCAGGAACAATTGAATTGACATAATTACCAATAATATCAAGAACATAAGAACCATCTGCATTCAAATAAAAAACTTGGAGGTGGGAAAGTAATTTTCCAATCAGCTAATAATTCTTTACTTACAATTGGGCAATTGCAACAATGCTTTACTTACAATCAACCAATTGCATAAGGTAGGGACTTGCTGCCTTTAGTAGCTCTCCTTGTTCTTTATTCCATTTGAAAAGTAGTTATTAATTTGTTCCTCATGCTATAAGGAGTATATAAATAGGCTTGTTGAAATTTCCTACTCCTTTGAACATATACCATTGCACATTTCGATATATTATCCTAGTTTCTATGAAAAGATATTAAAAACACTTTTTAATTATTTAATCAAAATATACAAACATTTTTCCAAACTAAATCAACCTTTTATTTGGCCTCATATCAAGGTGAGGTGGCCTCATATCAAGGAGAGGGGTGATTCAAAGGGAAATTCACTCTAATCTTTGGTTTAAAAGATACATAACATTTTGGGAATTAAATTAATGATAAGGTCAATTTCAAAATTACTTATGTACATTAAATGTTTCGACATGTTTCATAACATTATCTTTTGTCTAAACTGTACCACCTTTTATCCATCACACTACATTAAACATAGGTGTGGCATCTTTATGCACCATCACCATCTTACTTGGAAGCATCTAGCAATTGGGTTGATTCAAGGCTTAACAAACCAACCTTTGACTGCAAAGGTTATTAACTCACTAGGCTTAGTATGCTGGCCTTCATCTCATGATTCATTCTATCAAATTAGATATAACATGACTCTTAAGGACAAACTAGACGATGATGGTAAAATGAGGACCTGCGTATATGAATAACAAAAATTGCAAGCTCCACTTTATTGATCTTTTTTTTTTATATTTCATAGCATGAAGAATTTCGAAGGTCAATTATTCCTATACAATAATCAGTTTTGCAAATCTCTACAAAAGACTAGATTTGTTTATTTTTCCAATATAATGGTCTTTATATTTTGATTTTGCTAAAATATTATTCTAGTTCTTCAAAGAAATATATTATGTATTGCTAAATTAAAAATTGAAGCACAATGTGAATAGAATGTTGTCAAAAGATAAAAAAAACCTAAAAATATTATATTGAATCTTTGCAACCCATAGGGTTCTTTTAAATCACTCCATTCAATCTACCATAACTATTGTTATATTGGTTCTTAGGGTCATTAGTGATTCACATTTTGATGATTTTAGCAGAGTGCAAGAAGAACTAGAAGCCAACAAGACCATGGAATTGTCATAGGACACCCTATACATTTATTTGTACCAAAAGAATAGGCTAAATTGTTCAATGATTACAAGAAGGGAATGCTCCTTAAGGTTTAACAGTACATAAATTTGCATTTTCCCTTCAAAAAAAATTCAAGAGAGGCCATATTAGACAACAAAAATTAATCTGCATGCTTGGGACTTTACGAGAATGGAGAAGAATTCTGAAGAGCCAACTCCATCTTTTTTCCATGTAGTTGTGCATAAATCTTGTTGTTGAGCAACTTTATATGTTAAATTTTACACCTCAATGAGATATTTCTATTCATACTTGAATAACCCTATGTGTAACATACCTCATATTTCAAACATAAAAAAAAATTCTATAACCAAATATCTTCAGATAAATTAAATAAATACCTATCTGTTATGAGACATTACAAACAAAATAGAGAGTTTAAAGCATAACCCTATTCATATGAAATGATCTTCATCTTCTTAACAAAACTAAGAAACCCTTTTCAAAAAAATAAAATTCCAAACAAAAACTCGAAAAGATAAGTTACTGTTCTTTTGCAAGAACCATTCCGTTGTTTTGATTCTGCGTTCCACATTCTGCATTATCCTTTCCATTGTAAGATCTGAGAACCAAAAACACAAGGTGCAACAGAGCCTTTCAAATCCCTTTCCACCTTCTGCCTTTCTCCCTTTTTCCTTCCCTTGACCACCTTGTCTTTTGTCTTTTCGCCCTCCAACTTCCTTCTTTCTTCCTTTCACTACAGACCTTGGAAGTTGGAAACTCCATGAAACAATCACTTGGTCATACGGATTTCCACTTTCCTACTTCTGAATTTCTTCCTTTCATTGTGGACCTCCGAAATCGAAAAACCTATGGAACAAACAAATTTCCTTTCTACCTTCCCCCTTTCGATTTCGGCCTTTTCACCTTCTGCTGCGGTCCTTAGAAATTAAAAACAAAATCTTTTTTCCTTAACCTTTTTCGCATTTTCGGTCTTCCACCTTCCGCCTTCTGAAAGAAACTCGAAAATTGGAAACCCAAAATATCAATACCTTCATTTGACCACTTTCTTCCTTCTGCATTCCGCACAATATTTCCTCTCTGTTGATCCTTGCGGAGCCAACCTTCACCGTTGATCTTCATTTGATGTGGAAATCATACTTCAGAAGCTTAACACTTTACCCTTCTTTCTCATGTTTCCTTCTTTCCTCCTTCCATAACTTCTATAAAATTTTGATCTCTTTTACGGATTTAATCCTGGCCATTGATATTATTTCTTTTATGGATTCCTAATGAAATATTCGTTACTATCATCAACCATTGATCTTCCCTACGGATGAAATCTCGATCCTTTATATTCTCTTTTGCACATTCCACAATGAAACTTCCGTGACTATTTTCAGTCATTGATCTTCTTTGCGGAAACAATATCGACCGCACGATGAAACACAATTTTTTTAGATTTAACTCGGGTGTTGCTTTTAAGTGCAAAATATTTTTTCAAGTGTTGATCTGATTTCTCTTATGGATCGACGCTTAACTGTGGATTCAATGGGTTTCTGGTTGTTTTGGTGTTTAATTCACTATAAGTCAATTGGATCAGTAACCATCCTAGTGCTTACATCCATACCTTGATTCTTTCAACTGAACATGATTTGAGGACATTTAACCAACTACACTAAGTTCCTTATAGGACTTGTACAGTTTAACTACGAGTTTCTCTATGCAAATCAGTTTCAACCACAATATTGAATAACTCAGATCGAAATTGTAAACAAGCATTATAGTTTCATTCGCCAACCTAAATTCGTAATGCAAAATTAAAGAATAATTATAGAATCAATATAGATAGGAAATACACAGTAGGAACATCTGATACCATATAAAAATAGAGTATTTAATCCATTAGATGCAGACTCATCAAGTCTAAATCATTCAAGTATAACAGATCAGTGACAGTAAAACCTAATTAATTCAACTTAGAATGAAATAATAATTGTTACAGTAGTTCATTACTAACAATTCCTCGATGTAGGTATGAATGCCCAATCTCGGTTACGGTGAGAATAATCTAACATTGTGCGAATCTAGGATATACAAAACATGGACAAGGAATCTACAAAAATGCGTAAAACAATACTATCTGGAAATATAACTGTAATTTAAATTTTCACGTATACATCCTACTGCATCTATATTGTTCATAAGAAGTAGAGTAGGAACCTGGTACCAATGTTAGGAAAACAAAAGTGGAGAAGTTTTTCCTCCTAACCAACTCCCAAAGCAGCCAATTTACTTGCTCCAGAACCTCCAATCTTGTTCACTGAACCACGAGAGAAAAATATCTCAATGCACCATCTCTTGCATTATACAGATGTTAATCCCCATCCAATGCTAGCCTCCTGCTACTCCTGGACATACTATTAGATAGAATTTTTCCTAGGACTTGGTCATTTATGAGCCTCCTCCTCTTTAGGAACTCAACTAGGAGTGCCAACCTTATTTTTGGGGATGATGCCTCTTGTGTACTGATTTCTCACTCAGTGGTCTTTGGCACTTGTCATTTTCCTCTTGTGGGTCAGCAAACACTCTTTCAACAACTATATCCACTTTTTCTCCCCTTCAACATATTTTATTAAATAGGGAATGTTTTATTACAAATTGTTTTATTATTGACCTTCTTGTCAAAGAATAATAAATTAATAATAAAAGTGTTTTCCTGGAGAATTGAAAAGTATTAATTAAAGGGGTCTTACATACAACTCCCCTTAAAAGATAACACTGTCCTTGGTGTTATATCTTTTTATTTTATTCATCCATGTCAGCGTCTTGAAATATTCCTGGATATGCCTCTTGCATATTACTTTCTATCTCCCAAGTATCTTCTTCTGGGCTAAGGTGTTTCCATGCACATTTACCTATTCGATGGTATGGTTTCGAAGTAAAAGTTCCATCCTGTCGGGAATGTGCTCTGGTCCCACTTCGAACTATCCCTCTGGTTCCACCTAGACTACATTCCAGTCAATCACATGAGAAACATCATGAGCATATCTTTTCAATACAAAAATGTGAAACACATTATGTACTTTAATACTAGGTGGTAGGGATAACTGGTATGCAACCGACCCTACTTTAGCTAAAATTTCAAATGGCCCGCAATACCTAGGTACCAATTTCTTATACTTTCCCAATATCAAGGTAATTTTCTTGGTATTTACTTTTATGTATATGTAATCACCACCTAAAACTCTCTAGGATTTCTTTTTAAGTCAGCATAACTTTTCTTCCTGTCCTCGGAAGCCTTCAAGTTTTGATGTACCTGTTTCACAGTTAGTTCCATATCTTCTAACAAATCAGGCCCTAAAATTAATCTATCAACAGGACTACTCCATGAGATTGGATTATTACACTTACGTGCATATAAAATTTCAAATGGACTCATACCTGCAGAAACTTGGAAATTATTGTTATAAGCAAATTCAACCAAGTGTAGGTAGTCTTCCCACTTACTTGGTTTGCACATAACATACATTCTTAGCATGTCCTCTAGAACTTGGTTTACTCTTTCAGTATTTCCATCAGTTTGTGGATGATATGCAGTATTGAAATTTAACTAGGTACCCAATCCTTTAAACAAGGCTTTCCAGAAGTTACATGTAAACTTCGTGTCTCTATCCAATACTATTACCTTTGGTACACCATGTAACCTTAATTATTCTTTCATGAAGATGTTTGCAATATTAAAATGCTTGTACCTAGATTTGACAGGTATAAAATGAGTCATTTTCCTTAATTTGTCAACCACAACCATGATGGAATCATGTTGTTTGAAATTCTTGGGCAATACGGTGATTAAATTCATACTAATAGTATCCCACTTCCATTTAGGAATGGGTAGTGGATGCAACAATCCTACGGGATGTTGATGCTCTGCTGTAAGTTGGTGACATTCCAGGAAATGAGCTAAGTATTCAACCACTTCCTTTTTCATGTTTTGCCAAAATAAATTCTTTCTCATCATGGTAATCATTTTCTGATACCCCGAATTCCCCGAGTATGGTCTTTTATGTAGTTCAATTGAGACTGTCAATTTAATTTCTCTTATGTTAGGCATATACAACCTATTTTTATACAACAATATTCCTTGTTGGTTTAGGCTAAATTCTATTTTTACTTGTTCTTTTTCATTTTTAGTAGACTTTTCTTTTAACCTATGATATTCCCCATCAGAATTTCCAATACTTAAAATCTGATCTCCTAGATCAGCTTCGTAGTTGCTGCTTACACATAGTAAAATCGCATGATGACTCAGAGCATTTGCTACTTTATTTTATTTTCCCTTTATATTATTTCCATTATTATCAATACATGCAAATGTGTTATCAAAACAATTTACCAAAACTTTATGCTCTTCAAGCCAATCCATTCCTATGAACAGATCATAAGATCCTAAATAAAATATATTTACATTCACATGTGTAATGAAATCATTCAACAATATCTTACAATTTCTAACAATACTAGTAACCTTTCCTTTTGTACCTATGACTAATTGTACTACCACGACTTATCAAACTTTTTAGGTACCAAATTGCATAAAACAACTACTCTAGGTGAAATATAACTCAGGATTGCACTTGGATCAATTAAGATAGAGATAGGTTGATTGTTTATCATACATTCGATTTTGACCATGGAAGTCTGGTGGTCTGCTTGCTAATTTTCCAGTGTAGGGAAAATTGTGGGCATGCTTCTGGCCATATCCCCAACTGTAACTGCTTCCTGTATAGAATGAACATTAAACTTTTGTTTCCTTGCTGGACAATCTTTAAAGTACTGTTGTTCTCCACACTCCCAACATTTTAAGGATTATTTTTGTGTTGCGTTTTTATTAGGAACGGTTGAGGGTACTACATAATCTTGAGGCTTAGAGGCTCTGTAATTATCACCCTGATACCCTCCGTAATTATTTCTCATGTTTTTATGGAACTTATTTTTTTTCTTTTAGAATCAAAATTATTTGGCCTTTGATTTTTCCAAGCTCGTATACTTTCTCTTTTTTTCTTGTTCTGGTTAAAATAGAAGTTGGCATTTCTCATCGCTTCCTCTAGTGTCTTTGGATTGTCATATTCAATCTGTTCTTTAAACATGAGGGGCATGAAGCTAAAGAACCGCTCTATATTGGGCTTCTCATCAATTATGTGGGAGAATATATGATAGGGGAATATAATGATTGTTTTAGATATTTATGACAAAATTTAAAAACTTAAAAATAAATAACAATTTTAGTTAAGTGAAAACTTGGAATAATATAAGCATGCAACTCAATAAAAACCATCAAATCGAGTGATATAGTATGTGCAATTTAATTACCTTGTGCATTGAAAATAAAGACTAATAAAAAGCTAAGGTGCTAAGAATCTAGATAACGTTGCACTTATTTGCGAAGATAAGGTTCTAGAGAATGATATATTGTGTATATACACATTTAAAATAAGTTAGCTCACTTTTCAACTCACAAGGAACATTTAATCCCTTGAACTGACTTGAAGGCCAAGAAAATGATTCTAATTCACCCAAGTTTGAATGGACCCTCATTTAACTTGACTTGCAAGCCAAGATGCTGATTCAAAGTTAAGATTGAAAGGACCATGAATTATTCCCTTGGTCCATTGCTAAGGTGGAAAAAATACATCAAACCTTCCAATGAATCTGTTTACGAGAATTGAAATTTCTATGATCCTTCTTGTATCTGCCATCGAAGGGTGACTATTTATTCCATGAAAATAATGGCAACTTTGCAAGCAAGCCCGAGGATTCAGCAGCTGTGTTTCTGTAACTTCGAGTAGCCAGTGTCATCTTTAATTCCTGCGCATCCAAATGCCTCATAATAAATTAGGGTTCCATAGTCGAGACAACAGAGATCGTCCATGGCGTAAGAAATTAAAGAAAAGAAAATGGTTTTCACAACAGTAGGCAGTGTGGAGTTTTCGTCATTAATGGCGAGCGCTTATGAAATAAGTTTCCCACATGGTGAAGGAACTGGATAATTACTGATCTGAGAGATAATTAGGTAGTAAAAGATCAGTCAAGACATTCCATCTCTTTCTAATTCTTTCTATTTGTATTTCTACATAAGTACAATATTATATTTATATTTCAAGAAAAAGATAAGTACCATATATTTCTACATCTGCCGCTACATTTCTGTTTCTTCTGTGGCATGAAGCATAATTATAGTTTTAAATGTCATGTCATAATTATTGTTTTAAATGTTTTCTGCAACTTAATTTAAACTTTT
>LPNX010461659.1:242052-407452 GCA_001517045.1 Pseudotsuga menziesii
TCAAGAGGATGGAAAATACGAGCTGCTCATCTTTCTTTTCAATACCACACTGTTTCAGCTGCAAAACTAGTGCTTTGAACTTGGTGAAATATAGCTGCAGGGATTCAAAATTACTGGGACTCAGGGAAATCAATTCATTTTCGATTTGGTGTCCCCTCATCTCATCTATCTTTCCAAAGAGTTCAGAAAGTTTCTCCCATCCTTGATCCGGTGAAGTCAATCCATCGAGATGGAAAAGGAGGTCTCGGGAAATACTGAGACATAGGAGGCCATAGGCCTTGTCTCTCCGATTGTGCCATTTGATCTTCTTTGCGGCAGCATTGGGCTCTGCTTCTGTAGCCATAGTCACCCTGTAGAGGCCTTTCACTCTCAACAAGATCTCCATCTCTGCTTTCCATTCAAAAAAGTTGAAGGGAGTGAGAATAGTTTTCTGTGAATCCATAGCTTTAGAAAATCTGTCCCGACTGTCTGTAGAAGGCTCCCAGTCTTGATGTCAAACCTGCAAAAATTTTTTTGGAGGAGAGTAACAACCTACAATGGCTCTGATACCATGTAGAAATTCAGTCCTGCAGTAGATTAATTTCACCCACAACAATTAACAATTGATCATGCAAAATTATCAACAATGGAGACTGAATATGGAGCTGTAACACAAAATTATATTAACTGAGTGTACAATAGCCAACCCTGTAATAACATAGGCTGCTGAATATATAGAATACATGAGCAAATCAAATGCATAAGGAAGCATCCAAATCTAGCATAAAGCAGGCTTACCCAAAATAGGCAAATCCCCCATAGGTGTAAAAAGCTGATCCCAAATCTATCAAGGACCCCACAAATTAGCAAGGGCACATGGGCAAGCTAAAGAGTGGTCAAATGGAAGCTCATACATGCTTTTGCATGGAGGAAAGAGTGGAGGAGGAAGAGGCAACAAAGCTGATTCACCTCACCTAGTCTTGCTTTCATATGTGCCTTAAAACACTGAAAAAGAAGGGAATAAAGCAGAAAAAGCAGATGGGTGCCTAGGAGGCCACGAATAAAGCAGAAAAAGTAGATGGGTGCCTAGGAGGCCAGGAAAAAATCAGATTTGATTCTAAAGGCTTTCCCAAGCGCTCCATGAGTCAATAATGGCAAGTTTGACCTCTATGGATAGGCAATTAGCAACTTGCACATGGTGGGACTCATGGACTAGGAAAATAAGACAAAATAAATGAAATAATGTCTAAGTGGGTAAATACTATGGGTTGATTATTCTAACACCAACCTTCCACTGCAAAGGTTATTGGCTCACTAGGCTTAGTATGCTGGCCTTCGTTGGGCGATTCATTTTATCAAATTAGAAATAACATGACTCTTAAGGACAAATTAGATGATGATGGTAAAATGAGGACCTGCATAAATTAATAATAAAACTTGCAACCTCCACTTTATCAATCTTTTTT
The DNA here is from genome assembly GCA_001517045.1 of Pseudotsuga menziesii. Classification (NCBI taxonomy): domain Eukaryota; kingdom Viridiplantae; phylum Streptophyta; class Pinopsida; order Pinales; family Pinaceae; genus Pseudotsuga; species Pseudotsuga menziesii. Next base: position 243,498 of record LPNX010461659.1, read on the forward strand.
TTCATATTTCATAGCATGAAGAATTTTGAAGGTCAATTATTCCTATACAATAATCAATTTTGCAAATCTATATGATTCCTATACAATAATCAGTTTTGCAAATCTATATGAAAGATTAGATTTGTTTATTTTTCCAATACAATAGTCTTTATATTTTGATTTTGCTAAAATGTTATTCTAGTTCTTCAAAGAAAAGTATTATGTACAATGCTAAATTAAAAATTGAAGCACAATGTGAATCAAATGTGGTCAAAAGATGTAAAGAACCTCAAAATCTTCTATTGAAACTTTGTAGCCTAGAGGGTTCTTTTAAATCACTATATTCCATTCTACCACAATCGTTGCTACATTGGCTCTTAGGGTCATGAGTGATTAACATTTTGATGATTTTAGTAGAGTGCAAGAAGAACTAGAAACCAACAAGACCATGGAACTATCATAGGACACCTTATACATTTATTTGTACCAAAAGAATAAGCTAAATTTTGCAATGCTTACAAGAAGGGAAGGCTCCTTAAGGTTTAACAGAACACAATTTTTCATTTTCCCTTTCAAAAAATACAAGAGAGGCCATATTAGACAACAAAAATGAATCTACATGCTTAGGACTTTACTAGAATGGAGAAGAAGAGACAACTCCTTGTTTTTTCCATATAGTTGTGCATAAATCTTGTTGCTGAGTAGCTTTATATGTGACATTGTGCACCTCAATGAGATCTTTCTATTCATACCTAAATAACCCTATGTGTAACATACCTCATATTTCAAACATAAAAAAAAATCTATAACCAAATATCTTCAGACAAATTAAATAAATACCTATCTGTTATGAGCCATTAGAAACAAAATAGAGAGTTTAAGGCATAACCATGTTCATATGAAATGATCATCATCTCCTTAACAAAACTTAGAAACCTTTTCCAAAAAATTAGATTTCCAAACAAAAACTCAAAAAGCTAAGTTACTCTTATTTTGCAAGAACCATTCCGCGGTTAGGATTTCGCGTTCCATGTTCTGCATTATCCATTTGGTTGTGAGATCCGAGAACCAGAAATGCAAGGTGCAATGGAGCCTTTCAAACCACTTTCCACCTTCCACTTTTTTCCCTTCCGCCGTCTGCTGCGGAATCCAGGAATCGGAACTCAACTAAATGACCACCTTGTCTTTTGTCTTTTCACCCTCCGACTTCCTCCTTTCTGCCTTTCTCTTTGGACCTCGGAAGTTGGAAACTCCATGACACGATCACTTGGTCTTTCAATTTTCCACCTTCTGACTTTTGACTTTTTGCCTTCCACTGTGGCCCTCGAAAATCGTAAAACCTGCGGAACAAACACCTTTCCTTTCTACCTTCCACCTTCTGATTTCCTCCTTCCCGCCTTCTGCTGCGGTCCTCGAAAATAACAAAAAAAAAATTCCTTAGCCTTTTTCACATTTAACCACCGTCCATCTTCTACCTTCCAGGAGAAACTCGAAAAGCGGAAACCCAACATATCAATACCTTCATTTCACCACTTTATTCCTTCTACATTCCGCACAAGCTTTCCGCAGCGTTGATCCTTGCGGAGTCAACCTTGACCATCAATCTTGATTTGATGCAGAAATCGTACTTTGGAAGCTTAACACTTTGCCTTTCCTTTCTCTTGTTTCCTACCTTCTGCCATCAGTAACTTCTATAAACTGTCTATCTCTTTTACGGCTTTAATCCTAACCATTGATCTGATTTCTTTTATGGATTCCCAATGAAATCTTCATGACTATCATCAACCATTGATCTTCCCTGCAGATGAAATCTCAGTCATTGATCTTATCCTTTGCAAATTCCACAATGAAACTTCTATGACTATTTTAAGTCATTGATCTTCTTGTGGAAACAATCTCGACCATACGATGAAAGGAAATTTGTTTAGATTTAACTCAGGTGCTGCTTCCAAGTGCAAAATCTATTTTCAACCAATGATCTTATTTCTCTTATGGATCGACATTTAACCTTGGATTCAATGGGTTTCTGGTTGATTTGGAGTTTAATTCACTGTAATTCAATTGGATTAGTAACTATCTTAGTGCTTACATCCATACCTTGATTCTGTCGACGGAACATGATTTGAGGACATTTAACCAACTGTGCTAAGTTGCTTATAGGATTTGTACAGTTTAATTACAGTTTTTCTCTATGCAAATTGGTTTCAACCACAATATTGAATAACTCAGATCTAAATTATTAACAAGCAATATAGTTTCATTCAACAATGTAAATTCATAATGAGGAATTAAGGAATAATTATAGAATCAATATAGATAGGAAATACATAGTAGGAACATCTGATACCGTATAAAAATAGAGGATTCAATTAATTAGATGCAGTCTCATCAATTCTAAATCATTCAAGAATAACATATTAGTGACAAACATAATATTTTACATGTTGCTCCATAACGTAACACGAAGAAAAAAATACCTAGAGAAAGAATATCGATAACTCTGCATTGAAATTTTTGGCTTTACAAAAGCTTTAAATAAAAAACAAAGTTCAGTAAATTTCTATTTTGTTCAAAAGTTCAGAAAGAGTGGGAACATGAATTAGCAAGATACAACTTACAACTTAAATTGGACTATGTATTGAATATACCTCACATGGATCATAAAATTGGTGTAATTCAATACCTACTACATGACTGGATTTCTAAAAACCAAAGCTCACAAGAAATACGACACTACATCTCAGGCAAACCCAAAATCCATAGTAGAAAACCCAACCAAAATCTAAGGATTTATAGTTAAAAATCCATACTTATAATTTTAGTGAATTATTGCCACTGTCAACCACTTGAAGCCTGAACAACAAGCAATCTTGTCTCTAGAAAAGTCTTGGTGTTAAAATATATGAAATACAAGATTAATAATTATTTTCATATTGAAGAGATCTTATCTGCAGCAAACTCTTGTGAAAGAGTGTTGACGAACCTATGCTTCAATTGATGATACATGATCAAGAGTCAAGACTTCCAACTCAACTACAATAAATTTTTCCACAACTCCTACAGGTGGTATAAAGTTGAAACAAAGGGTAAGTAATTTGCAAGAATGTATAAAATTTACCAATAACTAGCATTCACTTAATTTAGAAACATGTATAAGTGCATGCAGCATCCAATTTGGGTCAAAAAACTGAAAATAAAATTTTCCTTGTTTGCTCAAAGCAAAAATAAAGTATCCACTTGTGGCATTTCTCAAATGCTAAATTGCCTCACCTATATAGTAATATTCCTGCTTAGATCCTTAGTTTACACATAAGTTGCCAGATTATTTTTGTGACCCTTCTACTGCTATAGTGCTAAGTCCATAACCTCCTGGATCAGTCCCCCCAGTCTCTGTTGAAATGATTCTCCAAGTTGAGTTTCCATGATCAAATCTACCATATAGGTCACTCTATGCACCTCCATATCCCCCACTCATTGAGGTATATGGGGTAATCCCCAATCCATGCCCATTGTTTTGTGCTACATAAGCTCCACTTGAAGCATAATCAATTTCAGTGATTCCATAGGAATTTTCATAAACAACATTGCTTCCATTTGATTGGCCATTTTCAACTTGAGCTGGACTCCAGCCTTTGGCTCCCATGTATCCAGTTATGCCCGCACTTCTTGGCGCTCCATATCCAACATAAATACCCATGTTTCCATAAGCCATGAATGCACCACCCCACATATTTGTACCTGGAATAACATTAGTACCGTACTCTCCTTTTCCTTCCTTGCCTGTTCGATAGTCAAAAGGACCTACATAGCTAATCTTAGTTAGGAAATTCAAGAAACTCCACTAGTTAAGAACAAACTAATCGTAAAGGAATCTATCCCCTCCAATAATGCTAATCAAGTGGTATCCTTTCTGAGAGAGTTTGCTCTCCAACTTCAGGGGCAGAAGACATGATCAAGGCCTATAGTAGAAAGAAATTCACAGGATTAAAATACTGTAGTTATGGTAATGGCTCCATAATATGCAGCCAACCAAAGTCTTGCACACACCAAAAAATTATAACCAGTTAGATCTCCCTAAGAGATACACAAAAATGGATCGGATAAATTCATCCTATTTTGATCAATTTTCTAAATGAAATCCAGGCCGACCATAACTAGGGAGGTCTATATTAGACCCATGAGGCCATACAATTTGTAAATTTACTTTGGGGGAATAGGGTGAACCACAAATAATCTGCAGAAGTAGCAGCAATCTTACAGGAATTTCTTCCCCCTAGAACTAAAGCTTGGGATAGGTTATCTGCACTTCACAAGGAGGAAAATTCAAGATCACTAGAAGTAATTTTGGGGTTATTTTATTATCTCTATCTCTCTCAAAGGTTCGCTAGGGTTTCTTGTGGAAGAAGAACACACTCTTGTGCTAGGGATTAATCTTCATTCTTGTTATTGTTCTTGTATAGGAGAAATTATTCTAGGAAAAGTTTGTTGGGCTTTCTCACGTTTGGGTTTCCCTAGATAAATATTTGTGTCTCTTGTGCATGGTTATAGTTTAGGGATCCTTGATTTTGTTTCTGCTGCAAATGAATAATGATTATGCAATGAAATTGTGAAATAAAAAAAATGATTGAATAATTATTGTTAAGGATTGAGAATTGAATTAAAATTCAACATCTTGCCCCTTCACATCTGAACACAATGTTTCAAAGATATTCACTGGAAGTTAGGATTGATTCTTATGCACCTTGGATCCTAGCTATAAACCCAGTACCAAACAATAGGCATCCCTAGGGTGACAGGCTAGGAAATATTTCCTCCTAAACATAGGGTTTCCTCCTGTTACCCCCCTATTTCCATAGGGTGTTCACCTTATGTTTTCAGAGGAATGCCAGGTTGATTGTTAGATCTTCTGGAAATGAAAAAGGGGTAGATCTTCACATCTGGCAACACTGGGTCAACTTCAAACCCTAGAAAGAAACTATAGTTTAGTTTTGGAAGCCATGACAGTGACAGAAGTCATCAAACGGTATAAACAGAGGTGAAAAGTGCAAATCTGGGTGGTTCCTCTGGGTTGAATCGGTCTCATGGGAAGTTCTTGGCATGTCTCAGCTTCCTAACAACCTTAAACAGTGATCATGGGCATTGTTTCGGCCATCAAAAAGCAGGTAATCACCCTAATTCTTAAATCTAGGTGCATCTTAGACACTTCTAGGTACTCGTATGGATGTTTTGGCCCCTGGGCACACATTTGACTAGAATCTGCAGTAAAACTCCACCATGTTAAAATCTGGGCACACTAGGGCTCTTTTTCATCCCTCAAACAGTCATTGAAATAATAATATAAGTTGTTAGGTCTATGAGACAGCAATGAAAAATCCTTGAACAACAACATTTTTGGAATTATTTTGACATCCTTGTGCATGGTTGTATCCTCCAAAAGGTAGCAAGTAGTATACTTTGATATTTGGGCATGAGTAACAACAAAAAGCAGTCTTAAATCCCCAATTCTATGCGCTTTCTAGGCATGAAAACATTGAAAAGAGACTTGTAGAAATTTTGGGAATCATTCATGAGGAAAACACAATTCATCTTGGGTTCTGAGTTTAATTCCACCATAAAAAATTCCCTAGTACACAAATCTGGGTAGCTTTTAGGCAATTTTGAACACAAATAGTGGTCAATAGTCATATTGCAGCCACTATAAAGAAATGACCAGGAGGATGTAGAAAACTATAGGTTGATATTGAAAGTAGAAGTAGCATAAAAACCCAACTCTAAGCATAAACAACAGTAAAAATTAGCTAAACTTTAAGTTTGGCTAGTTCTGAGTTTTATGTGGCAAGGAGCACCATAAATAAGCCATTGTTCACCCCTTTAGAAGTTTCATGGCAGTTTAGGGCCTTTCATGGAAGCAGTCACCTGTATTGTTCTATCCTTGTCATCTTTTGACTGTCCCTTTGAGGAAAAACTCCTCTGATTTAATGAATGAAGAAGGGTTTCCTTAGAATTTTGGTTGAAAAAGAAGCCAAAGAGGAAAATTTTCCATTCTCTAAGAGTATTCTCAAACTCATTTGTATGGATTTTAAATGATTTAAGTGATATGTCTGAGGAGTTTATAGTTAAACATTGGAGTATGTCCACCCTTGAAACTTATTTTCACTCATTTCATGCCTTGTTGGAGTAGCATTCTATGTTGAATGAAGACATCACTTGGGGGGAATAGGGTGAACCAAAAATAATCTGCGGAAGTAGCAACAATCTTATAGGAATTTCTTCCCCCTAGAACTGAAGCTTGGGACAAGTTATATGCATCCAAGAATCACTAAAAATTGTCTCTACACATCAAGGATATGCAGAGGATTGTATATAATCTCATTATACTATTATAATTATTGCAGAGAGAAAAGTGATGTGCTCAGTCTTGGTGGGGGAAGATAAATCAAAGGAATTATGTAATCATTAATGAAAATAAGACTAATTCAGCCAACAAGGTCATTGTTTAAAAATATATCTTTTCAAAACATAAGTCACCTTTTTGCGATATTGGAGTAATGATTTCCGCCAAAAACATGGCTTACAAAAAAAATTGAAATGATGTCAAATTCTAAAAACCAAAATAGAAAAAAGGCATTTTGATTTAATTTTATCTATATCTACTGAAATATGGTGCCAGAAATTAGCCTATATTTAAAAAGAATATTTGAAAGTTTTACACTTCCCTTCTTTGAAATGCAACGGTTTAGTTTGAATTTGAATTTGGACTAAAATTTAGAGTCTTCAAATGATAAGAAAAATGGCTTTAAAGCGTTCCATGATCCTTGCTAACAACCTTACTTGTTACACGTGCATAGATTCCAACCTACCCAATCGCTTTTGCATTTTAGGCATGCTTAAAATGCATGCATACAAGGGCATGTTATGCTATCCAAATTGAAATTGAAAGTTGTGACATGTCAACCTTTTGAATGGAAATCAATACAGAAATAGATAGGATAAGAAAAACTCAATCAGTCACCTGCTTAGTTTCTTAGATTGTGAAAAAAACGAATAGTATGAAATAACAAATTGCGGAACACAAATCTATGCTTGTTAGCATGCCCAAGCTCCAACAAGCTAGCCCATATTAGTAAGGCAATAGGTATCCGGAGCCTCTCATGGGACGAGGATGTCAATGCACAAGAACTCCTCATATGTCTTGAGAGTTCCTCTGGGATTTCTAAAACAAATACTGAACTTTAGAGTTTGCAAGGCTAACGGCTTGTCTAAGCATTTTATGTAACCTCCTCAACCCTCCGAATGGTGAAGAGGATGCTACCAAACCATCAAACATCCGGGAAACTAGCCCCATGAACATGTACATACATATAAAATCTGAAGTAAATGCTTAAACATCCAAAATACTAAGATGCATAATCATACATATATTCAGTGGAAACAAAACAACATTCATTCATATACACGTTCATCATAATTCATTAGTAGTAAACATAACTGCAGAAGTGAAATAGACAAGGATACTTATCTCATAAAGAACTTGTCTTGCAACCAGCTACGTTGCTGCAACGTTCCACCCAACCATAGGCCAGCATGCTCATCAATATTTCAGCAATGCTGCAATCTCTCAGCAAAGCTGCCACCCCCGAGATGGGCATGATTCCCCAAGGAATAAGGGACTAAGTAGGCTTACACATAGCCAAGGTACACAAATCATCCAAGCCCACACAGTAGGGTTTATCAGGCTATCAAGGAGTTGGGAGAAGCTAAATGCTAAGCTAGTGAGCTCATGGAAAGCTAAGTAAACCTACACTAGAGCTAGCTTGACCTCTAAGACACCCACACACACCCAAAACCAGGAAATCAGTCCCTTCTCTGATACATAGTCCCTCAGGCCCTGACCCCCCTTTCCAGTGCTCTTCAGGAGTTGTGGAGAAGAAATCCAGCCCTCTAGCTCTGTCTGTGTGGCTCCCAAACACCCCTAGGTTTATCAAGCAAACCAATCCTTCATCCCACTCCAGCACAGTTTGAATACCAACGTCTGCATGCATGCAACAAAACCAAGCTATTCACAGCTGGGATAGTGGAAAATCGATCCCTGAGTCGTTCTTGGCCCTATTGTGGCCAAAACGACTCAACAACAACCTACAACAGCTCAGGAATGGACATGATACCATAGCAAGTGAACAACATGGGGAAAACAAAAGCAACCAAAAAATCAAGGAAAGAACCACAGCCCCGTCTCACAATGAAGCGACGAGAACATTACACAGTTCCAAAATGGGAGAGAAAGTCCGATTCTCATTCCTGGATAGGGGAAAACATGTACGTAGACCACAATTCCGTGAGGGTAACACACATACACATAGCCCCTGGGAATGAATGGCTTCTCCACAAGAAAATCGATTCTCTACACTCACCGGAGGAAGAACATATCCAGACCCCCAATCGGTGTGTGAGGAAAACTAGCCGGACTCCCTGTGTGAGATGGATAGTCGTGAGAAATCCTGCCCGTGAGGTATGAGCATCCAAAACGATCCCGATTTTTCCCAAATGGTGCATGAAGGTGATAAAAACTAGAGAGAGTGGGAGAGTGGAAGCGTTCCCTGTTGTTTTTCCTTTTCCCCACATGAATGGAACGATCCACCCGGAGGAGGGTGCGTGTGGACAAGCCTACCATCCCCACTACCCAGCAAATAACTAACCTCAACTAACATTAGGGTTCTTGAATGGGTGGCTGACATATGGAAATCTCCCAATGGCTCCCACGGGTTAGACAATCCCCCCCCTTAACCTTAGGAATCATGCCCTTTTCATTTAACGTTGCACCGTCGTAGATGGTTGTAGTTTTATTTTAATTAATGTGCATATTTACATGATGCCAAAACCATAACGTGGCGGATAGCATGATATACCATCGGTAACGATCCCTATTTCCGAAACATACACAACCAAATCGATGGCGGGCCTTTTCCCTTTAGCTGCTCACCATGATTAATTAAAATATATACATTGTGTACCTTTAATGCAAACGGGGTCAAAATTGGGGTGTTACAATCCCCTCCCCCTTGGAATAACACAGTCCTCAGTGTTCGAATACATAGGAATACATATACAATTTGCACATCCAAAATTTCAAAATTTTGTATAATTGTCCCATGATCAATTATTTACTTGAACTTTCAGAACCAAGCCCCTCGGCTTCCACAAGCTTCTCTTGCCGGTTCTCAGCTTTCGGGTAATTCCCAAGTCTAGGAACTTTTATGTATCTTGAGCATCTCTCCAAGATTTTCTTAGGTCTTGAAAATTTCTTGAAGAAGGATTCCAGCCAAGTCTAATAGCTTTTGGTCTACTGCCATGATCAATGTGCACTACTGGATTTCACTTTTCTCACTTGTGAAATGCACCGTTGGAATTCTGTTAGACCAAGCATAATGTAGGCATTAAAATTAGTCAATTAATTTGCTAGTTGGCATGATAGTCCAAGTCTCATCAAGGAGACTTTCATATTTTTCATGCCTTCCCAACAAGCACATAAGCTCCTTCATGTCCATCTTGGGCAGGGATTTAACTATTCCAGCATTCATAATTATTTTACGCAAATAGACACATTCTATTTTCAGCCATACATGCATTCAACAATATTTTGTTTTCACAATGCATAAGTATATATATGTATATATAATCAAAAGGAAAGAGAGATTAGCAAGAGTTTTTCCCTTCTTTGCCTTGTTCCATCCTAGAACTCACACCACCACTATGGTTTTCATGCTCTCAGCCTCTTTCACTTCACCATGAATGCTGGACCAATCCCTCTTGGTCATGACACTTAGTGTCTCCTGTCTATTTCAGACCTCTCAACAATGGAGCCTCCCCACATGGTTTGTCTCGGCTGCTAGGAAATTCACAATCTCACTAGCACCTTTTTCATTACTACTCATTCTGAGCTCTTCAGAACAGTAACATGTCCACATGCACCTCTAGGATGCTTCCATAGTCCTCACTTCCAACGATACCTATTTTCAAACATTGAATAGATTCACATGTTTAGTTTTGATCCGGTGGATTATTCGTCTTCAAATTACACTGATCCAATATGGTACAATGGTATTTAATCTATGGTTCAAAGAACGTAACATATGTTTTAACTCATATATAGTGTGAAGACTAAGCTTGGCGGTTAAGATGTGAACAACCCGCGTGGTTGTTGCATGCCGCGCAGCTTGACACTTGTTGCAACAGACATATCACACTGCTGTGACAGACATATCACACTTGCTGCGACATACGTCGCACCTGCTGCGACAGACATATCACACTGTTGCGACAGACATATCACACTGGCTGCGACATACATATCACCTTGCTGTGACAGACATATCACACTTGCTGCGACATTGTGAAGATAGTGGTGACATCAAATGGTTACATTACGTGTGACGCTATGGTATGGTGAAACCTATGTGCATAAGGGTCATTGCAACATGTTGTGAGTCAACATATGTGCATGGAGTTGGTTGCAATGTTTTGGGAATATGGAACGTCGTGGTACCATAATGCTTGGGCAGCGATTTGGCCGAATTGCATGGTTCAGTTTTAGCATATTATTGTAACGTTGATAAAGAAGAGAACAGTTGTGGTCCGTTATGGCTCCTCTCGCTAAGTGCTTAAATAGAGGATGATGGACACTGTTGGAGAGGGGGGACTCAATTTGTTCAGAGCGCAGTACATCGTTTCTCTGTTATGTGAAGCTCGGAGAGTTTGTTGTAAAGTGTTCCGATGCTGTTACTATAGAAGTCGACATTCTCTGTCATACTTTGGCTTTCTTTGCCTTACGAAGGCTGATTGTAATTTCCAGAGAAAGGTCTTATAGACTTTGTACAACATTCTGTTTACAGTTGCTGAAGTTGTTTCCAGAACCATTTTGTACCATTTTTAAGAGATTAATTGGATCGTTACCCATTGGAGAGGGACCCGGAGATGTAGCCCAGTGAAGGGGGTGAACTCCGTTATCAACTTCTGTTTTGTGACTCTCTGATTCTGTGTTTCTTTTATATCTGTTTATCAGTTTTGTTTTCCATCTGTTTTCATCATTTAATTTCTATTAATGCTGTTTCATTAATTCACCTGCTGAATGCATTCTTTTTAACACAAACTTTTAATGCACACAAGTCGAGGTTCGATAGATCATGTTATGGTATCAGAGCTGGTTGACTGCTTGTGCAAGTTTGTGAATGCTTACCAGGTCCAAGTTAAAGCTTGGTGAAGGAGAATTACTTGAATAAGATCATGATATTGGCTCAAGGAGAACATTCTCAAGAACCATGTTTTCTCCACGAGGGGAAGAAGAAGGACATACAGAACGGGAAAAACCTGTTATTTCAGAAACTGAGTTTCTGGAGGATTTTATGAGCATGAAATACATGATGGAAATTCTACTCGATGAACGAGCAGAAAGGAAGAAGAAAGAAGAAGGATCTTTATCCAAAGATGCAGAAGTGAAGAAGGAAGAAAATGGTGAAGGAGTAGGAGGTGATTGTGATACTCTTGATACTACTCAAACTTTCTCTTCTTCTCATGCTTCTCATTCACATAATGCTAATGCAAATTCTAATATGCCTTATTTCAAATTGGATGTTAAGTTTGAGTTACCGATTTATAATGGATATTTAGATGCTGAAAAGTTAGACAATTGGATCAAGCAGCTTGAAGTATACTGCAGGGTGCAGGGCATTACTGATGATCCTTCCAGAATTCAATTGGCCACTTTGAGAATGAGTGGAATGGATTTTACTTGGTGGGAGAGCAAGATTCAGCAAGATCTTCAGAAGAACGGTCAAATTATTTTAGTTTGGAATGAATTCATTGAAGTATTAAGGAAGCAATTTTATCCTTTCGGCCATATTCAATAATTAACCATGAGTTGGAAAATGTTTAGACAAGATAAAGGACAAAGAATTCAAGAATATACTCATGAATTCAGAGAGAGGGCTATTTCATTGAATATTTCATTAGATACAAAGGAAACTCTTCTTAAGTACATTGGTGGCATGCATTCTTATTTGAAGCATACCTTGTTGATGTTTAACCCCAGTAATTTGGATGATGTATGTGTTCAAGCTACCCATTTAGAAGCTAGGGGTAAGCATACTAATGATACTTTTGTGATTAAGTCATTTAAATTTGACAGCAAATCGAAATGTCAAGATAAGGGGAAAAAGAAGATGGCTACTGTTAAGAAAGAGGGTGAAAATCCTACATGTTCGCATTGTCAGAAGGGACATGATGTCTCTAAGTGTTGGAAACTTCATCCAGAGTTAAGGCCAAAGAAGTTCGGAGGAAACAAAGATAAAGGCAAAGAAAAAGCTACTACAGTAGCTATTCAAGACTTGGGGTCCGACTCAGGTGATGAAACAAAGGTTACAGCTATCAGAATCTAGGGTAAGAATAAAAGTATCTCACTTCCCATTGATGCAAAATCAAGTTCTAGTGCAAGTACGATTCTGCCATCTACTTATAAGCAAAATGATAAAAATAGAAGTGCACTGTTTCATGTTCATGTCATTGCAAATCACACAAAGATTGATACATTGTTTGATAGTGGTTCACAAGTAATTCTGATATCAGAAGAAGTGGTTAAGAAATTGCATTTAGTTACTATGCCTCATGAAAAACCCTATTCTCTAGGTTGGGTTACTAATGATACACAATTGCAAGTTACAAAAAAATGTGTATTGAAGTTTGCAATTACTGAAAAGTTCATAGATGAGGTAGAACTAGATGTAGTACCACTTGAAATTTGTGGAATTGTGCTTGGGAGTCCATATTTGTATGACCGAAAAGCAGTCTTTTATAGAGAGCAAAATAAGTATCATCTTTTTAAAGATGGTGTGGAATATATTGTACGAGCACATAAGATAAGAACAAACCTAGCAATAGTTTCTGCAGGACAAATGAAGAGGCTGGTAAATGCTAGTAAGAATTTTGTGTTAATGATGGTTACGATGAAAAATGATGAGATCTCTAAATCTTTTGAAGAGCGTGACCCTAAGCATAAATATGAACTTATTGAAATCATTTCTGAGTATGATGATTTGTTTCAAGATTCGAAAGGGTTACCACCAAAAAGAGAGATTGAGCATGAGACACATTTGCAGCAGGATGTGCCACTCCTGAACATAGCCATGTACCAGATGTATGTAATGCAGAATGAGGAGATCAAGAAGCAGGTTCAGGAGCTGATTGAGAAGGGGGTCATCTAGCCCAGCACTTCCCCTTGTGGCTCTCCTATAGTCTTGGTTCAAAACAAGGATGGGTCTTGGAGAACGTGTATCGACTACAGGGCCCTTAACAAAATCACCATTAAAAACAGGTATCCTCTTCCTCGCATTGATGATTTGCTTGATCAGTTGAAACATGCAATTTACTTTACTAAATTGGATCTGCGTAGTGGGTATCATCAAATCCGTGTTGCTGAGAATGATGCCTGGAAAAAATCGTTTAAAACAAAACAGGGTTTGTATGAATGGCTTGTTATGCTCTTTGGGATTTGTAACGCACCTGCTACTTTCATGCGGGTCATGAATGATGTCTTTCAACCATTCATTGATGATTTTGTAATTGTATATCTGGATGATATCCTAGTGTTTAGCAAAACCTGGGAAGAGCATATAGTACATATGAAGAAAGTTTTAGATGTATTGAGGAAGGAAAAGCTTTATGTAAAAATTTCTAAATGTGAGTTTGCTAAAACTTCTTTAGTATATCTGGGCCATATTATTGGTGGAGGCCACCTGCGAGTGGACCCAGCCAAGGTTGCTAGCATTGTAAACTAGCCACGGCCTAACACTATTACTGAAATCAGAAGTTTTCTGGGTGCGGTTTAGTATTGGAGGAAATTCATTTCTGGGTTTTCTTCCATTGCTACTCCATTACATGCGTTGACAAGCATTAAAGAAATTTTCCAGTGGGGAGGCAAGAATCAGAGAGCCTTCTAAACTTTAAAGGAAAAGATTAGCACTGCACCAGTTCTGACATTTCCATATTTGCAGCAGCCATTTGATATCGAAACCGATGCCAGCGGGTTTGCCATGGGAGCCGTTCTAATGCAAGGGAGGAAGCCAGTCTGTTATCATTCAGAAACATTCGCTACTACGGTAAGTAACTATCCGACCTATGAAAAAGAGTTGTATTCTTTAGTACAAAGTGTGAAGAAGTGGAAACATTATCTTATGGGAAAAGAAACAGTCATACATACTGATCATCAGCCACTTCAGTATTTACAATCTCAAACTAAAATACAACAAAGTAGGCATTTAAGATGGATGCGATTCTTGCAATAGTTTCATCTTGTAATTAAATAAAAAAGGGGATTCATAATAAGGTAGCAGACATGTTATCAAGGCCACCTATGAATGCTTCAATCATTCTTCAGAACAGTTCATTAACACATGAAAGTTATATTGAACAGTATGTAGAAGATAAAGATTTTAAGGAAGTATATGCATCACTAATGCATGGTAAATAGGAAGAGAACTATTATGTGCATGATCAGCTCTTGTATCATCTTGGTAAACTCTGTATTCCAGAGAAGGAAAGAGTGCATGTGATCCGAGAAGCACATAGTTCATTGATTGCAGGGCATTTTGGAGTAAGTAAAACATTGTCTGTATCGCAGAATCACTGCTATTGGCCTCAAATGCAAGAAACTGTAGCTAAATACATAAGAGGTTGTGTTATGTGTGCAACAAGTAAGCCTAGCAATAGAAAATTGGGTTTGTACACACCTCTTCTAGTTTCTTCTCACCCCTGGGAAAGAATTTCCATGGAGTTTGTAGGAGGACTACCTATGTCTAGAAAAGGGCATGATTACCTATATGTCATTGTGGATAGATTCAGCAAAATGTGTATCTTAATGCCATGTAACAAATAGATCACTGCTGAACAAACCGCTCATATTTTCTTTAAGAACGTTTGGGTACATTTTGGGCTACCCATGTCTATTGTATCTGATCGGGATTCCCGGTTCTTGGGAGAATTCTGGTCAACTTTCTGGGAGCTTATGGATACTAAACTTAAGAAAAGTACAGCTTTTCATCCACAGAACGATGGGAAAACAGAGGTAGTAAACAAGACAGTGATTCAGCTACTCAGAGGATATTGTAGTAAACATCCTAAACTTTGGGATGAGCAGTTGCAGTATATACATCATGTTTATAATCATGCAATTCATTCTTCCATGAAAAGATCTCCTTTTGAAACTTGTTTTGGTTATCTGCCAAAAACACCGATGGACTTCTCTTTTGGAAAAGATGCAGTGGGTGGACATCATGATGCAGATAAAGATTTAAAGTTCATTCAGAGAATCCAAGTAGTGCAACAGGAAGTTCAGGAACAGTTGGAAAAGAGCTAGGAAAAATACAAAGCCAGGCATGTCAAGGATTGAGTTGATCATCAATTTCAGGTTGGTGATATAGTTTGGTTACATATCACCAAAGAAAGAATGAAAGGTGAAGGTAAAAAGCTTAAACCTATCAGGTATGGTCCTTTTGATATTTGGAAAAGATCGGTACTAATGCTTTTTGCTTGAATCTACCTCCATACATGCAAATTTATTCAGTTGTCAATGTTGAGAATCTTAAATTGTATGAGCCTCCTATGATCATGGATGAGGAAATTCTCATCTTGATTCCTTCAGTTGATGATATGGCACCTGAATATATGAATGAGTTGTAGGATGATGTTATTCTTGACAGAAATGTAAGGACTTCACGAAGGGGGAATGCTGAGTACCTTCGAGTAGGGATTAAAGGAATGCATCCTAGCAAAGCAAGATGGATGGATATTGGAAAAGTGAGGGAGCCGTACCCTCACTTACTTACAGAATGATTCAGGATTTTGGTGGTCCAAAAGCTCTCCAATGGGGAGGAATGATCCGGTGGATTATTCGTCTTCAAATTACACTGATCCAATATGGTACAATGGTATTTAATCTATGGTTCAAAGAACGTAACATATGTTTTAACTAATATATAGTGTGAATACTAAGCTTAGCGGTTAATATGTGAACATCCCGCGTGGTTTTCGCATGCCGCGTAGCTTAACACTTACTGCGACAGACATATCGCACTGCTGTGACAGACATATCACACTTGCTGCGACATACGTCGCACCTGTTATGACATATGTCGCACCTGCTGCGACATACGTCGTACCTGCTGCGACAGACATATCGCACTGCTGTGATAGACATATCACAATGGCTATAACATACATATCGCCTTGATGTGACAGACATATCACACTTGCTGCGACATTGTAAAGATAGTGGTGACATCAAATGGTTACATTACGTGTGACGCTATGGTATGGTGCAACCTATGTGCATAACGGTCATTGCAACATGTTGTGAGTCAACATAGGTGCGTGGAGTTGGTTGCAACATTTCGGGAATATGGAATGTCGTGGTACCATAACGCTTGGGCAGAGATTTGGCTGAATTGCATGGTTCAGTTTTAGCATATGATTGTAACGTTGATAAAGAAGAGAACAGCTGTGGTATGTTATGGCTCCTCTTTCTAAGTGCTTAAATAGAGGATGCTGGCCACCGTTGGAGAGGGGGGACTCAGTTCCTTCAGAGTGCAGTACATCATTTCTCTATTATGCGAAGCTCGGAGAGTTTGTTGTAAAGTGTTCCGATGCTGTTACTGTGGAAGTCGACATTCTCTATCATACTTTGGCTTTGTTTGCCTTACGAAGGCTGATTGTAATTTCCAGAGAAAGGTATTATAGACTTTGTACAGCATTCTGTTTACAGTTGCTGAAGTTGTTTCCAAAACCATTTTGTACCATTTTTAAGAGATTAATTGGATCGGTACCCATTGGAGAGGGACCCGGAGACGTAGCCCAGTGAAGGGGGTGAACTCCGTTATCAACTTATTTTTTGTGAATCTCTGATTCTGTGTTTCTTTTATATCTGTTTATCAGTTTTGTTTTCCATCTGTTTTCAGCATTTAATTTTTGTTAATGCTATTCCATTAATTCACCTGCTGAGCGCATTCTTTTTAACACAAACTTTTAATGCAGACAAGTTGAGGTCCGACGGATCAATTTTATTCTCAATGGTTTTTATCTCTTCAACAAGAGCTTATAATATCATAACCAAATCATATACACATGTATATTCATAAGTAAGAAATTGGAAAATAATCCAATACTTATTTATATTGTGCGCTTCCTCTTTGGTCCACAAGATCCTGCTTCGCTTTACAAGCCTTGGGATTGCCTATGGATTTGGATGTTAGGTCAGCAAGCAGGTTGCTTCAAAAAATCCTTATATATATATATATATATATATATATATGTATATCCAGCACACTCAAGCCAACCTACAGTTGGGTTTATTAGACCATCTAGCTAAGCCAATACACAATTGGGTTTATCAGGCTGCATCCACTCAAGCCAATTCACTGTTGGGTTTATTAGGCTACTCAGCCAAGCCAGCTAACAGTTGGGTTTATCAGATTACAGGTAGTCAAGCCAACATGGTAACGTTTCCACAATTTCCACAACATCAAATAATTACACAGTCAAGCCAACCTTCAGTTGGGTTTATCAGATCGTCAACAAATCCCATGCACTTATATCAACAATACACTTATATCAACAATGCACTTATATCAACAACCAATCAGCCAAGCCAACACAAATGGGTTTATCAGGCCATCAACAATAACACATGCACTTATATCAACAATAAACGACCATTTCTAGGTCTAGGATCTACTGTGGATCCCCAGGCATATAATAGCCCAACATCTCCTTCTAGTACATCTTCATGCCGACTGGGAAGGAAACTTTATCATTACCATTGCCAGGTTTCATTTCTAGCAGTGAGCTCTAATTCCACTACCCCATACAACACAAGAAACCACCCCTTCTTTGCTCTTCAGTCCCTCAGGAATGTCTCCTTCTCTATGCTCTTCAGTAGGAGGTAGGGTGAGCCCAAGCTATTGTCCATGTAGTGTGCACCACCATACTACATCTGTTTAGCTTGAAAACACATGCAATATAAGCAACTCATTAGCTTTATTTCTCTAAAACTATAATCACATTTCATATCATTCATTATCAAGTATTTAGACACCAGGAGTGCACCCACTCCCTAAGGTATAATCAATATTGAAAAACCCTTCCATGATCCGACATCGGAAAAGTGTGCACCCTTTTTTGGCGTGTGCCATGTAGGCCCTATTCATACTCAAGCAATCGATCATTATAGAAATAAAATCAAAACATGTTCTACATATGGAATTTTTAATAATTTTACATGCATATTCTTAGCTAAGGTCACAGAACACTTATCCATTTGTCGATGCAGTATTCCTTCGTTAAGGAAGAATGGGGGCTCCCTTCTCTGAGTTGACAGTCCCTCGGTTTGCCATCCCAATTCCTCTTTACATTTTGTATCCACACATGTATTACCGACATAACCTATACCATATCACTCATGATTCTTACCAAACATGCAGTACATATGAGACATTCCCAAAATGTCCAATGGAGTTTCACCTAAAGCCCATTTTCAAGATAAGGGAAAACCTTCCCATGAAGTTTGGCTTCTGCAGGACATCACACATGATCTTCCTACAGTGTGTACCCCTGGCACATTCATCAAATAGCCAAACAGTCAATCCTTATTTGATAATACATGTTGGGCTATAGGGAAAACCCAGGTTTTATACTATGATCTTCAGACCAACAAAAATACCCACAGTGTTGGCCCTTTCGGCAACAACCTGTGAACATGTTGCAGTCTCACCTGAAATAGATATGGGGTGCCACAGAATTAGGTTTATGCAAGCAAAAGAGGGATATTACTGTACCTTTAGCCTTAATAACAAATATTTATAAAAAATAGAGCTTCGACATTCACTTAAGTAGCTTCGCAGTTTAGATAAAAGAACGTTACTTGGTTAACCCTTAACTGGGAATTAATAGCGAAGTTAATATTTAACAGTTATCTTACATTAGCATCCACCTACTTATCAAAAGCATAAAAACATAACAGAAACCACATAAAAGAACCACCACAACATGAGATTTAACGTGGTTCACCCCTAGGGTAGGGGTTACATCCACAAAACTATGCTTTATTCAATTCTTTACAAAATCACAGTTCTGATATGCACACTCAGCTGCAGATCCTCTTAACCACCCAAACTGCGCACTTAGATGCAGAACCTTTCTTACAAAACCCTCTGTGCACTCAGCTGCAGAGGTCGTCCACGCACACAGCTGGGACTTGACCTTAAAACCCAAAAATAGCTCTTAGCTTTGCATCACATGATCTTCATCTCATTAGATAATCTTGACATCTTTACATGAGTGCATATTTATACAAGTGCACTATTACAAAATCATGGGCTTACACCCAAAAATTATGGACAATTACAAAAAGAGGGCTTTAACCCAACCCCGACACCCCTAAGACTATTTTGACGCACAACTCAGCTTTGCTAAAAAACCACGGAGTTACCACTTTTGAGGACCGTTAGGTCCGCGCCCCAACAATACAATCCAAATTTGATTGTTCCATAACCAAGCAATGACATTAGTAATTAAATTCAATGAGAATTTGCAACTCTGTTTACCACATAAATTAATTTGCTTGGCAATGAGGTGATTCTCAATTGTGGGTCTCTTGTAAGCAGCACCACTATGCCAATTATAAATTTATGCTTTGTAGCATAACATGAATACCCACTTACATTACGTCTTCTTGACACAATCTTATGCAAGCCAATAGTGATTAGTAGTTGTGAGCAATTTCTTAAATCCGAAACTTACAATTCAAATTTAACAACCCATCATGCATATAACTATTTTCACATCCATGAGACTCTTCTCATAAGGTTTGGCTCTTTCACATGGTATATTTCGGCATTTGTCATGGTCTTAATCTCATTTCCATGCTCTAAACAATCTACCTGAAACCTAAACTTCAATTAGCCAAACACTTGGTAAGTATGGATGCATATAACCTTTTCATTGCTGCAACCATCACTGAAGCATTTTCAGAATTTATAAAATTCAAATACTTCTAGCTATTAATCACATCAATATTACCAAAACCCATTTACTTCACGCAATCATTATCATACTTTAAATTATAGGGTATAGTCACATCATTTATGCAATTTAGTGAAATGTTTAGATACTCCTTACTTCACAAGCATATCATTTGTACCACCTTGCTCTTTCTATAGAGCATTTCCAGCAGCCAATTGATCATGACTACCCTCTTCATGCACTTACTATCCTGCATTCATAACAACTCTTGAAATGGTTCCAAAATTGTCATTAATTCATCATTTAGTCATTAGTTATTCATAATATCACATGCACTATCTTAATGTATTCATGCAATGCATCACAACATTTGAACCCATACTTACGTAATCAGTTACTCACACCTTTCATATGCATCCATTCAATACATAACTACAATATTTATACAATATTTTAATGCATATCCACTCAATGCTACCTTGTATTGATTCAGGAATACTATGCATTCAAACATACCATGCATGGCCTAACCATGACTACTTCATATATGATGCATAACTATAATCAAGATCATCAATGCTTACTTTCCTTGGGCTACTAAGCTCATAACAACATAATTCAGGCATGACACATTTCTATATGAATGCATTATAAAATTCAAATACCCACATGGTATGAGACCTCTTGCTTTTACCACTCCATGCAATTGTCATAATTAAACTCTTATTTTCATGGGTCCTACTTACACCCTTGACATTACCAGTTTGGTTGGTCCTTTTTAGGAGATTGCAGAATTTGCTCACCAAATTTTGATTCTGGACTTGTTGCCTTATCCCTTTCTCCATAGGGTTGCTAGTCACATTCATCAGCATCAGCAACATATTCAGCCATGTTCATTTTGTTGTTGGTTTTTCATTAGTGGCTCGCTATAAATGTATAATTCTCACTATTCTTACCAACATGTAATATCTTATACATGCAAGGCATATCCTCATACATTTCATGTATAAAACTTGTAATCATAATTAGCAAGACAGGGTTTAAGGAAATTTCCCTTTCCAAGTCCCTCATCCTTGCATAGAACTCCTTTTCCACACAACAGCTGGTTTGACTTCATGGTCTTGCTACCTCTAGGCATGCAATTCTCGGATTTGTCCATATTGATAGAATCACATTTCTCTTTCAAGCAATCACTAGCAATTTGCTTCTCCACACTCAAATTCCGGTGACTCTCCCTTGTTCCCTGCTGGATACGCTTTCCAACGCCTATCCACATGCTTCATTCTGACCTCAAGTGTGAAAACCACACCACCTAAAAAATGATGCTTTTTACCAAATGTATTCTAGTCTGAAATGTCAACTTCAACCACCTGGAACTCTCTTCCTTTTCAGCCCTGAAACTGCTAAGAAACCCAATGAGAAATTCACTACAAAACCCCAATTTTTCTTTGGTCAAAATTGGGTCTCATCCCAACTAATTTTTTGACGTTTTGGACCCTTAGTGAACTAGTCTTCCGACACTTCGGTGACCTAGATGACTAAATTCTTTGGTGCTCATCGGGGGCCCCATCAGCTTTAGGTTTCCGATGTATCAGTGGTTCCCTCAACTATATTTCTCCAATGTAAGCTTTCCAGATGGCATCGGCAATGCCAAGGACTATTCATCGGGTCTCTTTTCCACCATATTTTCGGCATTTCGGCGACCAGATCCACTAACTTTCCCTGTGGTTCATCGACAGTTTGTTCAGCTGTTCCCTTTCGACATGTTTTACTTGTAGTGGTCTAAGCTTCCAATCTGCATCGGTGATTGGATCCTCTACTCATCAAACAACTAGTTCTCTAGGATTCTTGCAACGATGGTTCACCAACCGTTAATATTTTCTGATCGGCAGTCTCTTCAACTATAATTCTCTGATCAGCGATCGGAACAACTGTCCATCAGGAGGGTAGGCCACTAAATAGTCACAATGGTGGATGCACGAATGACTAATTTTTTCGATCGGTGCTTCGATGTTCTAATATTTTCCAATCACGTCCATCGCCAGTCTGATCCTCTAAATTCCATCGATGTTTGCCTCTGCATCAGCGATCCAAACAACTAATTTTTGCCGATGTCTCTTGTACTTGGACAATTTTTCAGAAAATTTTCTTCTTAGAAAATATTCTTTCCTTGTCCGCCGCATCGGCGGTTTCAACAACTGTATTTCCCGCAGTATCAGCACTTGGGTGCGCTAACATCAGGTGGTTAGTATTCTAAGTAGCCACAACAATAGGTGGCGATCCTACTGTGGTTTTCACAGACCCCAATCCATCGGCTGTCGAAAGGACTAATTACTATAGCATCGGCAATTAGGGAGTCTATCCGTTGGAAGGATAGTCCTCTAGCCAGCTACGACGACGAACGTGTCATCAGCTAATCTCTTCTGATGTAGTTCATCGGCGGTTCCATCGTCTATCCATCAGTGATGAAATCAACTAACTATCGCCGAATATTTCTCTTCCCTTTGCCGACGTGTCATCGACAACCAATACAACTAAGCATCGGTGATGCAATCAACTAATCATCATTGACCGTCGATGATTTCGTGACTTAGAAATTTTTTCAAAATTTTCGCTCTGTCATCGCTATCAGCAGTTCAACCCACTATCATCTTGGTTCTTCCGTCGATGTTTCGGCGCTCACATCCTCTTATTGTCGTCGATCCAATTGACTAAGCTTCGCTAAAGTTCGAGTATGTATCAGGTGAACTTTCAACTAGTTGTCTGCTGCATCAGAAAGGACTCCCACTAAGTCTTCCGATGCGCCGACGGCCCGGCGAGCACTTTTATAAGCATTGAGGCGAAAATTACTTCAGGGACCTGCTGCTGTATCAGCTCCCCCTTCCTCTAATATTTTTCGATGGTCATGGATACTTAGGAAAATATCTGATATTTTTATTCGGTGGTCTCCATTGGACGACCTTCTGCTTAGGTGATCCAATGCATCGGTGGGACTTTGGACTAAGTCCTCCAATGATTCGACGATCCCAATACTTGGAGGAATTTCCAAAATTCTCTTGCCATGCACAGGTTTTCATCTGTTTTCTGCTGGGCAAAAGGAAATCTACCTCTGCTAGCTGACCTTTCATGGCCCATTTAGGCCCATGCTGCAACCTTTAGCTCTAATACCACACTATAACGTCCCCAACCCTCCAACTGGAGAAGAGGACGCTACCAGACAATCAAACATCTGGGCAACTAGCCCCATGAACCTGTACATACATATAAAATATGAAGTAAATGATTAAACATCCAAAGTACTAAGATGCATAATCATACATATATTCAGCAGAAACAAAACAAGATTCATTCATATAAAATTTCATCATAATTCATTAGCAGTAAACAAAACAGCATAAGTGAAATAAACAAGAATACTTATCTCATAAAAAACATGTCTCGTAACCAGCTACATCGCTGCAACGTTCCACCCAACCATAGGCCAGCATGCTCATCAATCTCTCAACAACGTTGCCACCCTTGAGTTGGGCATGATTCCCCAAGGAATAAGGGACTAAGCAGGCTTACACATAGCCAAGGTACACAAATCAGCCAAGCCCACACAGTAGGGTTTATCAAGCTATTGAGGAGCTAGGAGAAGCTAAGTGCTAGGCTGGTGAGCTCATGGAAGAGATAAGGATGCCTACACCAGAGCTAGCCTGAACTCTAAGACACCCACACACACCCAACACCAAGAAATCAGTCCCTTCTCTGCTACATAGTCCCTCGGGCCCTGAGCCCCCTTTCCAGTGCTCTTCAGGAGTTGTGGAGAAGAAAGCCATCCCTCTAGCTCTATCTATGTGGCTCCCAAACACCCCCGGGTTTATAAAGCAAACCAATCCTTCATCTCACTCTAGCACAGTCCGAAGACCAACCACTACATGCATGTAGCAAATGTGGAAATTGAACCCAGGTGTTAGAACAATTACACTCACAAAAATTGCCAATTACACATGCAAATTACATACAAAGGAGACTGAATATGGAGGAGAACACTAATATGTATTAAATAAGTGTACAATATCCAACCCTGTGAATTCATAGGCTTCCACAATAAATAATTACATGAGATATTCGAATGCATAAGGATGCCATTCGAATTTGGTCAAAAGCAGGCTTACTAAATCTAAGCAAATCGCCCATAGGTGCATAAAGTAGTTTCCAAATCTATCTAGGAGCTCACAAATTGGAAAAATGAATTAGGCAAGCTAATATATGATGGAAGGAAAACTCGTACATTCTTTTCTTAAGAGAAAAGAGTGGAGGATGATGAGGACAAAAAACAAGTTAACTTCACCTATTCAAACTTTCCCAATTGCCTTAAAACTCAGCAAAAGCAAGCAATAAAGCAGAAAAAGAAGACATGTGCTAGGAAGGCCAGGAATAAAGCAAATTTGATTCCAAGTGGTTTCCCAAGCACTCCATGACTCAATTTTATCAAGTTTGACCACTTTGGACATGTGGAGGACAACTTGCATAAGGTGGAATATGGAAACTAGGAAAATAAGACAAAAAATGGATTAATTAATGTCTAAGGTAGCTAACTATGGGTTGATTATTCTAACACCCCCCCTTAATCCCGAATTATGAGTAAAATATCAAAAAATTATAGGACCTAGAAATAAGGCTTAGTCACCATTTACATACTACATGTCCATTTAACCAAGGAAAGAGGCAAAAACCCAGTGGGAAAAATCCTCCCTTAAACATGGACAGTAAAACAAAATTTGAAAATCTTGTCATCACTCATGATTCATAGCATGATCAGCAATCCCCAGCAGTGATTTGAGATTGCTGAATGTCTTCTCACAAAACACTTTGGTGAAGATATCTACTACTTGTTCTGAAGATGAACAGAAGAGTAGGTGAATGGTGCCATCATGCACAAGCTGTCTGATGTAGTGCATATGGATCTCAATGTGTTTGGTTCTCTATCTCTGAACTGGATCATTGCAGATTTGAATGATACTCTGATTATCACAATAGATAGTAGTTGAGTATTTTGATTCGAAGCCACACTCACCAAGTAACCCCTGCAGCCATAAACATTGAGTTGCTGCATTTACAACTCCTCTATACTCTGCTTCTATAGATGAGAGCGCAATGGCACTCTGTTTCTTGCTTCACCAGCTGATTGGTCCTTCAGCAAGAATGAACACATATCCTAATGTTGACTTTCGATCTGTGTTGTCACCTACCTAATCAATGTCAGTAAACCCAATCAAATCAAGATCAGATTTAGCTTTGTAGAAGATCCCATGAGTCCTTGTTCCCTGAACAAAGTTAAGGATCCTTTTGGATGCTCTCCAATGGATCTCATGAGGCTGATCCATGTATCTTGAAGCCACACTTACTGCATAAGAAATATCAGTTTGAGTATGTGTAAGGTACAACAAACACCCAATCAGTTTCCTATACAGTGTATTGTTTACCATAGGTGAAGAATCAACTTCTTCAAGCTTAACTCCTGAAAGGAAGGGAGTCTTGCTTGGATTGAAATCCTTCATGTTGAACTTGTTCAGAAAATCCAAGGCATACTTGAAATGATGTACATTGATTCCATGTTTTTTTTGAGCGATCTTGAGCCCCGAGAATTGGCTCAATAACCCCAAATCAGTCATAGAGAATGCATGGTTCATTGCATCCTTCCAGGAGGCAATTTCATCCTTTGAGATTCCTGTAATGAGAAGGTCATCAACATACAAGACAATAATCATTATAGAACCATGAATTAGCTTCAAATAGACATTAGGATCTGACTTGCATCGAACAAAATTCAATGATAGCAGAAAGCTATCAATCTTGGCATACCAAGCCCTAGGGGCTTGCTTAAGCCCATACAATGACTTCTTTAGTCTACACATGACAGATGGATTAGTAGAAAATACTTGAGGATTCTGCATGTAAATATCTTCAGTAATATCTCCATTCAAGAAAGCAAACTTCACATCCATGTGATGTACCTCCCACTGCGTCAAAGCTACAATGGCTAAGGCTAGCCTGATGGAGTCCATCTTTGCCACTGGTGCAAAGGTCTCATTGTATTCTATGCCATGTACCTGTGAGTATCCCTTGGCTACTAATATTTCCTTATATTTCAAATTTGAACCATCAGCAGCAAACTTTTTTTTGTAAACCCACTTACACTGAACTAGCTTCCTCCCTGGGAAAAGATCAACCAGCTCCCAAGTGTTGTTCTTCTGGAGTGAGCTGAACTCTTCTTTCATGGCTGTTTTCCATCTTGGATCATGTGCTACATCTTCATATGTCTGTGGTTCTGATTCAACTATGAGATAGCATTTATCTACAAACAAAGGGTCTTTCATACACAGAGCACTCTCAAATTGAGATCTAGTCCTCCTAGGATCATTAGGATTTCCATCTAGTTCTCTAGCTACATGAATGGTCTTTGCTGCCCATTTTGGTCTTGTAGGACTGTTAAGATCTGAAATCAAATCATCATTATCATACATATCAGAATCCGCAAACTCAACTATCTCTTCACTTACATTCAATGGTTTTGGTGGTGAAGAGGATTCTCCAACTTCCACTGCTGCTAAAGGCTCTTCTTGGAACTGAACACTCCTTTCAATGAAGGCTTTGTTTGTGCTAAAATTGATCAGCTTGTACCCTTTTGAATATTTAGAGTACCCAACAAATAGACACTCTTGGCTTTGGGGCTGCAAAGCCTTCCTCTTTTTTGTTGGAATTATAGCCCAAGCCCTTGAGCCAAAAATCCTGAAATGGGTCACATCTGGTTTGTGCCCACTCCATGCTTTGAAAGGAGTGATACCATCAAGCTATTTATGAGGAACCCTATTCTAAATATAGGCTGCACAATTTATAGCTTCGGCCCAAAACTTTGGTGGAAAAGTCTTAGCCTCCATCATGCAGGTTGCCATCTCTTTCAGTGATTTGTTCTTCCTCTCGGCAACACCATTTTGCTATGGTGTGTAAGGGATAGAATGTTGCATCTGAATACTTGTATATGCACAATATTGAATGAAATCAGACTTGACATACTCACCACCATTTTCATATCTGAGGACCTCGAGTTTCCTCCCAGACTGGTTTTCAACCAAAGCCTTAAAGACTTTGAAGAGGCCAAAAAATTCAAACTTGTGTTTCAGGAAGTAAACCCAGCAATGCCTGGAAAATTCATCTATGAATGTCAATGCATATTTGGCCTGACTCATTGACATATGAGGAAATGGGCCAGAAACATCACTGTGGATCAACTCAAGAGGTGTAGAGGTTCTCTCATGACTAGCTTTCTCAAATTTATGCTCTGGTTGTTTTCCTATGATGCAACCTTGACAGACTCCTTTGGAAAACTTAATCTTTGGTAACCCTATGACCATTTCTTTTTCACTAAGATCAGAAATATACTTGCAATTAAGGTGGCCAAATCTTTCATGCCAAAGCTTTCTTGCCTCATTAGCATGAATTAGAAGAGCAGAGGGGTTTGAGTAGGGTAGGAAGTGTGAGAACATGTATACCTTCAAAGTGTGATTTGCAACTCCTTTTGCAATGAATTTACCACTTGAGATCTCTGTGATCTCAAATTCATCAGGGGAGAATATGACCTTCTTTGGAGACCCTATGTGGGTCATCTGATACACTGATAAGAGGTTAGAGGCAAGAACTGGAACAAACAATACATTGTTGAACTTACCATGGTCAAGATCAATCCTCCCTTTGCCCAAAATTTCAGTGAGAGAGTCATCTCCCAGTACTATTGGTGGACCTTTCAACATGTCAAGTGAGGTGAATGCCTCCTTGTTCGAAACCATATGTGTTGAAGTTCCAGAATCAATGATAAAACTAGGTCAGCTTGATGTGCCAACAACCAATGCATGAACTCTCTCTCTGTCTTCTGAATTTGATCCTCCTTTCCTCTTCTTTGAGCTATCAGGAAGGGAGATGCCATTATTCTCTAGGAGTTGGGTCAGCATGTCAATTTGATTCTTCATGCAGGATCTTTCAGGATGATTTCCCTTACTACAGTATGCACACTTGCTCATTTCTCCTTTGTTCTTCTTCTTCTGGGGGTTCTTCTTGGAACCTTGGGGCTCCTTTGGAGACTTGTTCTTGTCTCTCTTTTGCTCAAGTGGCTTCTTAGATTTCTTCTTTCCTTTTGGATCCACCCTCAAATCTCCAGCAACCAGAGCTTGGTCTTTGAAAGGTTTGATGGTGCCCATCATCACCAATTTATCTTGTTCTTGTGTGAGAGATTCCATGAAATATGCAAGGCTAGGCATTTTCCAGGCTCGAGCTGTCAACTTTGTGGCATGGAAGGTCAAGACAAACACTGAATAGTTAGGGCCAAGATTCAAGAGTATGGCCAAAACTAGTTTCTCCTTCTTCTTTTCGATCCCACGCTGTTTTAGCTGCAAAACAAGGGCTTTGAACTTGGGAAAGTAGAGTTGCAGGGATTTAAAGATATTGGGACTCAGGGAGATCAATTCATTTTCAATTTGATGTCCCCTTATCTCATATGTCTTACCAAAAATCTCAACAAGATTCTCCCATACTTCATTTGGTGATGTTAATCCATCAAGATGGAAAAGGAGGTCTATGGATATGCTCAGACACGGGAGACCATAGGCCTCATCCCTCCTGGTGTGCCATTTAATTTTCTCTGCAGCTGCATTGGGATCTAGTTCTATTGCCATAGTCACTTTGTAGAGGAATTTCACTCTCAATAGTATCTCCATATCTGATTTCCATTCAAAGAAGTTAAATGGAGTCAATATGATCTTCTGAGATTGATCCATAGCTCAGAAATTGTCCCTTCAGTCAGCAGAATGCTCCCAGTCAATGATGTCAAACCTGCAATAAAAAATTGGAAGGAGAGAAATCGATCTACAAAGGCTCTAATACCATGTGGAAATTGAACCTAGGTGTTAGAACAATTACACTCACAAAAATTGCCAATTACACATGCAAATTACACACAAAGGAGACTGAATATGGAGTAGACACTAATATGTATTGAATAAGTGTACAATATCCAACCCTGTGAAGTCATAGGCTGCCACAATAAATAATTACATGAGATATTCAAATTCATAAGGATGCCATTCGAACTTGGTCAAAAGTAGGTTTTACTAAATCTAAGCAAATCCCCCATAGGTGCATAAAGCAGTTTCCAAATCTGTCTAGGAGCTCACGAATTGGAAAAATTAGTTAGGAAAGCTAATAGATGATGGAAGGAAAACTCATACATGCTTTTACTAGGAGAAAAGAGTGGAGGATGATGAGGACAAAAAACAAGTTAACTTCACCTAGTCAAACTTTCCCAATTGCCTTAAAACTCAGCAAAAGCAGGAAATAAAGCAGAAAAAGAAGAGATGCACTAGGACGGCTAGGAATAAAGTAGATTTGATTCCAAGTGGTTTCCAAAGGGCTCCATGACTCAATTTTAGCAAGTTTGACCACTTTGGACATGTGGAGGACAACTTGCATAAGGTGGAATATGGAAACTAGGCAAATAAGACAAAAATTGGATTAATTAATGTCTAAGGTAGCTAACTATGGGTTGATTATTCTAACAAAAAAACCAAGCTATTCACAACTGGGATAGGGGAAAATTGATCCCTGAGTCATTCTTGGCCTTATCGTGCCCAAAACGACTCAACAACAACATACAACAGCACAAGAACGCACATGAGACCACAGTAGGTGAAAAACATGGGGAAAACAACACCAACCATGAAATCAGCGAAAGAACCATAGCCCCATCTCACAATGAAGCGACGGGAACATTACATAGTTCCAAAATTGGAGAGAAAGTTTCGATTCTCATTCCTGGATAGGGGAAAACATGTATGCAGACCTCAATTCCATGAGGGTAACACACATACACACAACCCCTAGGCATGAATGGATTCTGCACAGGAAAATCAATTCTTTGCACACATCGAAGGAAGAACATACCTAGACCCCCAATCGGTGCATTGGGAAAATTAGCCGGTGTCCTTGTGTGAGATGGACAGTCCAGACAAATCCTGCCCATGAGGTATGAATAGCCAAAAAAATCCCAAGTTTTCCCAAACAGTGCGTGAAGGTGAGAAAAACTGGAGAGAGTGGGAGAGTGGAAGGTTTCCCTATTTTTTTTTCCTTTTCCCCACATGAATGGAATGATCCAGCTGGAGGAGGGTGGATGTGGATAGGCCTGCCACCCCCACTACCTAGCAAATAATTGCCCTCTACTAACATCAGGGTTCTTGAATGGGTGGCTGACACATGGAAATCTCCCAATGGCTCCCACGAGTTAGAAAATCCCCCCCTTTACCTTAGGAATCATGCCCTTTTCATTTAACATTGCACCGTCGTAGCTGGCTGTAAGTTTATTTTAATTAATGTGCATATTTACATGATGCCAAAACCATAATGTGTCGAATAGCATGATATACCATCGGTAACGATCCCTATTGCCAAAACATACATAACCAAATCGATGGTGAGGATTTTTCGTTTATCTCCTCACCATGATTAATTACAATATATACATGTTGTACCTTTAATGCAAATGGGGTCAAAACCGGGGTGTTACATTTTAGGTTTACTTTTGTCAATCCTCCTGTTTTTCTATACTATTGAAATTTCTTTAGACCTCCAGGTTATTGATTTGGAAGCATTAAAAGACTTGTAGCTTGCACGGTACATTTCTAGCTATAGTTTTGACAAATTGACAATGTGGTTCTTGTTCCTACCCTTGCTATTCTTTTGTCAACGAGCGTGCTTCTTTTGTTTCTACTAAATTTTGATTTACATTGAGAATCAATCATGTATTAGAGATAATCATTGTTTACACATCTGAGTTCAAAGGCAATTGTAGTGAAATGCTAATATAAAGTGATAAAGCAGACAGATAAGTGACTAGTGGATCTTTCTTGTGGCTTTATTTGGAAAATTAAAAAAAAATGCAATGCATCTTGCATCGATAGTTGTTTCATGCTTCTATTTCATCAAGTATTTAGTAGAAAGTTACAGTTGTATACACTGAGAATGTTTCCTTGTATATAAGTCAAATTTCACTCCAAATGTATTTTTGCCCAGTTTATTATTGAGGAGGAGTCATCACAAATTGTGTATCTTAGTATATGTAAGAAGGTCTAAGGCATAAGCTACCTGCTTAGCATGGTTGATGCACAGTCCATGCTTGTGTAGCTTACGTCGGAAAAGGTGTGCATGAGGTATACGGCAATATGCCCCTTCACCTATTTGAACTTTGAAATCTTGTGATGAAATTGGAGGACATGGTTTCCTATGTTCGATCTGGGATTGCTAAATGCTCTTATGATCTACCATGTTAGGTGATTTCGGTTGGAGCAATCTAGCTGGTAGCTAACAAGGCACACAAATGTTTGACATCCAAATTGAAAAAACACAAATGTGTTCTTGTTGGCATGCCCAAGCTCCTTGTTTATGCCAACAGGGCACAAAAATGTGTGCTTGTTGCATGCCCAGGATCCTTGTGTATTCCAACAGGGAAAAAAAAAGCATGTGTGCTTGTTGGCATGCCTAGGCTCCCTGTGTAAGACAACAGGGGCACAGACAGACCTATTCCTTCCATCATGCTTGTGTGTGCTCCTATTGGAATATTGTTATAGTGGATTTCACCACTCTAGGTGAATCACACTTTGTATGGCCTTCCCCTGTCCCGCTGCAGACTCTTTAGACCCCATGGACCATATTTTATCGTTTGATGTTTCCTTGATCATCCCTAAAACTATATAAAAAATTATATATGCGGCTTTTTACCCGATAACCACGTACATCGGGATGTGTGCATAGTCCAAATCCTTTTGGAGTTTTCCTTGACATGGATCTGACTCATTTGACTCCTGGCCTTCCATATGCCTTGAGATCGCTCGGATTCGACCCTTCATTATCCCTTGTGAAGCTATATAAGGAAACCCTTGGTACATTGAAGGCATATACATAGATTGAAAGCAACGAAACTATAGTCCATTGTTGGCATAATTTATGCTTGAGTCTGCATCCCTTTGTCCCTTTGGAGCACTGTTGTGTTCTTCCCAAGATTTCCTTTTGCTAGTGAGCTTGCTATCATGAGATGGAGGATTGAGGTGGTGGAGGCCCAAGTGGGGGATTCAGTTTCTCTAGTTCGCAGACGTGCCATCAGAGGTTGTATATATCTTGTAATCTCTGATTTATATTAATAAGAACTATCTTTTCCTGTCCAATGATGTGTATTTGATTGAACATTGTATCCATTGGAATATGTCAAATGCTTTTACATTATTGATTATATATGCTAGAATAGATATAACACCATGATATATAGTATGCTTGTATTGTTTACTTGTTGTTGAGGAAGTATTATATCAATTCAAGCTGAAGATTGGAAAGCTCAATGGGGATCTACTTCAACCGTCCGGAATAAGGTACGAGGTCTGATCCTTTAGTGTTAGACATTTTATTTCTATTGCATATTGGGAAAGATTGATTTCCGGAGTCAAAGCTGTCTATTGTGGTAGCCCAAGCCATAGGAATTTCTCTCCGTAACAAATACACATGGAGATTAGGTATTCGAACAAGAACACATGCTTGTTCCAACGTATGTGTGCCCCTGTTGACATCACAGGGAGCTTGGGATTGAGATTTTCTTCCCATGTTGGAAGGGGGTATAGCTTGTTCCTATATTTTTTGAGATCTAAACTCAAAATATGATCTTAATGGCCAAATTTTTGTTGTTTTTATGGCTTGAATATGGCAACTTAAGGCTGTGAAAATGAGTTAGAACAGATTCTTTAGGAACTTTCATGGAAGAAAAGACAAATGGTGGATACTGTTTGACCTTAATTTCCAATTAAGCTATCAATTGATAATTGGTAACAAAGGAAACACTTTGGAAAAACCCTTGCATATGTTACGATAGTTTTTTGGATAAGGTAGATCTGTCAAATGCACAACCACACTGAAAAATATCAAATCTACGACTTCCATAGTCCACAGGTGAAATACACTGACTACATTAGGAATTTCATGCTTCTATGGATATGGTTGTCTAGCATGAAGGGATCTACTGATATGAGGCAATCAAAACAATTCTTCTCCTCACACATTTAGTGTGATTTTCACACCATTCTTCAACATCCCTTCAGTGATGTGATATTCTTTCCTTTTATTGTGGCGATGGCATAAAAAATTGTACCATGAATGTGATATCATGTGTATAAGGCATTTATGAAAATATGGATATGCATTGGAATTGCACAGTTTTTGCTGTTAGTATGAAGTCTATGTCTTGTTGCAACAATTTGTGAAACTAAAACAACTACTTTGTCATTATACTTACTAGTGAATGAGCCCACACTGTCAAGAATGAAAATGGTCTAAATAAAGCACATAAGTGTGGATAATACAATCTGTGGTTTCTAGCTGGCTTAATTTTATGTGGTTTTCCTAGCATTTTTTTGCAATAGGCCAATTCTAGGAAACAAAAACAGACATATACACACTTAATAAGACAGACATGAAGTCAAACTCAACATCACAAAACCCATAGATGTTACAATATGGACACCTATACTCATGTTATAAACAACAACATTGTGGGTATGGTCTCAGCAAAATAAAGGCTCAGAGATGTCTAAGAATAGCCATGGAAGATATAAAATAAAAGCATTTGTTGGTGGTGTAGTGATGATTCTTCCACACGATCAAAGATTATTTTGATTAAAAAACATGAGTGTGAAACATTCCAACTCTATTAACCTCACATTGGAATGTTAATTTTATTTATTCTGAAAATCCAAAAGAAACAAATCTCTTTCTCTAGACATTATCAGGTTTTTTAATTTAACCTAAAATTCCAAATAAACTTTTTTTCTTCTAGGATTTTCCTGTACCCATCAAAATGATATTGACATTTTTGTTGCAATTTAATATTCATTTTAACCGATAAAAGATCATTTTTTAAATGCAGTAATTTTTTTTGCTAAATATTTTTTTTTCTATCATTCAATTATACAACATCACTCTATGTACTCTGCTAACTTTGGATTTTAATTCTCATCTCAATTTGAAGCAACCTTCAGGATGCAAAAACCAATTTAGCTATCAAATCCAGTGCTTTGAACTTGGACTCTAACATAAGGTATGCGATAGTGGTTTGGAATGCAAAGGTAGCCATGGCAACATTTTTTTATCATGTTTGGGAAGTATCTTTAGATTATTGTTTTTATTGGCCAATCATCTAGTTTTCATCCTTTCAAAATTTCATTGTTTGAATAAAATAAAGTGAAAATAATATCATTAGAGGTGTTAACTCCAAACTGGATATAACAAGTGTTTGGTTTTTTTCCAAATCGAAATTATCCATCTATATATTCAATTGATATAAGTTTTTTAAAGTCAAACTAGAAGACCTTAGTTCTGTAAACAATTGTTGGAACACCTTTCTATTTATGCCAGAAATTGTTTCCAGACTACAAGAAAACAAGCCAACATAATCTCAAATATTTCAATAAAACAAAACTGGGTTTTTAGGGTTTTTTAAGGTTTTCTGGTTGTGAAGTTTGGTGACAAGAGGGAATGCATTCATAACCCAAATAAGAACTAAATCACAAGCATAGAAAAACTGAGATGCGTAACATAATAACCATGTATCCAAAAGAAAATAGCACGGAAGTTCATCCACAAATGACAAGCACTACAAGCATAAAAACTTTAAACCATCAATGAATTTACCAACTAAGTAGCCAAAACAAGCTATAAATGAAGTCAGAGAACAAAATGAAGGGTAATATGGAGCATATATTTCATAATCAGTCTTCAAATACACATAAGAGTCATTTAATTAGCTTATGAACAAGTCCGGAGACCTCCTCTAGCTAGCCATAAAAATCGAACCTCTAGTCCTCTTTGTGACATACATTAATACTATCCTTCAAAATTCAGTTAAGGACTAAACCCTAACTGCTTTTTAGCCTACTCATCGAAATAGTTCTATCAAAATAATAATTACAAAAATGAAATATCCTTTAAAACATAACTAATAACTGATTGTGTTAACAAGCCTCATAGATCTTTAGCTTCCTTTACTAACAAGTCTATCCCTTCTAAGGCTTGCGCCTTTCTTCTAGCCTTCAGTTGCTCTGCTTCCATCTTTGCCATCGTTCTAGTGAGTTCTTCATTTTGCTGCTGTGGATATTTGATGGTTTTTTTTAACATTGTAAATTGTGACTCAATATTTCTTTTTGTTTTCAATGCCTCTTTTGAGACTGCAATCAGTTCCTGATAGTGGTTATTAACCTCATCCAGATCTTCTTTGAGTCTTCTATTGGCCATAACCAGGCCATCATTTTTCTCCTGCATATATTCCATCTTATGTTTATACTGCTTTATAGTTCTCTGTAAATTCTCTTTCTCTGAATCAAATGCTTTATTTCCTGCTATACTTTGCATCTCATTGGGAAGCCATTGAATGTTTAGTCTCCTAAAGATTTATTCATCTTCTGGTAGCAATTCTGTAGGAGTTTCATGAAAACTTAGGTCTTATTTAGTCTCAGCTTCACATGGAACATTTTCATCAACAATCAGCTTGTTTTCTGAGTGAGAAACCTCTATATTACCTTCTTGTTGTTCCTTTAACATTTGACTTCATATCTTTAAAAATACATCAGACAGTTTAGTTTCAGTAAGGGAAGATTCTCCTTCTGACTTCATTGGCCTTTTTCCTTTATTGTCACCCTTATCAACATCAAATTTTTCATCAGAGGAGGAGTCATGTATCACAGTTACTCCTTTTTTATTCAATTTAGGGTTTAATAATTTCTTCATATTCAGACTGAGCTTGTTTCTGGGTCTAGTCTTTGGTCTCTACCTAGGAGCAAGATCCCCTACCATTTTGAAAGATTTGCCCTGATGGGTGACTGAAGCAAATTCCATGACTTTTAGCTTCTTGTTCTTTGGTACTGCTACCTCATCTTCTTGGCTGTGAAATTCCTTTTTAGTGCCAACCTTAGTTTCATCAATAACATGAAGTTTATCCTCCTCAAACAGGTATGTTTCACCATTTGACAAGATTTTAATTGGACTTTTCTTTTGGAATTTAGTATCCTATTCATTACCTGAAACTTTCTCTACAAGTACAATCTTTTCATCAACAAATGTCTCTACTGGTGCATCATCCTGAATAGGCTGGGTCTCCTTATTAACCGACTGCAAATCTTTTCTCTCAATGTCATTTAAATGTTGTTTAGACTCACAATATTCTTTTGCAGGCTCTGCAACTTCCTCCAATTCGACACTGTCTTCATCTTTAACCTTTATCTTCTGTCTTAGCTTTCTGATCAAGGTTTTTCCTTTACCAGCTTTCTTTCTATTAGACTGTCCTTCTTGACTATTCTAAAACCCTGACCAAAAAAGGAAATATTCCCAAGTTTTTCCTTTACTCTGCAAAACACTGTTGATAATGAGTTTGATAATCCCATGGTGAAAAATGGACTGTCTAGTATGATTTTGATGTTCTTTGATTCTGCAAGACATCTTCTGCAGGCTCTTTAGCAAGAAGAAAGGCAGGTTCATCTTTGATTCATTGCTGAAGTGTTGAAGAAACCTGAAATGGTATTTAAAAATGAAGGCATACCTTCCTTCACATGTAATATAACTTTGTAAGACCTTAATAGGTTCTACCCATTCAGGCCTGAAATTATGGATGGGCACACCCTTACCCCAATCTAGAACTATACCAGGCAGTAGGTACCTTTGTGCATTAAAGGTAAATGGAACTTTTTTAAGCCAAAGTTCTCCCTCATTTTTAACCCCTGTTGACTTAGCTACGAACTCTTTGGTCAGTTTTGAATTTCAAAGTATCAAACGATACAGTATCTCTGTCATAACACTGAGAAAAATTATGGGAGACCTCAGCATTGTATCCATCAATTTTCTTGAAAAACATTAACCATCCTGCATTTTCAAATAGCTCAGCACATCCTGGGAATTTATCTATCCAATTGAGATCAGTAGGCTCGGCCCTATTAGTTTTTCCACTCTTCTTCATTTTCAGTATGGTTTGCAGCACCTTTCAGTAACCTCATAGTCTACCCGATCACCAGTTTAGGAAATTTTTTCTACCAAGTTTCAGCAATTTGACCTAAACATAGATTCAAGGACCTCTAATAGTTCTGCTTGTTCTGCTAAGTCAGCTCCTGGATAGTTTGCTTTAGCTATTTGAACTAATCCTCTGTTTGCTTTTTCTTGCTTCTGAAAACCCTGATTTTCATTCTGTTTCAAAATTCCAATCTTCAAGTACTAATTTTCAACCACGATCTCCACTTGCTCTACGTGAACTTCAAGAAAAACCATGATTGGAAACGCCTTTGTCTCATTATAGTCTGTCATTATTATTGCATCGCTTTTGCAAGAAACTGCCATGATTCAATTTCATGATTATATTCCACTTGTCAAAGTGATTATCATTTGAATGTTCCTGGGGTAATAGCATCTCCCATTATTAACAATTAATCCTTCTCAGCATCGACGATCGAAGGTTCAAGACCGAACGAATCAACCCTTCCCATTTCTAACCTGTCGACGATCAGGAGCAATAATCTCTAATGCATCGGAACTTCAAGCCATTATGCTGCCACAGTGTCGGCATTTTAAAGAACTAAATCTTCGTGACGTTTAAAAAATGATTTTAGACCATTAGCTTTCTGCAATGTTCTAAGATGATTTTAAACTTGCGCGACATTTTGACCATAGGCTTTGCGATCGGTGATCGAAAGCTCTATCAACTATCTCTTTGGCGCTTTAAAGAACTAAGTTGCCAAGTTTCGGCACTTGAAACCATTTTGCTACCAGTGCATTAGACCATTGAATCTCCACAATGTTGAAAGATGATTTTAAATTGGCACGGGACTTTAGACCATTGGCTTCAGTCGGAAACCTTATCAACTATTGCGTCAGTGCTTTAAACCACCGTGTTGCCACAGTGTCGGCACTTTAGAAAACTAACTTTGCGATCAGTGATCGGAAGCGTTATGAACTATCTCATCGGTGCTTTAAAGAACTATTCCTCCACAACATTGACAGAGGATTTCTAACGTTGCAAGAATTTCTTGTAGCGCTTCTGTGTAACTTTTTTGGCTTGCGCTACAAGAAAATTCAGGTTAATGTTTTTCAAAAATCATGCTAATGATAGGGGTTTAAACTTGGTTTAGGAATCTCAATTAAACTTTTATGCTATTTTTCAGACATTTTAATCCATATAATCCTTATATAAGCCCTTTGATCATGAAATCAAACCAAAACTTGTAAAAATAAACTAAGAAATCAAATAACATAAAAGCTAAAGGGAAAAATTCAAACTATCCCAATCAACAAAATTTTCTAGGAATAAAGAGTAAAACCAAACCAAAAAACATAAACAAAAGCATAAAACTTAGGAAGACAAAATCATGACCTAACATCTGGCTCCTGCTGCGAGATGAAGTCCTCCTTATGAGGCTTCAAGAACCTGTAGACCAATGCCTTCTTTCTTGTTACCTACTAATCTGCAAAATTTCCACTGGGTTATGGAGTCCTTATTGTGTTTTACTCACACTGGTATATACAATGAAAAACTAAAATTCTCCTCAAAAACTGTAGAAATGCTTGATGAATCGTCCATTAACTGGACTTGACAATTCCTCACCCTCCAAAGTCTGTAGGACAGAAGTGTTATTTTCCAAGAACTTAGATACTAGGAAAGGGCCAAACCAGAGGTTGTCAAATTTTCCATGTTTCCCTTTTTTCTCTTTCCTGGCATCCCACCTTAGAACCATGTCACCAATTGAGAAAGTGTTATCTTTGATTTTCCTGTCAAATATATCTTTTATCTTCAATCTGTGTAACTGTGGTTTTTCTTCCACTTTTTCTCTGTTCTGTTGCAACTCTATCATTGCATAAATCTTTCTCTACATATCATTAGATTCCTCCTGACAATTTTGAAAGAAATTCATCACTAGAATGCCCAACTGAACAGGAAAGACTGCATCTATACCATACACTAATTGGAAAGGTGAAGTTCCAATTGCTTGCTTGACTTTTATTCTATCATCCCATAATGCATATTTCAGCATAGAATCCCATGATCTCTTATTATTCTTCAGCAGTTTCTTGATACTCTGAATGATATTTTTATTGGAAGACTCGGCTAAACCATTACCTTGGGGATAGTAAGGGGTTGAATGTTTCAACAAGATACCATTCTTTTCACAAAATGCTTCCATTTCCTTATAATTAAAATATTTTGCATTATTTGTCACTATTTTCTGAGCACACCCAAACCTACTGAGGATATTTTCTTCAATAAATTCCATAATCACCTTATCTATGGCATTCCTAGTAGCAATAACTTCCACCCATTTGGTAAAGAAGTCTGTTGCAATCAAAATCCACCTGTGTTGTCCTGAGGAAGATGGACTTGTCTCTCCTATAAAGTATAGACCCCACTGCTAGAAAGGAGCACTTACTGCAATTGGTTTTAAAGGTAATGACAACAATTTTTGTTTGCCAGCAAACTTCTGACAAGGGATGCAAGCTCTTACCTACTGATATACATCTGCAAACAAAGAGGGCCAATAGTACCCACCTCTTAAGATCTTGTATGCTGTTTCCTTCCAGTACTTGTGACCTCCACAAGCACCCTCATCAGATTCAGAAATCACTCCTTTAATTTCAGGTTTATCTAAGTATCTGAGTAGAATGCCCCCCATGTCCTTCCAAAATAACTGCTATTCTACTAAACAGTACTTAGTAGTTCTTAGCTTCAAATATCTAGTATATTTTCTATCTAAATGCTCAGGACATTGCAAATACAACATAAAATACACAATGTCTATGTACCATGTGGATGCTAAATAGAAGTCATAATCTTCTCTTTCTCTAATTCTGCTTGATTTTTTTCCTGAGCTGGATCTTTTGTCATCACATGCAATACTAAGGCTTGGAAATTTGATTCAACCAGCAGCTTGGCTAAATCTTGTCCCTTGCCTAGTTTGGTGGGTCTGATATCTACATCATACTCCATGATTTTAACAATCCACTTGCCTCTTTTCCCCTCGCTGTCAGGTTGTGTCAAAACATCTTTTACAGCAACATTAGGCACATATGAAATAACTTTGGAATGCAAAACATAGATTCTAAAAAATTTCAAAGCTTTCACCAAAGAATAAGCCTATTTTTCCAAGATGCTGTATTTTAATTCAAAATCTCTGAGAGTTTTGCTTAATAATGCAATAGGTTTCTCAAGACCATCCTTATTCTTCTGCAATAGAATAGTTTCTAGTGTATCTTCAGATGCAAAGGAAAATGTTAGAAATTCTCTGGTAAAATCTGGACTTACTAATATAGGGGCTTCAGTAAGAGCCATCTTGAATTTTTCAAATGAATTGTTTTCTTTAGTGGTCCATTTGGCTTCTTGATCCTTCTTTAGCATGGTCGTAATCTGCTTGATAGTCTCAACAAAGTTTGGTATAAACCAACGCAGAAAGTTGATTTTACCAATGAAGGATTGGACATCGTTTTTAATCCTGGGAAGACTTATCTTCAATATTTCTTTTACCTTTTCTGGGTCAATCCTTATACCATCAGCAGAAACTAAATGACCCAGTAATTTTCCTTCCTGTACAGCAAAGTGTGACTTCTTTGGATTCAAGGACAACCCAAATTTTCTGCATTTTAGGAAAGTTTGTTTCAAATGTTTTAGATGTTCATCATATGATTGTGAAAATACAGTAATATCATCTAAGTAAATTACCACAAACTTGTCCTTTTCCCCAACAAAAGCTATATCCATAGCCCTCTGAAAAGTTGCTCCAGTGTTCATTAAACCAAAAGGCATCTTATCATACATGAAAGTTCCCCAGGGAGTGGTAAAAGTTGTTTTCTCCTTATCATTAGGATGCATATAAATCTGATTGTATCCTGAGAAACCATCAACCATAGAAATTCTCTATGCTCCAACAACCTTTTGCAATATTTGCTCAATTTTAGGTAGAGGATAATTATCCTTTATTGAAGACCTATTCAAGTTTCTAAAGTCAACACACAGTCTGATTTCTCCATTCTTTTTCCTAACAGGAACTAGATTAGCCACCCATGAAGAGTACCTGAGAGGAACAATGATCTTGGAATCTAATAACTTCTTCACTTCTTTTTCAATAACAGGAAACAAGGCTGGATTAATCCTCCTTAATTTCCAACGAAAAGGTTTAACATTTGGTTTTAAAGGGACTTTATGTTGTATAATTCCAGTATCATATGTTCTCAATTCTTCGTAAGGCCATGCAAAGACATCAACATGCTCCTTTAACAATTTTATGTACCTGTTTCTCTGTTCAGCTGTGAGTGCTTTCGAAATTTTCACCATTCTAGGATGTTCTGTAGTGCCAATGTTACAATCCACCATGTTCTCTTCTGAAGACTGTACAACAGGTTTTAGGGGTGTATCATCTTTTGAAATATCCTTTCTAAAGGTACCAAACCTTTTGGGATGAAATTACCTTTTAGTTCAATAATATTGTGGCCAACAATCTCATTTTCAGCAATCTCTTCAACATCTCCATCCTTATCATCTTCCTCTTGATCAATTAGGGAATTAGAAAACTCATGCGTAAGCTCCAAAAATATTTTAATTTCAATGTCATCTTCAAACACTCTCCACTTCTTTACATTATCAGGTACAGATGGTCTGTACCTAACCTCAATGGGATACCTCAACTATGTTGTTTTGGGGATTCTAAAATGTGTAGCAGCTAAAAACAATGAATCAGTGGTCTGATTATGGTCCCTTGGAATATAGGTAATTTTCAAATCTACAAAATAATTATCAATCATGTTCGATACCTCATTTCCATAGACTTTCAGCAAATCCTGTTTCACTTGATAGTTGTTCCTCACCTACTGAACAACTAATTCAGAGTCGCCATATGCAGAAATCTGCTGAATGCCTAAATCCTTGGTAGCCTTCAATCCTAACAGCAAAGCTTCATATTCAGCAGTATTGTTCGTAGTAATGAACTCTAATTTATACATCAACTTTACTGTTTCACCACCAGGGGATATGAGAAGAACCCCTGTTCCAGCACCTTCTTTGCAAGATGATCCATCAAAGTATAATTGCCAAAGCTCATCTTCTTGTTCCTTGTTTCATTTAACTGGTTGTTCCTTTTCAACCTGTAACAAACCAGCAGTATTGTCATCATCACTAAAATGTATCATGCAAGTACCCAAACCTTTATCAACAGCATACAGAGGATGGTTGGTAGGGTTCTTGTCATCTGTCACAACATAGGCAAACTAAAGCTCTCTGTACAGCCTTCTGTTTTCTCCTCCAAAAATAGGAATGGTAGCATATGATAAATCCATTTGTAAAGTTCCAACAAATTTCTTTGCCCAAGACCTAG
This sequence comes from Pseudotsuga menziesii, assembly GCA_001517045.1. Taxonomy (NCBI): domain Eukaryota; kingdom Viridiplantae; phylum Streptophyta; class Pinopsida; order Pinales; family Pinaceae; genus Pseudotsuga; species Pseudotsuga menziesii. The sequence goes on from LPNX010461659.1 coordinate 286,001, forward strand.
AGAGAAGTAACCCAAATTTAGGTGTAATATCAGCTACCACCACATCCATGATTACAATTTTCATTGGTAATTGAACCATACTGACAACCATGTCTTTAATCACACCTAAACACTTTACAGCTCATGATTTAAATTCATATAGATCATGATAGGATTTGGTTATACTCATACCTAAAGCCTCCATGACAGCCTTTGGCATTAAATTGTGTGATGCTCCTGAATCTAACAAACAGTTATGTATCATTTGTTCATGGACTATTAGAATAATGTAAAATGGAGGTGAACCACCTGCTCCATTCTCAGTTTTTTCAGCCAAGGCTGATCCAATAGAAATCCTAGAATTTTCTTCTTGCAAATTCACTATATCAGAAATAGACTGATTGTTTGCTGAACCGATCATTTTAAGAACTGATTCTTTATAAGAAGGATTTTTCATTAGTTCAGTAAAAGGACCATTAGTTCAGTAAAAGGAATAGGAATCTTTATTTTGCCTAATTCATTTTCTAAATTAAAATTCTGCATAGTTTTATTTACCTCTTCAACCTCCATGTTCTTCTTTTGCTTTTCTGGAATTTGTTTTTTCTCTGACACAGGATCATCTTGCTGCTTAGCAGGTACAACTACCTTCTTCTTTGGGTTTTGTACTACTTGTTTTGGGCCTAACGTCAAATTCATAGTCTTCTTGGGTTCATTTTGATAGACATCAGCAGTTACAGTAGTCATTTTCAGATTCAAATCATCCTCTGTTTCAAACATACCAGCATCATAATATTCTGCATTTAAAAACTCCTCTTCAGTGACAAAACCCTCAGTCAATATTTCTCCAAAATAGTTCATATCCTGATCTGTGTCTTTAAATAGCACTTCTTCATCAATCTCTTCTTCATCAACAACATTGTTCTGAAGAGGTGGGGGTACCCTTTGGTCCCCGGTCTCTCTCCTTTCTCGCTAAATATCATTATTTCTTCATTCTCTAGGTATGAAACAAGGAGCAAATTGTCTTCTGAATTGGTTCTGATTGTTAGGGTTTCTTTCACCTTCTTGAACAGGCTTGCAGGATTTTCTTTCTAGTTCTAACTTGTTTAATTTTGCATTTAAAATCTTCACTAACTTGGCCATCTCATCAATTTTTCCTTCTGAAGAATGAGATGTTGAAACCCCAGGAGCTGCTTCCTTCTTACCTTTCCTATCATACATCTGCTGAGTTGTTTCCTTCTTCAATCTATTGGAAGCCAATATGTTAGACTCCACCTCTAATGCTACATCCTGTGTATTCAGTAAGGAAACATGTCTTCTCTCTCTTAGTAGTAAAGAAAATTCATGATCGAAAGCATTTGCATATGTAAGTTTTGCAGATGTTTCTGAAGGTTTTATTTCTACAAGAATTCTGCTATACATTTTATTGAATCTTTTTGAAAAATCTGCAATGGTTTCATCCTTCTTTCTCCTAAGGGCTCCAAACTCAGTTATGTAATAAGTATGGTCTTTGGTGTCACCCCATTTCCTCATGAAGAGGTCTTGAAGCTCTTCTATGATGGTGATAGAATTGGTAGGCAGATCCCTAAACCATTTTCTGACATCTCCATCAAGGCTCTGCACAAAAATCCTCATCCATACGTCCTTAGCTTCAATGTTCTGGTTATCAGCATAACTGAGAAAATATTCCCAGTGCTCTTCTGCTGTAGTTTCACCCTGCCCATTAAACCTAGGCAGGTATTTTTGATAGTCACCTCCAGGCAGTGCATTCAAAGGGTGATGCAAAACTAATGGTGCATATCTGGCTGCAACCATTCGGTCCATCATGTCTATAGGCTGATTTTGGGCCGCCATTTTAAGGCTGACTGACTTGGGTGATGGAGAGATTTGGATGGAACTTGGATGAAAAGGGGTTTTACCTAATTTCAAATGAAATAGAGGTATCTTACCAGGAGATACTATTTTTTCCTTTTTGAATGCTTGAGGATCAGTGAAAATTTGAAAGTTAGTGACAGGAATTATAGGCTTTAACCAAGGTGAAGTTTCTTATTCTTTCCTCAAAATAGATGAAGGTGATGAACCATCCAACTGATCAAGGTCACATAGGGCTGGTAATGACTGAGACATTCTAATCTTCCTTGTTTTTATCAATATCTGTTCTGGGTTTGAAACACCCAGTTGCAAAGGTGAAATAGGTCTGTTTCTAGTTCCAATTCCCCTAGTAGCCACTATGACAAACTAGTGAAAAGTACTCTATAAGATATGCTGGCTTAAGTTCACCTCTTAAAACCAGTGAAATGGTAAGTATCCCAGGAAAGACTATGTTTTCAACTTCATTCCTCGGCAATGGCGCCAAAGATGTTTATGCCAGAAATTGTTTCCAGACTAGAAGAAAACAAGCCAACATAATCTCAAATATTTCAATAAAACAAAACTGCGTATTTAGGGTTTTGTAATGTTTTCTAGTTGTGAAGTTTGGTGACAATAGGGACTGCATTCATAACCCAAATAAGAACTAAATAACAAGCATAGAAAAACTGAGATGCATAACATAATAAGCATGTATCCAACAGAAAATAGCACTGAAGTTCATCCACAAATGGCAAGCACTACAAGCATAAAAAATTTAAACTAGCAATGAAATTACCAATTGAGTAGATAAAACAAGATATAAATGAAGTCAGAGAACAAACTGAAGGGTAAGATGGAGCATATATTTCATAATCAATCTTCAAATCCACATAAGATTCATTTACTTAGATTTTGAACAAGTCTGGAGACCTCCTCTAGCCAGCCAAAAAAATCGAACCTCTAGTCCTCTTTGTGACATACATTAATACTATCCTTCAAAATTCATTTAAGGACTAAACCCTAACTGCTTTTCATCCTACTCATCGAAATAGTTCTATCAAAATAATAATTACAAAAATGAAATATCCTTCAAAACATAACTAATAAATGATTGTGTTAACAAGCCTCATAGATCTTTAGCTGCCTCTGCTAACAAGGCTATCCCTTCTGAGGCTTGGGCCTTTCTTCTAGCCTTCAGTTGCTCTGCTTCCATCTCTGCCATCTTTCTAGTGAGTTATTCATTTTGCTGCTATAGATCTTTGATGGTTTGTTTTAACATTGTAAATTGTGACTCAGTATCTCTTTTTCCTTTCAATGCCTCTTTTGAGACTGCAATCAGTTCCTGATAGTGTTATTAACCTCATCCAGATCTTCTCTGAGTCTTCTATTGGCCATAAAAAATCCATCATTTGTCTCCTGCATATTTTCCATCTTATGTTTATACTGCTTTATAGTTCTCTATAAATTCTCTTTCTCTGAATCAAATGCTTTATTTCCTGCTATACTTTGCATCTCATTGGGAAGCCATGGAATTTTTAGTCTCCTATATATTTCTTCATCTTTTGGCAGCAATTCTGTAGGAGTTTCATGAAAACTTAGGTTTTATTTAGTCTCATCTTCACAGGGAACATTTTCATCAACATCAGCTTGTTTTCTGAGTGAGAAACCTCTATATTACCATCTTGTTGTTCCTTTAACATTTGACTTCGTATCTCTAAAAATACATCAGACAGTTTAGTTTCAATAAGGGAAGATTCTCCTTCTGACTTCATTGGCATTTTTCCTTTATTTTCACCCTTATCAACATTGAATTTTTCATCAGAGGAGGAGTCATCTATCACAGTTACTCCTTTTTTATTCAATTTAGAGTTTAATAATTTCTTCATATTCATCCTGAGCTTGTTTCTGGGTCTAGTCTTTGGTCTCCACCTAGGAGCAAGATCCCCTACCACTTTGAAAGATTTGCCCTAATGGGTGACTGAAGCAAATTCCATGAATTTTAGCTTCTTTTTCTTTGGTACTGCTACCTCATCTTCCTGGCTGTGAAATTTTTTTTTAGTGCCAGCCTTAGCTTCATCAATAACAGGAATTTTATCCTCCTCAAACGGGTATGTTTCATCCTCTGACAAGACTGTAATTAGACTTTGCTTTTGGACTTTAGTATCCTCTTCATTACCTAAAACTTTCTCTATAAGTACAATCTTTTCATCAACAAATGTCTCTGCTGGTGCATCATCTTGAACAGGCTAGGTCTCCTTATTAACAGACTGCAAATCTTTGTTCTCAATGTCATTGAGATATTGTTTAGACTCACAATCTTCTTTTGCAGGCTCTGTAACTTCCTCCAATTCGACATTGTCTTCATCTTTAACCTTTATCTTCTGTCTTAGCTTTCTGATCAAGGTTTGTCCTTTATCAGCTTGCTTTCTATTAGACTGTCCTTCTTGAATATTCTAAAGCCCTGAACAAAAAAGGAAATATTCCCAATTTTTTCCTTTACTCTGCAAAACACTGTTGATAATGAGTTTGATAAGCCCATGGTGAAAAATGGACTGTCTAGTATGATTTTGGTGTTCTTTGATTCTGCAAGACATCTTTTGCAGGATCTTTAGCAAGAAGAAAGGCAGTTTCATTTTTGATTCATTACTGAGGTGTTGAAGAAACTTGAAATGGTATTTAAAATGAAGGCATACCTTCCTTCACATGTAATATAACTTTGTAAAACCTTAATAGGTTCTACCCATTCAAGCTTGAAATTATGGATAGGCACACCCTTACCCCAATCTGGAACTATACCAGGAAGTAGGTACCTTTGTGCATTAAAGGTAAATGGCACTTTTTAAAACCAAAGTTCTCCCTCATTTTTAACCCCTGTTTCCTGAGCTACCAACTATTTGGTTAATTTGAATTTCAAAGTATCAAAAGATACAGTATCTTTGTCATAACACTGAGCAAACTTATGGGAGACCTCAGCATTGTATCCATCAGTTTTCTTGAAAAATATTGACCATCCTGCATTTTCAAATAGCTCAGCACATCCTGGGAATTTATCTATCCAACCGAGATCAGTAGGCTCAACCCTATTAGTTTTTCCACTCTTCTTCATTTTCAGTATGGTTTGCAGCACCTGTCAGTAATATCACAGTCTACCCTATCACCAGTTTAGGAAATGTTTTGTACCAAGTTTTAGCAATTTGACCTAAACATAGATTCAGGGACCTCCAATAGTTCTGCTCGTTCTATTGAGTCAGCTCCTAGATAGTCTGCTTTAGCTATGTGAACTAATCCTCTGTTTTCCTTTTCCTGATCCTGAAAACCATGATTTTCATTCTGTTTCAAAATTTCGATCTTCAAGTACTAATTTTCCGCCACGATATCCACATGATCTACGTGCACTTCAAGAAAAACCGTGATTGGAAATGCCTTTGTCTCATTATAGTCTGTCATTATTATTACATCGCTTTTGCAAGAAACCACCATGATTCACTTTCATGATTATATTCCACTTGTAAATGTGATTATCATTTGAATTTTTCCATGGTAATAGAATCTCCCATTATTAACAATTAGTCCTTCTCAGCATCGATGATCAGAGGTTCAAGATCGAACGAATCAACACTTCCCATTTCTAACCTGTCGGCGATCGGGAGTAGTAATCTCTAATGCATAGGAACTTCAAGCCACTATGCTGCCGCAGTGTTAGCATTTTAAAGAACTAAATCTCCACAACGTTTAAAAAATGACTTTAGACCATTAGCTTTCCTCAATGTTGAAAGATGATTTTAAACTTGCGCGACATTTTGACCATATGCTTCGCGATCGGCGATCAGAAGATCTATCAACTATCTCATCGACGCTTTAAAGAACTAAACTGCTGCAGTATCGGCACTTTAAACCATTGTACTATCGGTGCACTAGACCATTGAATTTCTACAATCTTGAAAGATGATTTTAAATTTGCGTGGGACTTTAGACCATTGGCTTCAGTCGGAAACCTTATCAACTATCGCGTCGGTGCTTTAAACCACTGTGCTGCCGTAGTGTGGACACTTTAGAGAACTAAATTCATGATCGACGATAGGAAGTGTTATGAACTATCTCATCGGCGCTTTAAAGAACTATGCCTCCACAACAATGAAAGAGGATTTTTAAATTTTCGCGACTTTCTTGTAGCGCTTCTGTGTAACTTTTTCTAGCTTGCACTACAAGAAAATTCAGGTTAATGTTTTTCAAAAATCATGCTAATGATAGGGGTTTAAACTTGGTTTAGGAATCTCAATTAAACTTTTATGCTATTTTTCAGACTTTTTAATCCATATAAGCCTTATATAAGCCCTTTGATCATGAAATAAAACCAAAACTTGTAAAAATAAACTAAGAAATCAAATAACATAAAAGCTAAAGGGAAAAATTCAAACTATCCCAATCAACAAAATTTTCTAGGAATAAAGAGTAGAACCAAACCAAAAAACATAAACAAAAGCATAAAACTAAGGAAGACAAAATCATGACCTAACACTTTCCATATTAGTTCAGGGTGCTTCTTAGGAAATTGATGGTAGAATTCAACTAACATGCTGTATTTGTGCAAAGAGAAGCAGGTTCTCTTACAATCCTACGTGGATGAGATATGTTAGTAATATAGGTGTCTAAACTAAAATGGGAAAATATTTGACAACTAACCTCCAAAGTTAAAAAAGGGGGAAATTAGCGTAACAAATGAATAAATATATAATCTAGCATATATCCATCTTAATAACGAAATGAGAGGTTTATACTATTTTTTCTCAATCCTCTCATTGCTTTATAGTTCTGAGGTTAAGATGGATTTATATTGGTATAATGGAAATTCTGTTGATGAGAGATGATATACAATTTCAAGAAAGAGTCCTTAACTTCTCTTCAGCCTTAGTAACAATGGGAGCATGGGAAATCAATTGCAAGGGTTTTGTCACTAATTCATATGGACCGGTGTCCCTTGCACTAGTTGGAGCCTCTTATTACCCGATTTGGAAATTCAACAATGAAAGTAGACAACTCAAAAGTGGTTGTTGGTTCAAGTGATTGGACTATGATGCCTTATCGGTTTCCTTCCATGACAATATAACTATAGCCATATTGTTATACCTTTGATTCATTCCATTGAGTCTAGATATATGTTTACTTTATTGTTTGTTTCATCCATAATTACAATGGATTTGGGGTAAAGCAATTTAAGGAGGGAACACTATTGCAGTAATTCTAAATACGTATTTTAGTAACCCAATTTTTTCCTAGAGACTAGAGTTCCCTATTTGGGGTGACTTTCTAGTTTTATAATGTATTTAGCTTAAATTCTGTCCAATTCTACTTCAATACACTCTAGTTCAATTAAGTTGACCTTTAGTTCATGTTTTTTTCTATATTTGGAGATTACCTTCCTTGGAATCATCCTATTCTTGGAGACGTAGGAATACCACATGAGAAATCTTCCTAACCACTTAATTTGGGACTATCCATACATTCTAGGTACTTAGCTAACAATTGAAATGATGTATGCTCCCAATAGTGACATATAATATTGAAATTATATATTTATGTGATGCTTGTACTAGATCCAACTAGGTCTTAGAGATGGATTAGAGATGGATTTATAACATAACATGGGATTATGCAATAGTGAGTGGTAGAACTCATGCTAGGGCTCTGCTTTGGATTCCATTTCAAAATACCTGGTCTATATGGGGCTTGGAATTAAGTGCATAGAAACCACCTAGAATTTATACTAAGCTTAACATAGAGTAGAAGCATTTACACCCGACTATGTTCTAATGACTCAATATTATCCTAACTCACCTCACCTGGCAGATCCCTTACCTTAACTTATTGGGCACGTGGGGAATGGAAAAGCTATAGGTCCCCCTTATTATCCCCTGAGTTCTAGTTTACTAGTATGCATGGAACGTAGATATGTGTATATCATATTTGTATTATTCCCCTCTTTGATGATGCCCCACCCATTTTATGTAGAGAAAAAAGCTCTTGAAACACACCTCTCCGTTTCATTGAGTGGATCTTTCTAGAAGGTTACAGTCTTATTGAACTTTCCATAGATTACAAAGGCTCACAAAAAGTTAGTCCAAACTCACCACAAGATTCATTGGAAATTCGATAAGTCCACCACAAGATTCTTTGCAAACTCAAGATGTATGGTAATGCACAGTAAACAAGAAAAAAAACTTGAAATGAAGATGCCCATATTCAACACATTTAAGATACTATAAATCATAAAAATGGACTTGAAAATTGCATGTATAAAGTTCCAGTGTCTTGCTGATAACAACGGTAATAAAATAAGTTGCCAGGAAACGTGGGTACAGGGACGGTGACGGGGACGCCACTTTTTGAAACAGGGTACTTGGGTACGTCGAAGGTACTGTAGACAAATGTGTGTGTGTGTTAAAATTTATAAAAATAAACATTTCACACTCACATCATACATGCATATTTGATATTTCTAAATTCAATGATTCATATGAACATTCGCATTGAAAATTTGAAACATAAAATAATAAATTTGATAAATCATATGACATAGGCTCATAGTAAACATCAAATTTATGACTGAATTTATATTAATATAATTAACAACATAAAATATTATATGACCATGAAACCATGAGTTCAAACTTCATTGCCATACTACATCCAAAATTTGACTACAGGCATTTTTAGACATGAAAAAGAAAGTTCAAAATAGTAAACATTGATCATGAACAAGATTGTTGATTTGGATTCCTCAAGCCATGTCATCAACAACCTTAGGATCAATGTCATTAGCATCACTAAGGTCCTCTATCACGTCGTCACTACAGTAGTGAGCACAGTGCACTAGCAGTGAGAAATGTGGTGGTGTGCTGGTTTAGGTAAGGGGCAAGGGCCCACATAACATGTGTTTTAGTTTTTTATTATTTAATTTTTAAAATTTTGAACTTCAAACTTTGCTAATTGATTCATCCCGAATAACCAGCTAAGACAAGTGTTTCAACGGTTGTATCGGCCGCTTACCCAAACACATGGTACGAAGTACCAAAATCCACATGAGTACCCTATTTTCATACATGAAGTACCCGGTACGTGAGGTTGGATTTGGGTATGAATGGGGATGTACCATTTAAGTACCCAAGTTCCCAGTACGTGTACCCAGTATTGGTTTGTGTACCCGACCCCCCGGTATGAGTACCCATGCAACACAAGTAATAAAGGTCACATGAAGCACTTAGGAATTTATTTTCTTCTAGTAAACCGGAAACTATCCATCAACATTCTGAATAGACAAAAGTTCCTATAGCTGAAATAATTCACATTTGTGCCTTCTTGGGAAAAGGAAATGTTACAAAGCATGGTCAGTAAAAATAATCCAAGCAACACGACCTTGCAAAGAATGGGAGTCAATGGATATCTCAATCTTATAATAGTTGACTGATTTTGTTTTCCAAGTGAATACTGGCTATCTTTTGAGAGTATCAATTTATAGGGTACACAAATCATTTTAACAAAAAATTCTTCAAAAAAACAAAATGAAACTATTTCTCCTCCACCCACAAGAAATCAGCCATCATGCTCTAAAATTAGTATCACTAAATGTTAGTTTGAGGGTGCATCAGTTCTCTCTTACAAATAGTATGGGGCCATGGCTAGAACATAAATCATCAACTTAGACACAGATAAAGAAGAAGATATTTGGTAGTGTATCAACCATAAATTTATGCTATCAGGGGCAGTCGAAGTCATCAACAACATCCCTATAGCTATTAAGACATAAATTGCAGACCCGTCGAGACACTCCTATAGCAGTAGATTAATATTTGGGGCAGTGAAAATAGTTTTTTTAGAACCACTGGGTTAGATCTGTGGATGAGAACAGAGGTTGGTAACATAAGGAACAAATCTAGGGAGCAATAAAATATCAATCTCCGTACTTTGTAATAGTAACGAGGCCTCTCTTCTGGCAAGTATATGGTACCTAGGATAGAAAATTGGCCTCAAATAACATATCTATGTTCATTCCAAAATGAAATCATATCATTTTCAATCACCATATAGTTTCTAAAATCCATGATTAAGAGGACTATGGCCCTGGAATGAGACAACTGTTAAAAGGGATTAACAATGATGGAAGAATCAAGGTTATTGAAGAGATCCAAGCTGGCCTATCAAAACAAACAAAAGTTGTAGCAAGAAATTATGATGCATCGAAAGAGTGTTCTCAGCTAGATAAATAATGACTTAGAATGACAAGACACGCCTCATAACCAACAATTACAAGTATACAATAAATTTGTACCAATAAGCATGCAATGGAACTACAAGACAATACACAATGCAATCAATGTTTAAAGTATCTTTCCAAACAACATCTCCTATTGAATTAAAGATCAAAACCTTACTTTGGTAGAATAATTAAGGAGGGTCCAAGAAAATTACACAAAGTATGATCAAACTTGGTGACCCATGATGATTATCTCAAGGATGGAACTATGGAAAGAAGCTCAAACATAAACTAGAGAAATCCTTCACATAATGGTGGTGTTCCTTTATCCAACCATGGAACACCTATTTATTTAAGTGAGATGTGGTTCCAAGTATTTACGGAGTGAGATCAAGGCTGCACAAGTGTACAACCCCTTATGATCTGTAGTTGAGGCCCACACATTATGCACATATTTCGTAAGGAATTGATCCTAGAGAGTCGCCATTTATCAAAATATGAAACAAATGATTTCTATGATAACTAAAACCCTACTTATAGGCTGTGCACAATATTTCACTATAGTAGAAATGGTGTGAGATCATAGAGGTCAGACCAACCCAAATCTAGGCGATATCCAATTTAAAAAAAATTGCTTCTCATATCAAATTACAGTTAAAACTAAGTTATTGATAGAAAAATATTGAAATCAACAAATGTAATCAAGCTGCAACTACTGAAATTCTAGAACAACCTTTGAAATTGAAATTTGAAACCCTACTTTTAAATAAATCCTAAAAAAGAGATTTAAAACCTATTAGCCTTTGAATGTCAATTATGTAATTATATATAGGGATAAAATAATTACTATATTCCTTGATTCTATTATATGTGGATGAATTTATGTTAAAAACTTCTCCAAACAAATAATCCAGGGGGCGATGTCAGTTGTATCCTATATATAAAAGAAAAATCGTGGGAGATTGAGGTGTCAAAGAAAAATTTAATTGATTTACATGGGCAAATGATGGATTTTATAGAATCTTTCTGTGGGAGAAATCCGTTTTTGAGCGATCTCCCTCCTAGAAAATGGAGGGCGATTTCCATGTTAAATATTTATAGTTAAATAAAAAACGGATGAATTTTTTAAATTTTTTTTATTTGCATATAAAAATTCTCCCATGAAAATTTAAAAATCCCTTTAAATTCGCCTTTGGGCTAAGATTCACCCCTAAAATAATCCTTGACCTGGGTGCCAATTTCTTATACTTTCCCAATCACAAGGTACTTTTTTTGGAATTTACCTTTATGTATACATGATCACCCACCCGGAAATCTCTAGGAGTTATTTTTAAGTCAGCATAATTTTTCTTCCTGTCCTGGGAAGCGTTCAAGTTTTGTTTTACTTGTTTCACGGTTAGTTCCATATCTTCTAATAAATCAAGTTCTAAAATTAATCTATCAATAAGATTACTCCATGATATTGGAGTATTACACTTATGCCGATATAAAATTTCAAATGAAATCATACCTGCAGAAAATTGGAAAATATTGTTATAAGCAAATTCAACCAAGTGTAGGTAGTCTTCCCACTTACCTAGTTTGTACATAACATACACTCTTATCATGTCCTCTACAACCTGGTTTACTCTTTCACTTTATCCATCCGTTTGTGGATGATATGCAGTATTGAAATTTAACTAGGTACCCAAGCCTTTAAACAAGGATTTCCAGAAGTTACCTGTAAACTTCGCGTGTCTATCCAAGACTGTTACCTTTGGTATGCCATGTAACCTTAATATTTTTTTCATGAAGATGGAAATATTAACAACCTTGTAGGTAGATTTGACAGGTATAAAATGATCTGCTTTGCTTAATTTGTCAACCACAACCATGATGGAATCATGTTGTCTGAAATTCTTGGACAATCTGGTGATGAAATCCATACTGATGGTATCCCACTTCCATTATGGAATGGGTAGTGGCTGCAACAATCCTGCAGGATGTTGATGCTATGCTTTAACTTGGTGACATTCTAGGAAGTGAGCTAAGTATTCAACCACTTTCTTTTTCATGTTTGGGAAAAATAAATCCTTTCTGATCATGGTAATCATTTTTTGATACCTCAGATGCCCCAAGTATGGTCTTTTATGTAGTTCATCCATGACTATCAATTTAATTTCTCTTATGTTATGTATATACAACCTATTTTTATACAACAATAGTCCTTGTTGGTTTAGGATAAAGTATGTTTTTACTTGTTCTTGTTCATTTTTTGCAGACTTGTCTTTTAACCTATGATTATCCCCATCAAAATTTTCGGTACTTAAAATATGATCTCCTAGATTGCATTCGTAGTTGATGCTTGCACATAGTAAATTCGCATGACAACTTAGAGCATCTGCTACTTTATTTTATTTTACATTTATATTATTTCCATTATTATCAATACATGTAAATGTTTTATAAAAACAGTTTAGAAAAACTTTATGCTCTTCAATCCAATCCATTCCTATCAACAGATCATAAGATCCTAAAGGAAATATATTTACATTCAGATGTGTAAGGAAATAATTCAACATTATCTTACAATTTCTAACAATACTAGTAACCTTTCTTTTTGTACCTATGACTAATTGTACAAGCCACAACTTATCAAACTTTTTAGGTACCAAATTTCATAAATCAACAACTCTAGGTAAAATATAACTCAGGCTTGCACCTGGATCAATTCAGATAGAGATAGGTTGATTGTTTATCATACCTTCGATTTCGACCATGGAAGTCTGGTTGTCTACTTGCCAATTTTCTAGTGCAGTGAAAATTCTAGGCGTGCTTCCGGCCATATCCCCAACTGTAACTACTTCCTGGATAGAATGAACATTAAACTTTTGGTTCCTTGCTTGACAATCTTTAAAGTAGTGTTTCTCTCCACACTCCCAACATTTTAAGGGTTATTTTTGTGCTGGGTTTTTATTAGGAATGGTTTAGGGTACTACTGAATATTGAGGCTTAAAACATTTGTAATTATGACCCTAATACCCTCTATAATTATTTCCCATGTTTTTATGGAACTTATTTTTTTTTTTTTAGAATCAAAATTATTTGGCCTTTGATTTTTCCAAGATGGTATACTTTCTCTTTTGTTCTTGTTATGGTCATAATAGAAGTTGGCCTTTCTCATCGCTTCCTCTAGTTACTTTGGATTGTCATATTTAATCCATTCTTTAAACATGAGGGGCATGAAGCTAAGGAAACACTATCTCTTGGGCTTCTCATCAATTATGTAGGGGACATATCAAAGTAAGCTTAAGAAATTATTATAGAGTTCTTTCATTGTCATGGCTCCTAACCTTGGTTCAAAGAACTCATTGGATTTTTCTTCATAATACTGTTCAGATATATATTTTCTTTTAAATAGTTTCTTAAAAGTCTTCCAGATTACATACCTTTATTTTATACCCTTAACTTTCTTTATGTCTTGCCACCATATATCTGCCTTTTCAGTCAGTATATAAATGCCATTTTCACCTTCAGCTCATCTGAGTAATTATATATCTGGAAATACTTTTTCATACTAGACAGCCAAGCCTCTGCCTCCTCGCCCTTCTCAATTTCCCCATTATACATGGGTGGTTTCATTTTCTTGAACTCCTTAGAGATTTCCTCATAGGGTCTATACTTTTTCTTCTTTTTATTTCCTTCACTTCTTTTACTTGACTCTTGATTTTTTCTGTGGTGTTTAACTGGCTCTTCACTTGAAGTGTCAGAGTTCTGGCTAGAAAACTCCAACCTCCTAACCTCACGCTTATTGTACGAGGCTATTTTAGGAAATTCCTGATCGAAATTATTATTTTTATATTTTTTTTCATTATGTATTTTTGCTAACAAGATAGTGTTTAGTTCTTCCTGAGCCTTCAGAATTCGCTCATTATCTTCCTTAAATTTTCTTAATTCATATCTTTATTCATTCACAATCCTTTTTAATTCATATTTATTGTCCTGACTTTCATTTTAGTCTACCTAGAACTCTCCATCCCTTAGATTAGCCTCTTCATTTAAAGGCTGTTCCGGGTGATGTTCCTCCTCTGCAGACATTCCCGCATTTTCCATATTTCCTGCAAAATATATTTGTACTTCTCTTTTCTGTGTAAGATAATTTTCAAGACAAAATAAACATGAGTTATTTTTTTGTCTTTTATAGTAGTTTTGTGTTGATCCTATTCATGCATAGTGTTGAAACCATGCTCTCATACCATATGTAACATACCTCATATTTCAAACATAAAAAATTTTTATAACCAAATATCTCCAAACAAATTAAATAAATACCTATCTGTTATGAGTCATTACAAACACAATAGATAGTTTAAAGCATAACCCTGGTCATATGAAATGATTATCATCTCCTTAACAAAACTTAGAAACCCTTTAAAAAAAATAGATTTCCAAAAAAAAACTCAAAAAGCTAAGTTATTGTTATTTTGCAAGAATCATTCTGCAGTTTTGATTCCATATTCCACATTATCCTTTTTGCTGTGAGATCTAGGAACTAGAAACAAAAGGTGTGACAGAGCCTTTTGAACCACTTTCCACCTCTCACCTTCTGCCCTTTCTCCTTCCACTGTGGAATTCAGGAATTCAAACTCAATGAGATGACCACCTTGTCTTTTCTCTTTCCACCCTTCAACTTCCTTCTTTTTTCCTTCTGCTGCGGACCTCGGAAGTCAGAAACTCAATGAAATTATCACTTTGTATTTCATCTTTTCGCCTTTCGACTTCCGACTTTTTTCCTTTTGTTGTGGACCTCAAAAATCAGAAAACCCGCAGAAGGAATACCTTGCCTTTGTACCTTCTGCCTTCCGATTTCTGCCTTCCGCTATGATCCTCGAAAATTGGAAAAAAAACTTTTTTCCTTAACCTTTTCCCATTTTCCACTTTTCTCCTTCTGCCTTCCGCCTTCTGGGTGGAACTTGGAAATCGAAAACCAAACATATTGAGACCTTCATTTGACCACCTTCCTCCTTCCTGATTCTGCACAATATTTCTACACCGTTGATCCTTTCAAATTCAACCTTGATCATCGATCTTGATTTGATGTGGAAATCGGACTTCGAAAGCTTAAAACTTTGCCTTGTCTTTCTCCTATTTCCCACCTCCTGTCTTTCGTAACTTCTATAAACTGTCGATCTCTTTTATGGCTTTAATCTTGGCCATTGATCTGATTTCTTTTATGGGTTCCCAATGAAACCTTTGTGACTATCATCAACCGTTGATATTCCTTGCAGATGAAATATCAATTGTTGATTTTTTTCTTTGCAGATTCCACAATGAAACTTCCATGACTATTGTCAGTCATTGATCTTCTTGCGGAAATAATATCGATCGCACGATGAAAGGAGACTTGTTTAGATTTAACTCGGGCACTGCTTCTAAGTGCAAGATCTCTTTTCAACTATTGATATGATTTCTCTTATGGATCGACGTTTAGCTGTGGATTCAACGGGTTTCTAGTTGATTTTGGGTTGAATTCACTAGGAGTCAATTGGATCAGGAACTATCTTAGTGCTTAATGCCATACCTTGATTCCATTGACTAAACATGATTTGAGGACATTTAACCAACTGCACTAAGTTTCTCATAGGATTTGTATAGTGTAATTATGGTTTTTCTCTATGCAAATTAGTTTCAAGCATAATATTGAATAACTCAAATCTAAACTATAAACAAGCATTAGAGTTTCATTCAGAAACCTAAATTCATAATGCAGAATTAAGGAAGAATTACAAAATCAATACAAACAGGAAATACATAGTAGGAACATCTGATAGTGTATAAAAAATAGGGTTCAATCCATTAGACGTAGACTCATCAATTTTAAATCGTTCAAGCATAATAGATCAATGACAGTCAGAACTAAGTAATTCAACTCAGAACAAGATAATAATTGTTACAATAGTCCATTACTAACAATTCCTTGATGCAGGTATGAATGATCGATCTCAGTTACGTTGATAACAATCTAACATTGTGCAAATCTAGGATATACTAAAACATGGACAAGGAATCTACAAAAATGCGTAAAATAGTACTTTCAGGAAATATAACTGTAATTTAAATTTAATGTATACATCTTATTGCATCTAAATAATTCATAAGAAACAGAGTAGGAACCTGGTACCAACTTTGGGAAAACAAAAGTGGAGAAGTTGTTTCTCCCAACCAACTCCTAGAGCATCCAAATTCTTTGCTCGAGAACCCCTGAGCCTGTTCGCTAAACCACAATAGAAAAATATCTCAATAATCCATCTCTTGCATTATATAGATGTTAATCCTCATCCAATGCTAGCCTCCTTATGCTCATGGACATGCTATTAAATAGTATTTTTCTTAGGACTTGGCCATTTATGAGCCTTCTACTCTTTAGCAACTCAACTAGGAGTGCAGACCTGATTTTTGGGGATGATGCCTCTTGCATCTTGACTTCTCACTCAGTGGTCTTTGCCACTTGTCATTTTCATCTTGTGGGTCAGAAAACACTCTTTCAATAGCTATATCCACTTTTGTTCCCCTTCAACATATCTTATTAAATAGGGAATGTTTTATTCTTGACCTTCCTATCAAAGAATAATAAATTAATAATCAAAGTATTTTCCAACAAAATTGAAAATTATTAATTCAAGGGGTATTACACTATGTTCCCTTGGGACTACATTTTGAAATCTCTTTTTCTCTAGGTTCTCATTTTGTTTATTTCTCTTCTTACCAGGGCTTCATCTCTTTACACTCTATAAAAAATTTATGTTAAACAATGCGTCCCACACAATGAATTATAGAGATGACAAGGATGACCACTACTTAACTTTGTATAGGAAATAAAAACCAGTAATGAAGAGAACTCAAAGAACCCAACTAATGGGATCAATATGCATGCAAAAAAAACTTCATTGGATAAAATGGCTCCCGATTAAAGTGATTAATATGGAAAATGAAACCCACACTCATAGAAAATTATTTTCTCTCAACTTATCTCACAATATCTCCATGTTGATTTTCCACATCTATGACTTAATAATTTCATGGATGTGAATATTGAAATGAATTTATATGTCCTTAATGACATCTCAATATTTTTAAGGTTGAATGGGATAAGGGATCCCATACTCATAAAACTTCTCCTCAAATTCTTGATGAGAAGTATAGTAGTTTGGATTGGGTAAAAGGGGGCATTACATCTTTGTAAAAATACAAAAACATCTTAGGGTAATATAGGAGGCTTTCCTTTGGTTTGTAGAGCCACCCTTGCACTTGGTCCTCCTTTGATGACTTCCTTTGTGAAGGCTAAGGCCTTGGAGTGAGGATACCACACTTTTTTCTCAGCGAAGGTTGGAATTTTGGGAAAGGCCTTACTAGCGGACTTGGTTGTGATATAGTTTGGATGGTACAAAGGAAGAAATATTTGTGTAATAATAGGAACTAATAGGTGGCTCAATTACCCTCACACACAATTGTTAATGCACTCATTAAATTTACATCCACTAAAATGCAATGCCATCTGTTGCAAGTGCAAATAGCTATGGCATGCCTACCTCATGCAAAGTTGTAGGAATGAAAGCTCTAAAGTATAATGGGATACAAAAGATATTATAGATGCTTAAGTTCAGGAGGGTAGTGGGTAAGAGATATTTGGTGAATAAATATATCACATGCAACTATAGATTAAGGTGAAGGTCCTGATGGCCTTTTGGGATAAGGACCAAGTAACTAGCACAACCACTTAACTTGTGGCTAATGAATGCCAATAGGACAGAATTTCATGGTTAAGTCAATAGTTATTGATTGAATCAATGGTTTATATATTCCATAAACAATTAAGGATGGTAGTTTGAGAGCTAACACCCATATGGTTATTTCAAATCCTAATGTTCCAAAGCATGCTTTCATTAAAACCTTTTATATCCCAAACTTAAGACAACCGCATGAAATCATCGAGTCAAATTATGCATCTTGGGAACCATTAAGGATGGAAAATTCAACTAAAATAATACAAAATATTTATAATAAGAGGATTGGTACAATTACTATGATTTTGAACACAAATTCTATCCATTAGAAAATTTTAGTTTTCTGGTACTTTCAATGTGGAGGTTGTTAACATAGAGTCAGATTCAATGCATGAAAATGTTGGAGTACTATTGACAATAATAAAGGAGAAAGCATGTATAGAAGAACTAGTTTATGTTCTTAGGACCACCACCTAATGGATGGATAACCACCATAAAAATTCTGCATTTATCCCCTAAATAAAATTTTATTAATCCTTTGTATTTATCTCAACTACATGCCATAATTAGAAACTCCACCAGCATGTACAGGAAAATTGTACTCCTTTGGATACTTATCACTCACTCTTTCTTACATGAATTACCATGCATGTAGTCAAGAATCAACACATATTCTAATTAGAAGAACCTGAAAAATCCTTGAAAACATCCAAATTAAACACTAAAACTAAACCCTATGAAGGGACTTGCAACCTATTCCCTTACCTTGTTTATTAATCTCCTCATGTATCATTGAGTGTTTGGAATAAAACGAATGCAAGAAAAAATGCGTGTTTATGTATTTGCGTTGAAAACAATCTTGGAAAATAGTTATACTCGTAGCCATTTAAGATTAAATGTAATTTGGTCTAAACTTTACTTGGTGGTTTTGATTTTGAATCAATATAGAGCCACAAATCATCAGTCACTAGTGCGTAAAAGAAGGCCTATATTCAATAAGGGTACCTTATATGATATGACAAGAGTATCTCTTTCTTATTCTATTTATTAAATTTAATATTTGATGTATTTGAAGGTAATCATTTTGATAAAATATTTTTCTATATAATTTGGAATTAGTTACAAAAAACTTGAAATGTATTTTTTCTATGGAAAAGGGTCGAATAAAACTTTATTCACAATCTTTGGAGAAGTTACATCCAGTACAATCCAAGAAGGTTCTTGAAAGGAGTTGAGAAGAAAGACTATTGATCAACTAAGAACCAAATGGGGATACTGTGTCTCAACCCTTTGTAAGAGTTGTTAAAACAAAGCAAAGTGGATGGACTCAAACTCAACTATTCACAATTTTTTAAAGTAAAAAACATATTATGGTAGATATAATCTCAACCATCAAATTATTGGAAATAAACCACATGGGGAGATAATTTCTCATTCCTTTGTAAGAGCTATATTAATGGATTTATAATATTAACCATCAACATAAATTAAATGTGTTTTGTAGCATGAATCATCATCACAGACTATGCTTCAACCATTATTAAATGTTACTTGTATTAAAAATCCCTGGCAAAGATTTGCCTGAACTGATCCAAATGTTGTTCTTGTACCTCTGATATATCACATGTATCCTTTGTGAAATTATGAATCAAGGGAGATGATCAGATGAGTAATACCTTAGAGTGAAAGAATTAGGAAGAATGCTGAATTGCAATGTAAAACATGTCAAAAATGCATTGTGAAATTAATCAGAGAAGAAACACTCAATTGACAACAATAATTGGTAACAGTTATCATAACTGCTAATTGTTATAATTAAATTGTATATGAACAATACATAATACAACATAGTAAATTCGAATTTCCCATGGAGGATTGAATCCCGGACTGAGACATGAATAGCATAGGAAAAATCAACATTGTAGAAATCTCGAGTGCACTCTAGAGAACTGAATTAGTTAATACTAAGTTAACTGATTCATGGTAGGTGTGCATGGGTGACTTTATCCTTAAATCATGTAAAATAGGCACATTAGATAATTGAAAGTGATATAAAGGTGGCCATCAGAGCTTAACTCCACTCGGATGAGGGTGAACTAAAAGTGGGACTCCCAGAACTCTGAGTGGGATCCTAAAATCTAGAGATTGGTCTCCAAAGCACCTAAAATTATGCATGACTATGCATCAAGTGGCTAGTGGGTCCCATATAACATCTTCATAGCACTAGGGATTCTACAATATTATTTTAAACTATAAAAATGCTAAAATGACTAAGGTGGACAAGGAAGTATTATTAAATAATCCTAAAATCCCCCCTTAATCTAATCTTGGACAACTTGGGCCGTGGAAACTAAGACCAAAGGTCACCCATACAACAATAATGAAAAACAAATCTCATGAAACTAAGGAAACGGGGAAAACCACATTGGAACAAAACCCCCCCTAAAAATTGAGCAGTTGGGGAACCAAATCAATGCTTCACACCAAGCAAAAACCTGAGATAGAAAAATATCTTCCAAGTGAAAGTATTTGTAAAAATGTCTACAATATGCTCCTCTGTAGGGTAGTAATGTAGTGTGATGGTCCTATTGTGAACTAGTTATGTGATATAGTGCATATGAAGCTCGATGTGTTTGGTCCATTGTATTAATCTTGCACATTAATCTAGGAACAAATCATCAATCTCATCAAGAAATAACTCAGAAATGGTGTTGATCAGAACCAGAATGGTTTCCTCTCTGTATATTCAATAAACAATGAATAGTTACAATAGCAATGTCAAGCAAAATGGCTTGAATCAATGAGGAATTCGAGTACCTTAGGAGGTCATTCGAACTCAATGAGTGAGTCTAGCTTAACTGACTGTAAGCCATTGGTTCACACTCTGTTAACCACTTGACCAAAACCCTAATTAACTCACCAAACCCTAACTAAAGTTAGAGTGCAATAAATGACTGAATCTCAACTGAAAGAGATCAAACACATGTCATAGCAAGCCAACCATCAAGTGCTAGTGCTTCAATGACTTCAATGAACCCCGATAAGGTTAAGTGAAGCTGAACTGATCATCAGAAGTTGGTGGAGGCACCCCTTTTGACTCCAGATCATTAAATAATAATAAATCATCATTAAGTAATATATTTAATGAGAGGAGGTTCCTTAACTGACTGGTGGAACTGATTGTAACCACCAGTTAGCAATTAGGTGCATTAATATCACTCAGATCACCCCTAGAGTGCTCTAGTTAGCCTCCTTGACTATAGGTAGGTGTGGGTGTGACTAGATGATGTCAATTAATGCTCCACTGATGTCAATTAATGTCAATTATACTTAGGATAGTGGTTTAACTAGGCCAATTTGACCAAAAAGAGTGTGTATGGTGGTAAATGTCTCCAACACCCCCTCTTAAGCTATACTCAGGAAGAGTTAGAAAACATAAATGCATAAAAATGCTAGGGCCTTGGAAACAAAGGCCATAGGTCACCCTGTACAATAAAGTAACCGCTTAATATAACCAAGGAAATGGGGAAACATTCATGGGAAAAATACCCCCCCTCAAGGTAAGCAGTAAATGAAGAATTGGTTCTTCTATGTAGCAGTATCCCGAGACTGTGCATGTGAACCTATGAATCCAAACTAAATGAATATGTCTAGAGGAATCTTCCACTTTTGAAAAAGAAAAATGCACTCAACTGAATCAGAAATATAAACAGCTGCACGGTGAAAACTGGACCCATGTAGAGCAGCTGAAATCATCTGAAGAACGAGCAAAGGTTCTTGAGGATTTGAAACATGTGTGGAACACTCAAGAAACTGATATGTTGCAGACTTGAACAGCAAACCATGAGTGGTAAAATCAGCCCCAATTTTTAGGAGCAAGTGTCCAAGCGGATGCAAAATGTTTTCCTCTTTACTAGTTCTGTGAGGACATGAACATGTGACCAAAGGTAGAGAAGCCCTGGGAATATTGAGAGTGAATTCTTGAGCTCCAGAATCTGATATAGCTTCATAAATAGCTAATGATTCACAAAATAAAATATCAGCAACCTATGGTACTTTTTTCTTCACATCGTTGATGAGAACAGCTACAAGCAGTACTGAAGGTTTATGAACCTTAAATTTTGAACCAAGCAATATCATATCAGATCAAAATAAGATCATATCAGATCCAATAAGGTTCATATCAGATCCAAAATTATGGTCAACCGAGACGGTGGATGCACAGTTGTCTTTTTCTTCCAAATTCTGAATTTTGGTGCACGCAATCCTGCAGGAATTTGCTGGAAGATCAAGATCATTGGGAGCAAATGTGTCACTCTTGTAATTTGATATTTTTTCCAAAATATACAAGGTATTACATATTTTCACACCAGAAGCAACATTAGAGGGAGAAAAATCAAATTTATCTTCCCTTTCGGAAGCAATTACTGGTAAATTTTGCATAGAATTCAAAGGAAAATCATCGGTGAAAGTCGGCATGGAAGTGCAGCAGTACTTTTATTCAATATCAGAGATTCAAATGTCTTCTTCTATTTCAGAAATATGAGGAGATGAGATATCAGAGATATCATCAACTTCTGGAGCATTAGGAGAAGGAGTCACTGCATGGAGACTTTCTTCAATTCGAACTGAATGTGTAGAAGATTATTCTTCATCTTCATCTTGAACAACTTCATTAGAGAGAGTAGAGACTGAGAATTTTGAGTAAATAACTATTGTGGTGTTGGATGTGATCTTCAAAGTGCTATTATGATCCAAATTGTGCTTGCCAAAGGTTCTATCCAATTTTGTCCAAAGACCCTTTGGGTATTCAATAGAACCAATAAGGTAGCGCAAGCTAGGAGAAAGGGCCAGACATATTGCTCCAAAAGCTCTATCACCGTCATTTAGCCAGTCATTATCATTCTCATAAGACTCTTTTCCAAGTCCAATAGACACCTCATAGAGACCTCGTCTCTTCAGAGATGCATTCATCTTTAACTTCCATTCTGAATAGCTTGTGAATGGGGTGAGAAGAGGGATTGATGAGTCCATTCGAAGTTGTACCTATTAAAACCTACAAATCAAAACAAAAAAGGGCACTGTAAGGTCGAACAACCTGAACATTTTAGGCTTTCATCACACCCAACATAGTCAATCAAGCAAGATTTATCAACAAGTTCTTTGCTTGGGGTATTAAGTGGTAGGCCTTGGCTTCTGGTGTAGTGCTGGATTTTTTAGCTATTGCTCAAATTTCATGTAGAAATCTATCAAAATCTTGTTTTTGAGAGATAGAGCTTAGTCCTTCCGTAAGCTCTGGTACCATATTAATCTTGCACATTGATCTAGGAACAAATAATCAATCTCATCAAGAAATAATCAACAAATAACTCAGAAATGGTGTTAATAGGAACCAGAATGGTTTCCTCTCTGTATATTCAATAAACAATGAATAGTTACAATAGCAAGAAAAATAGCTCGAATCAATGAGGAATTCGAGTACCTTAGGAGGTCATTCGAATTCAATGAGTGAGTCTAGCTTAACTGACTGTAAGCCATTGGTTCACACTCTGTTAACCACTTGACCAAAACCCTAATTGACTCACCAAACCCTAACTGAAGTCGAAGTGCAATAAATGACTGAATCTCAACTGAAAGAGATCAAACACATGTCATAGCAATCCAACCATCAAGTGCTAGTGCTTCAATGACTTCAATGAACCCTGATGAGGTTAACTGAAGTTGAACTGATCATCAAAAGTTGGTGGAGGCGCCCCTGTTGACTCCATATCATTAAATAATATTAAATAATCATTAAATAATATATTTAATGAGAGGATGCGCCTTAACTGACTGGTTGAACTGATTGTAACCAGCAGCTAGAAATTAGGTGCTTTAATATCACTCAGATCACCCTCGGAGTGCTCTAGTTATCCTCCTTGACTATAGGAGAAGGCTAATTTAGCCTCCTTGACTGTAGGTAGGCGTGGGTGTGACTGGATGATGTCAATTAATGCTCCACTGATGTCAATTAATGTCAATTATACTTAGGATAGTGGTTTAACTAGGCCAATTTGACCAAAAAGAGTGTGTATCGTGGTAAATGTCTCTAACACATTGCTTATGTACTGGATCACTGGAAATATTAATTGCACTTTGATTATCGCAAAAAACGTCTACTGAGAGAGAGGTGAGAATTCCAAACTCTTTCTGAATCCCATCTAACCAAACTCCATGAATGGAATATTCATACACCCGATGTACTCTGCTTCAACTGAAGAGAGTGCAAGAGGTTCTTGCTTCTTGCTTGATCAATAGATTGGTCTTGATCCAAACATGAACAGATATCCCAAAGTATTTTTGCTGTTAGTATTGTCTCCAACCTAGTATGAGGTACTGAAATATACTAGATATAACTAAGCACAAGTACAATAGTGAATCCCAAACTCTCTACTACCCTACACATAGTGCAATATGCACTTTGTTGCATTTCAATGCAGCTCATGTGATTCCTTAATGTACCTTGAAACATCACTAATTGTTGTTGTAATTGCAACTTCAGAATATATTCTGATGTATATTACTATTGTATATTGTTGTACCCTCATGGGAAATGTGTGTTCCTCCTTTTTGTATGTAATCATTGTGTTTGGTTACTAAGTTAAGCCCTTTGTTGTAAGTCGGGGAAATAGTCCCCAGGTTAAATAATGGAAAATGTATTTATTTCTATTCTTAGGTAGGTCGGCCCCACAAGTAACCTATCTGACCTAGTGGTTGAGTTAACAACTCAATGGAAGGATATAAATAGGCAGGCGCCTTCCTCATTTGAAACACACTTCACTTGCTCTCTCATGTGCGCATTAGGAGAGAGAGGAAAAGGATCAACATAGAGTTGTTGCAGGAAATTTATTCTTGGGTTATTCTATATTGTCATATTGTCTTTGTGACAGAACTATTCTAAGGATGTTTGTGGGGTTTTCTCCTTTATGGTTTCCTAGATGAAAATATCGGTGTCTTATGTATCTTGTGTATCTTTGATGTATTGTTGTGCTTGTTATTCTTTCAAATAAATATCCTAAGTAAATTAACTTAGAAAAACTAACATGGTATTAGAGCCACCCTGAAAGAAGGAATTATGCAGTTGAAATACATCTGCAATGGCAGCTACTGGAAATTAGGGTTTCATGCCTAAAACCCCTAAAAGACTAAATGTAGTCATCATGTAACTTTTTCTATAAATTGACATTAGAGAAGGATTCGGAGATGAAAATGTTATAGGTCACAGATGAAATATTATTGTACCTTTTGTGAAAGTGTCATCCTAATATTCTCTATACTTCAGGAGATATTATTCCTCCAAATCAGGGTTCCATCCTCCTCCAGAATACAATCATAAACAGGTGACGTAGGGCGAATTTTAATATATCGAGCTAGGAATATCCAAATGAAATTTAGAAATATGTTGTAGCTAGGGAACATAATGTAGTTTATGTGGTCCTCCTTTCATACCCTAAATGTGAAATAGTGACACACACAATTCCATACAAGTTCTCCATGTTGAATGGTCCTAAAAAATGTCACCTTGGAAAAATCGACATAAGTCCCACTTGGAGAATCCAACTTTGCTATAACCTATGGGGTTAGAAATATTATAGACCATGATACCTCAGTACAAAGCTTCGGTCCATGAGCAGTATAAAATTTGGAGATACAATAGAATAAATATAAGACAATTCTACAGAATAAATTGGATAAACTAGGGCTTCCTGTTCCGGGAGCTTCCAACCACTGTTTTCATAAAATTAGTATGTTAGCACTGGAATTGAGCCCAAAGGTTGTGGAAGGCCTGCTCCTAGCTAACAATAGAACCACTTTCAAAGAGAGAACTCGCCTTCTACTCTTCCGAGATGGATCTCTCACCAAATGTTAACAATGCCAGATATATATATACAAATGAAACTACAAATTGTTTGTAAAATTGGTTGAAACAAAACACGACACCAATGGGCGATGGATTCAATATATATAACAAAAATAATCAAAACTTAATTCAAGTGATTTCAACACAGGGGCAAGGTAGCCATTCGATCACACTTGATTCATAATTGTATGGTGGAAAGGAGGAACATGAACAAACCATCAACACAGAGCATTGCAAAGAATGAATTCCATATCAACTTTAGGAGAAATCTTTGGTGAATACCTGAAACAATAGACGGATCATAGCAAGTATGAATTCCGAGCTGTTATACCCTAAGTCTCAGATATGAAACAAACAAAATGAGGGAGATAAACTAGAAAAAAATTCACATAAGAAAGGAAGTAACAGACTGTAAGTGTGAACAACACATGAATCCCTGTATGAAAACACCGACCTCTGCTCTGCAATTATATTAAAATTCTCTTAAAAAACACACACAGCAAAATTACTATGGTTTCAACCCTTTCTCCTTCTTAAGGAGGTATATTTATAGCATTGGGACTTCCTATACCGACATCCAGGAATCAAAATTTGTTACAATAGAAGGACATCCTCTAACAAACTTTGGACGTGGCCTGCACACCATGATTCACATAAGAAAAAAAATAAAATGCGGACTACTAGAAAAATAGGCTTAAAGCCCCTCCTTCATATATTAGATGGTGATAGTTGTGCAAAAATTGAAAAAGGTTTTTGTAATTGACCATGTTACCAACAAAACCCATGTATTATTTTCCTCTGATTCAGCTATACCTCCTCAGGATCTTCTTTTGAAACTGCTGACTCGGACAGTAAAACTGTAAATTTCTGGAAACATACCCTGTGAAGATATTTTAAATTATTGAAACCTGTGATACCTATGTAAAAACAGAAGGATTTTTTTATATATATACCTGTTATGAATACAAACCTCTCTTGTTTTCCTAAAATTCAACTCCATTTGGCGAAACAATTCTTTGAATGTGATGTCTGAAACAGTTCTTTGGAAAACCTAAAACATGGCATGTAAAAATCACTTTGTTTCTCCTAACCCATAGGACCTAGGTAAAAAATGAGAGCGTTTATTAAACATGATCCTATTATTAAGAGAAACCTCATTCAATTTTGGAAAATTCTTTATGGTTTTCCGGAAACAATTGATTGAAATAACTGACTAAAATAGTCACTTAAAAGTCTGGAAATTAGCTCTCTGAAGACGACTTTGATTCTCTCAATCCACAGCACCTAGGTAAAAAATGAGAGAGGTTATTGTATATAGGTGTGTTATGAAGAAAAATATCTCTCATTTTCTGAAAAATCATCTTGGTTTGGCAGGAAAAATTGATTTAAAATAATGACCAAAACAGTCATTTTCCTAAAACACAACCATGCCCTACTGCTTGTATGGATGTTCTTAATGCTGAATCCTTCATTTGTAGATTTAAATTTCTGGAATTTCTGCACCATTCTATACTGTAGTGTAAGCTTCATTGGCCCAACCACTTACAGTATAAAATTCCTTTCCATCCATGCAATTTTAAACGAGCAATACTTCTCCCAAGCGAAAATGTTTTTACACTATTGATTTGTTGGGTGAGTTGATGCTGCAACAACACGTGTTTTAAATTGATCCCAATACAAAATTTCACTGACTGAAAAGTTCACTTACCTCATGCCAATTCACAATGTGAAAGGATCGTACACAGTGGATTTTCTTCACCTTCCAATCTGACCATCAAAACTCATCTACCATTTAACATCATTTCGCAAATTGGAAAATTTAATTTCTCCATGCAACTTTACAATGAAAAATTTCTTTGGCCATTGGATGTGAATGAGTCTGATATGAGCCATTGATCTATGTTTAATTTTGCTACAAAAGTGGCGGGTTGGTGTGCGAGCCCAATTTGACTTTATGCCAAGAGACAAAGTGACATCATAATTTCTTGAGCGCTTGGGTTGGTAGCTCTCAATATTGAGATAATATTATTTTGGTAAATATATTTTTATATGACATTCCCAAAAATAAACCCTTGCCTCCTTAATAAAATAACATAAATCGTGGTTCTTGGAGATGGGATTTTAGGCCAACACTTTTTTTTTATAAAGAATTTTGTTTAATATTCTTATAAAAACAATTTTTGTTTTTATAAAAATACAAAATATTTCTTTTATAACTTAAACTTGTAAGCCACCTTTATAAAACTTTGATTTATATATAATTCTCTTCATTTCTTATCGCAGCCGTTGATCTTTGCGACCTATACCCCTATTTCGTGATTTGAAGTCATGGCTTCACCCACACAAGTATGGCATGCGAAATTGGTCGACGCCATAGGTCTGACTCAAATCTCATCTCAACTATTGAATATTTCTAACCTTTAACACATTTCACAATCTAGAAAGGAGGCTTTGGTCGAGGATGTCCGCTCACACGAAATGGTTTGGAGCCATTGATCCACCTCCGATCAATCTCAGCCTTTGGTTTCGAGTCCCGCTCAATGCCTTCAGCACATCTGCCATTTTCTTTTTTGAAGGGGTGTTCACATGAAGTTCGAGGGAATGGGACCCTCATCAAACTCCTATCAGGCCCTTAGATCAACTGTTAAAAACAGAGTACATTGGACAACTCACCTTGAAGAGGCACATTATTTTTTCCAATATGAAGTTTGAAATTCCAAGTTTGGAAAATTAGGGTTTCTCTAACTAACCCTAAATGAGAAAGCTCTAAAACTAGGTGGGACACCTCAAATCACATCTAAATCCTCGTTATTTCCATTTGAGGTTCTCATTTAAAAATGACTAATTACACCCAACTTGATTTTAATCTTGGTGAAGATGAAAAATTCCTAGCATGGAAGTATAGGATCTCCCTAATCCTTTAATAAAATTACTTGGATCAGTATATCGGTAAGGAAGTTTTAATATCCTGGTGGAGATGAGGCTAAGGATAGAGCCAAGAGAATCATTGTAGAATCTATTAAGGATCATCTCATCCCTCATGTGTCATCCTTGAAGAAACCAAAGGATGTTTTTCATGATGTGATGAATCAGTCGAAGAAGATATTGTTATAACCACCTTGAATGGACTCCTAAGATCATGGGATTCATTCATTCAAGGAATGTGTGCCAGAAGGAAGTTGATTACCTTCAGTAGACTTTGGGAAGAGTGCACAAAATAAGAATCTCAGCTTATAACAAGAGAGGCAAGTATGGGAGAAATTGAATATCAAGATCTCACTATAAAAAGAAGATTTCTCAAGCAATGAGGGATATGTACTCTAATCCAGAAGGATTCTACTCATGAAGAACCTCTTATCCATCTCAGGATTTGGATAAGAAATGATGTAGTTGTGAATGAAGAAGATGATCAAGAAGAAGACTCTAGGAAATCAGGATAAAGAAGGAGTCTAGCCACCTAACAAACAAAGATAATGGTTCAATTATCATTTCGTGATATTGTTTGGTTGTGTATTTTTTTATATTCAGTTGAGGTATTATGCATGTTTCTGTGTTTGCATGTATACTCCTGAATTGCATATGATGGGTAAGAAGTGAATGATTCTGTACAACATTCCATTGTTACTTATCTAGATTTAAACCTCTTTGCTAACATATTAGGAGTAGTACACACTCTTAATAACGTAAGGGTAGAAGGAATCTAGAATTTATTGTACATGTACGGTATATGGATGAATGTTGTAGCATTGGCTAAGATGGTTGCATGACTAAGTGATATATATTTGTGACTATTAATATGTTTTGGAAATTAGGATATGTTTCTAATCATGCAACTGAACTTGAATTGTAGATCATTCCGAAGAAGAAGTTATGATAGTTCAGAAGAGGAACCTAAAGCTCCCCATGTCAGAGACACCATGGCGAAAGAAAGAGCTTCAAAAGAATATAAAGAGAATGGTAGATCCACCACAAAAGATGAAGGCCATATTGGGCACCCGAAATCATCCAATATGAAGAATAATATGAAGATACTTCCAAAGAAATTAAGATCCCTCATACACACTTTATTTTTGTGACACTCTTGAGTGACATCATTGATGCGTATCCTTCCAGCTATGAAGAAGTAACCAAGAAGAAAGGGAAGGAGACTATGATAAAAGAATAACAGTTGATCAAGAGGAATGATGTCTAGGATGTGGCTCTAAGGCCTAAAGGAAAGTCTGTATTGTATTCCATATGGATCTACAAGATCCAGGACACAAAAGATGGCATCATCAAGGGATACAAGGAAAGATTTGTAGCACAAGTATTCTCATAGACTACAAGGAGACATTTTCACCAGTTAATGCAAGGTACACTTTTATTAGATCCATATGTGTAGGTATGATATGGGAGATACACCAGTTGGATGTCAAGACAAAATTCTTGAATGGTTTAGTCTAGGAGGAAGTGTATGTAAAGTATCCACTGGCAGTCGAGGCACATGATAGGCAGACTCATATGTACAAATTAAAGAAGGCCTCATACGAGCTCAAAAGTGACCCACAGGATAGCACATACAGTTACAAGAGGAGATTTGGGATAACCTAGAATGATTAAGATATTAACCTTTGCTACAAGATTGAAGATGAAATCCTATAGAGGAGGACAAGCTCACAGATGGGTGCAAAATGAACTTTTCAATGAAATTCAAGAAAGAGGATCTTGGTATGCAATTACCTTAGATGGATATATAGAACATCAAGAGAAGAGGAAGCTACTTGTCACTCCAGTACATAATGTTTTGATACATAGAGTACAAAATTCAAAGGGAGGATGATACTCTACTTCAGAGGGAGTGATTGCAGAATATCCTCAAGTTAGACATGGTACAACAGGATTGACAATTTCCACTAATAGTAAAGTGGATTCCAACCTTTACTTCAAGGTTGAAGGAGGAAGACCAGTGATCCTCCTTCTATATGTCGATGTATTGTTCCTAAAACGAGAGGAAGAACGTATTGAAGATGCAAGGAGGATACTAGCCACTAAGTTGAAAATAAAATACTTAGGGATGATGCACTAGTTCTTAGACATGGAGGTGGGGTAGAATGCACACGGTATTTTCCTTAGTGAAGGTAAGTATGCCATGGATATTCTAAAGAAATTCGGAATGCTAGACTACAAGGTGATAGGCACACCTATGGCATCAAACTTGAAGCCAATCTGTGATGCTTCATTAGAGTCGGTTGATGCCATGATGTATTTTCAGATGATGGCTCATTGGTATATCTAACGAATACAAGACCAAAAATATGCTTAGTTATGAACACCCTGAGCCAATTCCCAATGGATCCAATACATGTTCACCTGGTTGCTGTAAATGATGTAGTGAGGTACCTGAAGGCTAAAGTTGAGTATGGGCTCACGTATGATACGAATCAGAAGACTAACCTGCACAGTTATGTTGATTTAGATTGAGAAGTTCCATTAAGAAGAAGAGCACCTTAGGTTGCTTCTTTAGTTTGAGATCCAACATGTTCTAATGGTTTGGCAGGATGTAGTCCTACATAGCGCTGAGTATAGCAGAGGAAATATATGTTGCCACTTGCTCGGCTAGTTGTGAGGTGGTATGTTTTTTTGAAAGCTACTATCTGATTTGATTGATATGAGTTGCTTTTTTTGTATGATGCAGAGAGGATCAGTGAAGCTCTAGTATGTGATCCATATCAAGGTCACTTGAAAGAGTAAGTGATGAATTCTATCATAGCTAGAAATATAGGTTATCCGAGTATAAAATTCCTAGTGAAGTTCGTAGGTTGCTTGGATGTAATTAGTTCTATTGGTTGTCCTCAGATGTAGTAAGTCCTTATGATTCTTGTAGGTTATCCTTGTACATAATCAGTCTTGATGTTATTCTATTCTAGAAAGAGCCAAAATTAAGTTTGAGTGCTTCAGAGAAAGACTTGGTGTGATCCAGAATGACACCTCTTGAAAAATGGAGTGATGAGTTCTAGCATAGCTGGTGAGACAGGTTGTACTAAGCATAAAATCCTGGAGAAGATCGTACATTGCTCAGACATAATCAGTCATATATGTTTTCCTTGGATGTTATCACTCCTCATGAAGATCGTAGTTTATATTTGGTTGTAATCAGTCCTGATATGTTTCTATGCTAGAAATAGCGAGAGACCAGAATACATAGATGCATGATATCTCACATAGGAAATGAGACAAGTTGTTCAAGCAATAAAAATCCTAGTGAAGCAGGATGCTGAGATGTAATCAGTCATGTAGGTTGTCCTCAGCTGTAATCAATCCTAGCAAAGCTCGTAGGTTATCCTTGGATGTAATTAGTCCCGGGACAGGTTCTTTAAGTGTAAATATGAGCCCTTGAGTGGTATATAGGTTACTCGAATTTAATAATTCTTGTGAGTTGTCTAGGTGTAAAAAGAATCCCCAATGTGCTACGCAGGTTACTCATATGTAATATGCCTTGAAGGTTGTATGAACAGAAAATATCCTAGACATAGGTTGTTCATATGTAATAAGTCCTTGAAGTTAACCTAGAACATAAAATTCCTGATGTAATAGGTTGTTTTCTCATAGTCAGACCTTACATATATATCTATATATGTGCATGTTCCCATCGTGGATATGATAAGGTCACAAAGCATGAGAGGTGCACCTAGGAGGTTCTCCTTTACTGGTAGAAAGCAGGTTGACCGTGAGAGACATAATGCACTGAGTGTGCTCCTAGAAGGTTCTCACATAGTGGTAGATGTAGGATTGTCTTGGTGACATTTTGGCATGTTCCTTTGTTGATAGAATGAAGGTTTTATGCATCTGGGTTGTGATCTATTTGCTTTGTTTTGTTTTGAGAAGGACAACATGGATGATCTAGATACAAAAAGATAAAGGTAGGAAACAAAGGTTATTATCGTGGCAATGCAAAGAAGGTCTTGGATTGTACCTACGTGATGACAATGAGATGATGGTAGGAAAAACAGTTTATTATTATGGAAATTTAAAGAAGGTCATGGGTTGTACCTACACGATGATATGATACGATGAGAAGACGGTAGAAGACATAGGTTATTGCAGTGGAAATGTAAAGGATGGTCATGGGTTATACCTATGTAAGGGATTGCTTGTAGATATGATGAAGACCTGGATGAGATTTAATCCTACACCCATCATGAAATAGGGTTGGATCTATAGAAACTTCCTATGACCGATAGATGCGATAGATTGGAAAATATGAGGAGAATGGCAGCAACGATGATGATGACTCGATGACGATGACCAAATGTGCTGATGGTTGTGCCGAGTGAATACCTTCCTAGTTAAGAGGGAGTGTTGTTTTAATTGTAACTTTAGTATATATTCTGATGTATATTACTATTGTATATTTTTGTACCCCCATCAGATATGTGTGTTCCTCCTTTGGGGATTTCATCATTGTGTATGGTCATTGAGGTAAACCCTCTGTTGTAATTCAGGGAAATATCCCCCAGGTTAAATAAAGGAAAATGTACTTATGTGTATTCTAAGGTAGGTCTGCCCCATAGGTAACATGGTCGACCTAGTGGTTGAGTTAACAACTCAATGGAAGAATATAAATAGGGAGGCTCCCTCCTCATTTGACACACAATTCACTTGCTCTCTCATGTGCACTTTAGGAGAGAGAGGAGGAGGAGGGACATAGATATTCTACAAACCTATTGTTCTTGGGTTAGTCTATAGTTTCATCTTCTCTCTGTGATGGAAATATTCCGAGGAAGTTAGCAGGGATTTCTCCTTTAGGGTTTCCTTGATGAAAATATATGTGTCTTGTGTATATTGTGTATCTTTGATGTATTTCTATGCTTGTTATTCTTTAAGATAACGACACTAAGTAAATTAACTTATCAAAATTAACACTAATAGCACAAGACAATTATGGTCCTTAATGTGTCAAGTATAATAAGCTACCAATCAGTTGTCTATATAGAGTGCTATCAACCAAGGGAGTGGAACCACCTTCTTCCAATCTGATTCCATATAGGAAAGTGAAATTTATTTCTATGCAATTAGTCACATGGAATATTTTAAGGAAATCAACTACGTATATATGGAATGTGAAATCATGATCCCTAAATATATTTTATTTACATCATTGCCAATAAAGTGCCTCAGTATCCCTATATCTGTCAGGGATAAATATTTTCTAAAAGCTAACTTGATGTTGCTCGATATAGTAGATGAATCATCAGTGATGAGAAAATAACCCACATACAATACAATAAACATTATGTAACCACCCATATATTGCATGTATACATTGTAGTCAAACTTTCACCTTTCGAGGCTATATAACAGCAAGAAAGAGTCTTTTTTGGTATACCATGCCATGGGGCTTGCTTGAGCCCATACAATTATTTCCTCAGCATGAATACCAAGGAATAATCATCAATGTAGCCCTCAGGTTGTCTCATGTAGATATCTTCTTCCAAGTCACCATGTAGGCACTCTTCACATCCATGTGATGTAACTCCCATTGTTTCAAAGCTGCAATGGCCAAAACCAACCTTATGGCATCCATTCTTGAAACAAGTGTGAATGTATCATTGTAGTCCAAGCCATGAACTTGAGAGTACCCCTTTTACAACTAACTGAGCATTGTACTTGGTTGTATATCAATCAAATGCAATTTTTGTTTTGTAGATCTATTTGCACTGGATAAGCTTTCTCCCTAGAGGAAGGAAGAAAATATCCCATGTTTTATTATTCTCCAGTGATTCATATTCCTCGTCCATGGTAGCCTGCCATCTTGGATCATGGAAAGACTCTTTATAGGACTATGGACCAGACCCAACCATCATGTAGCACCTCTCTAGGATAAGTGGATCTTTATGACATAGTAAAAAGTTCTCATCTTGAAACTTATATATGGTTCTTTTTTGGTCGTATGGATCCCCAACAATGTTCCCAATATATTCAATAAGTTTTTGAGCCCATTTAGGCCTAGGATTGGGAATGAGAGATGAATCTAGATATATTGGATCTTCTTGATATTCATTCTAAACATCAATATATGGTTCCACTTGGTCGTCATATTCAAATTATGAATCTAAATCATCAGAAGAAACATCATTATGATATTTATCATTTGCAAATGGTGTAGGAAGATCATATCTACCTTCCTCTTCAAATGGCTGTAGATATTGTGAAGGATATTCATTGAAGTTAACACTTCTTTAAATGAAGCATCTCTTGGTTGCAATCTCCATCAACTTGTAATATTTTACATCTTGTGTATATCCCATCAGAATGCATTCATTATTCTGGGGATGAAGGGATTTTATTTTGTTAGATGGGATTCTAGCCCATGCCTTGAAACCAAACCCCCCCCGGATGTGAGACATTAGGATTATGTCCCATTGGTGCTTCGAATTAAGGGACGCTAGCCACTGACTTGTGATGTACCCTATTATGGATATACAAAACACAATTCACTTATTCTACATAGAGATAGGGTGGAATATTCCTTTCTTCAACCAAAGAGGTGGATATCTCTTTCAATGACGTGTTATTCCTCTTAGCTCCAATATTTTTTTGTGGTGTGTATGTGACATAATTGGTAAGATTTCATATGCTTAGCTATATAACATTAGTGTTTAATCCAAATTCAAAACAGTAGCATATGCAGAATCACTGAATGAACCACAATCACAAGATAGACATAGATTTATCCTAGGAAACCACCAAGGGGAAGAAAACCAAGCAAAACATCCTCTATATAGATGTATAAGAGAAAAGCCCAAAACATGTGATCCTCCTCCTTACTGGTATGTCTCTCTCTCTCTCCTTTTCTCTATACACAAGTGATTATGTGTGTTTAAATGAGGATCACAACTCCTATACTTATACTCTTTCTATCACTTGAATTTTAACCTAACATGTCAGCCCCACTAAACTGACTAGGTCGAATTCACTTGGGAATACTCAAAACAATATTATATTATATTCATTAGGGTACTATTGACCCGACTTACAATGGAAGTTATACCACATGAATATATACCAAATATAATAGTAAAATATTGACAGAGGAATAAGACATATCCCTTGGGGTAAATATGTAAAATACATTTAAAATATTCTTCAAAATTACAATATTTAAACACTCACCCTTAACGAGAAGGGTATTCTACTAACAACAACGTCATCAAATATAGGAGTAATGAGAGAGAGCATATTAAGAAGTATCAAGGTAATACATCTATGCATCATAGGGAGTTTTCAATAATCATCAGAAACTAGGGTAGTTACTGTAATATTTTCAATATCTTTAGTATTGGAATAGAATATTCTACAACACCAAGTGTTCATCTTCCGCAGCACTCGATCACTTGATCCTTTGTAGAAACAATTTGATATTTCTATCCCTTGTAGCAACACTTAGATCTTCTTGATCCTTTACAACAACATTTCAATATTCTTGATCCTTTGATGCAACACTGCCTATATTACACATGATCTCTTTGTAGGATGATCAATCCCTATCACTTTAGGACATAGGCCCAAATATGATACAATCCTCATCATCTTACTCCCCCTTAACGAGGAGGGTCCATAGCATGGACCAATCGGATCATCCACAAATGAATGCAGGACCACATCCTCTAAAACTAAATGTAGATATCCCTTGGAAATTAATCCAGGACCTATCATCCCTAAGAACTTATTGTAGACCATCTTCAGCTTGTTACAGCTAGGAACACTCCAAGTGAGTTTTATTTTCTATGGAATCTACAAGTGAAAGTAGGTACACTCATCATACAAGAGTGTTGTCCGCAACTAAATGCAGATCTCGTCCGCAACTGAATGCAAGGCTTGTCATCTGTAAGGACTCATTATATACCATCCTCATCTTGTTAAAGCTAGGACCACTCCAAAGTGAGTGTTATTTTCTACAACATCTACAAGTGAATGTAGGAACAATTTCCATGAGAGAGTGTCAACAACTTAATGTTGATTTCTTCTGCAACTGAATGCAGGACCTATCATCCATAAGTAATTGTCATAGACAATCCTCATCTTGTTAAATCTAGGACCACTCCCCAAAAAGTGTTATTTTCTATGAAATCTACAACTAAATGGAGGAACACTCTTTATGCAAGAGTACCATCTACAGGACCATGCTCATCTAGTAAGGGATAGGACTACTCTCATTAAGAGAGTGTTATTTTCCACAAGACCATCCTCAAAAGAGGATACTATCATCCACAAGTGAATGTCGTACCTCATCAGCATCTACATATGCACTTGGCCTCTTTTGTACAGGAACATCACTGCCATCCCATCATTAATGATAGTCTCATCTTCACTCCCTCTTTCTAGGGAATTTTGTATCATTAACATGCTCTCCCTTTCCGAGGAGGGTTTGTATCATTATTGCTCCTTCATGCAAGGAAGGTATGTAACATTATCATAATGGTCCTCCTTACGAGGAAGGTCTTCAGCATCATCATGAATGTTCCTCCTTATGAGGAAGGATCTATATCATCATCATTGTTCCTCCTTGCGAGGAAAATATTTTTCGGACTACACCAATATTTTCATGGAAGTATTCAAACTTTACTCAAGATAGAGGCTTAGTTATCACATCAACAACTTCCTCATCGGTACTCACATACTAGTGTTTCATACCTCCCTTATGTAAAAAAATCAGATTTCTATGTGTTTTGATTTATCATGGAACACATGATTCTCTGTCATCTTTATACAACTCTGGTTGTCACATAGAATCATTGTGGTATCCAAATCCATTTCAAATAGAGCTAACATCAACTTCCGAATACATATGGATTCACAACTAGTCGATCAAGATGCTATGTACTTTTCTTTAGCCGTGTTGAGAGCAACAATAGAATGTTTCTTTCTAAAACATGAGATCCTGGTGGATACCAGACAATAGCATCCAACTAAGGTTCTCTTTTTGTCTGTGGCACTTCCTAACCAATCTGAATTTGTATATCCATACTATCTGTAGTCATGATATCTATCATAGTATAGTACAAAGTCTATCGTGTTAGGATATTTAGACACTTAGGATTTAGTTAAGATAAACTTGTGTAATATATCTGTTAGGTAAAGTGTGCTTCTTTACTATGCATTAGTATGCATTTGTAAATATTCTAATCCGATGGTCATGATATGTTCTAGACATAGAGTGATCCGACGGTTCAACTTCTCTTAGATCATACCTACCATTGATCCGTGGCTTAACACCCAATTGGTCTATGATCTCTATTTAAAGAGCATAGAGGGTCCTTGGCTAGTTGATCAATTATGAGAAGCTCATGTAACTTTCTTTCTTTTGCATAATAAATTGCTCCAAGTAGCTATTTGGATGAGGTCGTGGACTGTTTCCCTCTCGATGGTTTTAACCATGTGACAAACATCGGTGTGTTGATCTGTGATCTATTTGTGTGAAGCGGTTGCTCAAGGTGTTTGTCCTTTTGGGAGTACCCTATGTACCCAAACATGGTATCAGAGCGTTTATGAAGAGTCGCTTTCAGTTTTGATCTAGATCTAGAAGCGGTGTTGTTGAAACTTTGAAAGGGTTTTTGGTTTTGTTTTTTCTGTACATTTTTGGCTTATGAGAGCTGTTCCATTGCGTCCAAAGCACCGTTTCCATTGGGAAATAGTTTTCGTTTCAGTGAAAATTGTTTCTGTTTGTTCTAGAAACACCCATTTCAGCAAATTTGAAGGTATAATGTTACAGTGACGGATTTTTTTTTTTTAAATCTCTCATATCTTATCAATTTTATTATTAGATCTTTTTTGTTTTAGTCTCGGATTGTTTCCTTCCATGACTACGTATGCTCTTTGACATGTACCTTACGCGATTGTGGCGAATCAGAAACAGTAAGGGGAAGTTTTTTTCTTGTCTTCTCGGGTATGCATGTTCTTTGTCATGCACCTTGTGCAATCACGGTAAATCAGAAACAATGAGAAAACTTGAAATCGTATAGTTTCTGGGTAAGCTAACTAAAACCTAACCCCATTGTGTGGAATTTTGTTTTTTGTTTTTTGTTTTTTTTTGTGATTTGCAGAAAAAAAAGGCAAGCACGGAGAATGAGAGAGAAGAGTAAAAAAAAAATCCCCCTTCATCTTTCCATTCTTTTACGTACCTTTTAAACTTAGCTCACTTGGTCTAAAGTTGCTTTATTCCTTAATAGGTCTTGAGTTCAAGTCTTATTACCTACTTTTTAGTGCATGCAATTTCTATTTTCAAGTTACTTTATTGTAAAAGTGCATCTCACATAAATAAAATAAAATAAAAAGTGAGTCACTTAAGCCTTTTAATTTAATGCCGCGCGATTTAAAAGTAACATTATTGTAAAAGTGAACTTCACTTATTATGCAAAAGTGATTCACTTCACAAAAAATTTATTGTAAAGTGATTGTCAAAGGTTGATCTTGGGAAGAGGGGGGTTCTTTTTTTTAGTTGGTCAAGTTAATATCTGCCACGTCACTATTGGGGATATCTTCAACATTTTCTTTGATCAAGCATAACGTCATCATCTAGAATCAGTTTTCAGTGCCATTTTTTTTAAAAACACATATTTTTTTGAGCTCTTTGCAACCAGACAGTTAGTTTCTATTTTTTCAGCCATTATTTTACAGTATGGCCCCCCATTATGATATTATACCTACAAGTTCTAACTATTTCTCATGGAAATATCATATGGAGGATGTTCTATGAAGTAGAGGAATTTTCAGGATAACCTCATGGAAAGAAACTGAAACGACTAATGATGATAAGAAAATTAAATGGGCAAATAGATGTGATGAAGCTCGTGGATTGATTGGGATGTCAATCTCTACTGATTTGCGATTCCACATATCTGGAATTGATGAACTTGATAAAGCTTGGAAAAGGTTGGAATCTGTGTTTGGTAAACACAATGAAATTCGGGTTCATCAACTTGAGAATGTGTTGATTTCCTTGAATCCAAATGTTTTTCATGCATTCAAGACTATTTATCTAAGTATAAAACTCTTAGACTCTTATGTGCAGAATGCAAGATTAAGAAAGGAGACAAATAATTTATTTATCATATTCTTTCCAAAATTGGACCTACATATTCTATTTTTGTATCTACATTCTACTCCATGAAAGAATCCTTGACTACAGTTAGCTATCAAGATCCTAGTCTTGAATTCTTTTGTGATTCCTTAATTAGAGAGCAAGATAAACTCATTCATCTTGGAATAATTAACAATGCAGATACATCTGGGAAAGCCTTATTGTCCCAACAGAAAAAAAAGTCTAAGCCTCCCAAGAAACACAATTTTCGCAATAATAGGCCAAACAACAAGGGTCCCAAACCCTCCCAGTCGGCTCCTTCTTTAAAAAATGACAAAAGATCTAAGAAAAAAAGAAAGAAGACTGAGCATCATTGCAATTTTTGTGGGAAAGATAATCATGATGAATCTAAGTGTTTCAAGAATATGGCAGCCTTGGAAGCAGCAATGAAGAAGCACCACATCAGCCTAGATTCGTCTTCAGAATCTAACTCTCATGGAAATCCACTTTGTGCTTCTGGTTACTATTATACTGCATCTTCTTCTTCTACTTCAAATGAATATTGATGTTGGAGCATCTTATCATATGGCTAAAGATAAAGCCATATTTTCTACTATGCATGAATGTAACACCAAACAAATATTTGTTGGTGATGAAAGATCTCTAAGTGTTGTAGGATCTGGAACAGTTCCAGTAGAAAATGGCCATTTTAGTGATATACTATGTGTTCCAAAAATTTCCTGCAATTTGTTATCAGTCTATCAAATTACTCATTCAGGTGAAGGTAAAACTATGACTTTTACACCTCACCAAGTTGTAATCAAGGATTTTAAAAATCCTCAAAATTTCCCTGCTACTGGAACTATTGATGATATTACCAGGTTGTACAAATTTAACAACTTTGGGTCATCACCTTTTCCTTCAATTTTTGTTGCTCATAGTGATAACTTGAGCAAACTTTGGCATGAGCAATTTGGTCACTTAAATTATCGCTCATTGCAACAACTATGTAAAGACACTATGGTGAATGGTCTTCCAATGGTATCTTGCAAGGATTGTGTTTGTTCTGGTTGTGTACTCAAAAAACATCATCGAGATAGTTTTGACAAACGTGCCTCTTGGCATGCATCGGTTCCTTTGGAGCTTGTGCATAGTGACTTGTGTGGTCCTCTTCCATCTGCTTCCTTTTCTGGTTTCAAATATTTCTTAACTTTCATTGATGACTACTCCAGACGCACTTGGGTTTACTTCCTAAAAATTAAGAGTGAAGTATTTAACATGTTCTTGGCCTATAAGACCCTTGTTGAAAAACAATCTGGTCATCAAATTATAAAGTTAAGATCTGACAATGGAGGAGAATATGTTAACAACAAGTTCACTACTTTCTGCACTGAACAAGGAATCAAACAACAACATACTATTCCATATACACCACAACAAAATGGTGTAGCTCAACGGAAGAACCGCACTTTAAAAGAAATGGCTAATTGTATGATCCAATCTAAGGGACTAAGTCTTCAATATTGGGATGAGGCCATAAATTGTGCAAATTACATAGTTAATCGCACACCCACTAAAGTTTTACAAGGTATAACACCGAAAGAAGCACGGAGTAAAATTAAACCAAATGTAAGTCACTTTCGTGTGTTTGGTTGTGAAGCACGGGCTTACATTCTGGATGAAAAACGGAAAGCATTGCAGCCTAAAAGTGAACAGTGCATATTTGTTGGATATTCTGAAGATGTAAAAGGTTATATACTTCTTCAACCCAATTCACATGATATAATCATTAGAAGAGATGTTAAATTTGATGAAAATCTCTTGGCTTGCGAGCCTAACTTGGCGGGCGTGCCATCTTTGGCCTGCGAGCCTGATTCGATGATTGTGCCTTCTTCTTCTTCTTCCAACTTCCTTGACAGGTTTCCAACTCTAGTTTCTGATGATGACAGTGAGGATGAAAATCCACCCATGCCTACTCATGTTCCTCAAATTGCACCAACACCAATACTTCCTCGATGGGTCTGTTCAACATGTGAAGCAGCTGGTGATCTTGCCGGTGATCCTAGAGATCAACGTCAAACACGTTCTCAGTTTTAGTGAGTCTCTTCTCTTTTGGCTCAAGTTTCCAAGAATCATGATCCAGAAACTTTTGCAGAAGCTTCAGGAAATCCATATTGGGATGCAGCTATGTATGAAGAATATCGTTCCTTAATGGCGAACGATACTTGGGATCTTGTTCCTATTCCAAAAGGAAGAAAACTTGTCAGATGTAAATGGGTCTACAGAACTAAGTATGCATCAGATGGAAGTGTTGAAAGAACTAAGGTAAGGTTAGTTGCCAAAGGTTTTTCCCAAGTTGAAGGGATTGACTACAATGAAACTTTTTCCCCTGTAGCAAAAATGAACTCCATCCGCCTTGTTCTTTTCCTTGCAGCCTTACATAACTGGGAATTCTATCAAATGGATGTCAAGTCTTCCTTTTTACATGGTGATTTACATGAGGAAATTTACATGGAACAACCTCATGGATATGTTCAGAATAACTCTAGCCTTGTTTGTCTCCTTAACAAATCCTTATATGGCCTTAAGAAATCTCCTAGAGCTTGGTATGCCAAAATGGATAGCTTTCTCCTTGACATTGGTTTTTCTAGGTGCCATTCTTACCCCAATGTCTATACCAAGAAAGTAGGAAACCATCTCATCATACTTGTTCTTTATGTTGATGATCTTATCCTTACTAGTAGTGACCCTAAACTTATAACCCATGTGAAATCCAGTCTTAAGCAAAATTTTGAAATGTCAGACTCAGGACATTTGCATTATTTTCTTGGTCTCCAAGTCTTGCAAACCAAAGAAGGAGTCTTTATTTCCCAGTTTAAGTATTCTTGTGACCTTCTTCGTCACTTCCACATGGAAGATTGTAAACCAACCCCTTCTCCCTTCCAGTCTGGTGTCAAACTTTCTGCCACTTGTACTTCCCCTAAAGTAGATGCCACCTTGTATCGTCAACTTGTTGGTAGTCTTTTATACTTGACCCATTTCCATCCTAACCTTTCCTTTGTCATTGGTAGTGTTGCACGTTATATGCAAACTCCTCATGAAAGTCACTGGAAAGCAGCAAAAAGAATACTTTGATATATTCGAGGTACAATTCAATTTGGGATTCATTACAGTACAGTGGGGAAACCTTTGTTGGTTGGTTTCACTGATTAATATTGGGCCAGGGATCCTGATGATTGAAAGTCTACTGTAGGTTATGTTTTCAGTCTGGGATCTGAACCTGTCACTTGGGCTTGTAAGAAACAACAAGCTCATCCTCTTTCTTCAGCAGAATCAGAATATCAAGCCGAAGTTAATGCCAGTCAGGAAGCTTTATGGCTTTTATAGATCCATTAAGAGTTTGGATTCGAGCAGCAGCATCCTACTCCACTTTGGTGCAAAAATCAAGGTGCCATCAAGCTTGCCAAATATCTAGTTCTACATTAGTGTAGAAAACACATTGAGCTACACATGCACTTCATCAGAAATCTTGTTCATGATCATGTTATTGAAGTGCTCTATTACCCTATAGATGATCAAGTTGTAGACATCTTCACCAAGTCTCTTACAGAAGCGAAGTTTTCTAAACTTCAGTCTATGTTAGGAGTTCAAGAATGTGTCCTTAAGGGGGCATAGGCTCTAATGCCTCCTTCCTTCTCCTAATAGTGTCACTTTTGTAAATCCTTCAATCCTATCCCAAGTTATTCTTAAGGGGGGATGTTAGGATATATAGACACTTAGGAGTTAGTTAAGATCAACTTGTGTAATATATCTGTTAGGTAAAAGTGTGTTTCTTTAGGATGCATCAGTATGCATTCGTAAATATTCTAATCCGATGGTCACGATATGTTCTAGACATAGAGTGATCTGATGGTTCAAATTCTCTTAGATCATACA
This sequence comes from Pseudotsuga menziesii, assembly GCA_001517045.1. Lineage (NCBI taxonomy): Eukaryota > Viridiplantae > Streptophyta > Pinopsida > Pinales > Pinaceae > Pseudotsuga > Pseudotsuga menziesii. Next base: position 329,737 of record LPNX010461659.1, read on the forward strand.
TACCATTGATCCATGGCTTAACACCCAATTGGTTTATGATCTCTATTTAAAGAGCATAGAGGGTCCTTGGCTAGTTGATCAAGTATGAGAAGCTCATGTAACTTTCTTTCTTTTGCATAATAAATTGCTCCAAGTAGCTATTTGGTTAGGGCTGTGGATTTTTTCCCTCTCGAGGGTTTTAACCACATGACAAACATCGGTGTGTTGATATGTGATCTATTTGTGTGAAGCGGTTGCTCAAGGTGTTCGGTCTTTTGGGAGTACCCTATGTACCCGAACATATCGTACATTTTAGGTACCTCATCACAAGCTTTGTAGCTATTAGGTGAAAACGCTTACGTTTAACTAAATACTGACTTAGGGTGTTCACAACAAAGCATATGGCCTAGTATTCATCAGATACATTAACGAGCCAATAGCTTTTCTGTACCGAGTCACACCCACTAACTCTGATGATTCATCATATAATAGTTTCAATTTGGTATCCATGGGTGTGGCCATGGCGTTACAATCCAACATAACAAATATTTTTAATATTTCCACTACATACTTTCCCTGGTTTAGAAATATTCCTTCTGGGATCTACCACACTTCCATCCCAAGAAAATAGTGCATCAATTTAAGATCTTTAATCTCGAATTCTTTCACTAGCTTCTTCTTGCTTTCTGCAATATGTTTCTCATTTCTTGTCAGAAATATATCATCCACATATAGTAATAATATGATAGGTTCATCATCCATAATATTGTCAAGAAGCTATCTATTCTTCCATACCAAGATTTAGGATCTTCCTTTAGTCCATATAGAGATCTCTTCAACTTACATACATGAGTCACTCTGTCTTCAACTTCACATCCTTGTGGTTGTTCGATATATACGTATTCCTTAATCACACTATTCAAGAAGGATATCTTAACATCCATCTGGTGTAGATTCCACTTCTTCATGGAATCAAGTGTCATTATGGTTCTTATGGAAGTGTACCTTTCTACTAGCGCAAATGTCTCCTCATATTCAATTTCCTCTTTCCGAGAGAATCTTCTAGCCACAAATCTTTCCTTGTATTTTTTGATACTTCCATCAGCATCATGTTTTATCTTGTAGATCCACTTTGAAGATACCACACTCTTTCTTTCGGGTCTGGGTACTAAATCCCAAACATCATTCTTCCTTATTGACTGGAATTTTTCCATCATTTCTTCTACCCATTCCTTATTTTTTACAACTTCCTTGTAACTGGTAGGTTCTTTATCTACAAGATCACACATCAAAGCTACATAGTTGGATAATGGCTTTGATCTCTTGCTTGTTATTGTGGAGCCTTCTGGAGATCCATATTTCTTTGCTTCTTGTATGATTTCTCTTACCCAAGTAGGTTTTCTCTTTTGAGATATATCCATAGTAGGGGGTTCCTAAGGTTCTAGCATATCATGATCTTCTGATGGTACTATTTCAGGAGAGGGTTAAACTTCTACCTTTCTAGGAGGTACATCCTCTTCATGTACTTCTTCAAGATGACACGTTCTATATTTCTTAAGAGTTATTTGTTCATCAAATGTTATATCCCTATTAATATCTATATAATGTAATCCTAAAATATATATCCTGAAGGCTTTGGAGACTTCACAGTATCTAAAAAATATTCCCTTGTTTCCAGAACGATCCAACTTGGTTCTCTTTTCTTTTGGAATGTGAAAATATACTGGACAACCAAATATCCTGAGATGGCTCATTTTAGGTTTCTTTCCAGTATACATTTCTTCAGGATTCTTGAATCCAAAGGCATGGCGAGATAATCTATTCTCCACATACACAGTTGTTCTTGTTGCTTCATCCCATAGATGCATGGGAGGGTCTTGATCATGAATCATTGTATTGACTGCTTCCGTAATGGTTTTATTCTTTCTTTCTACAACACCATTCTATTGGGGATTATAGGGACTGGTTAATTCCTTCTTGATTTCAACTTTTTTGCAGAAGGATTCAAATTATTTTGAAGTATATTCTCCACCATTATATGATCTGAGTGTCTTGATTCTTCTTTATAAATGGTTCTATATCAAGGCTTTGAATTCCTTTAATTTTATGAACAATTCACTCTTTGTCTTCAAGAAGTATATTCATGTCTTTATTGAATAGTCATCAATAAATTTAACATAGTATTCATATACACTTAAAGGTGTGGAGGTAATAGGACCACATACATCATAATGAATTAATTCCAATGTACCTTTATTTTTTATTTCACTCTTCGAAAATGGATCCTTGATGTTCTTTCCTCTTGCACATCCTTTGCAAGTACCTTCATGATCAATATTCAAATATGGTATACATGTTACCACTTTACTCATATAGTGTAATTCTTTGTAGTTGATGTGAGCAAGCCTTTCATGCCATAGTTCACTTGAGCTAGTGGTCTCATGGACAATGGTTATTTCTAGATGTCCCTTTAGTTTGTACAAGCCTCCTTCTTCTTCACCAATAACCAAAACATCTTCAAGTGTATTTACTTTGGTCCACATGAAGAATTCTCCATCTATAAAAGAAACTCTATATCCTTTCTTATCTAATTCTAATATGGAAATTAAGTTTTTCTTTAAACCTAGTAGATATAGTACTTCCTTCATCTTCATTGAGGTTCAATATTAAAGTTTGTAGCTTGATTCACCAATGCCTTTGATGAGATATTTATAGTCATCTCCTAGAGATACTTTCTGAGGAGAGCTCTTCTCTCCATGTCTTTACACATTTTGCTTCTTCTCTGTCATGTGATTTGAAGCAATAAGCCATGTATCTTCTCTGGGTATTAAAAACCCAGAGAGTACAGAGAATAATACATATTATTCTACATCTTCTTCTTTTGCTTGTCTCTTTTGAGGTCTTTCTTCTTCATCATCATCCTCATATTCATCTAGATGAGCATGATGTCTTTTTTTGTTTTTCTTCTTCAACGGAACTCTCTGGAAAGGTGTCCTATTTTATGATAGTTATAACATTGATATTTGGAATAGTCTTTCTTCTGACTATTTTCTCTTTCCCTTTGAAACTTATTTCAAGGTCTATACTCCTTATGAATATCCTTCTTGAAGTTTGATTGTCTTCTTCTTTTGGTATGGGTGGCTAGAGCTTGATCATCTTCTTTAAGTAGAGATTCTCTGTTAGCTACTCTAACTTCATCTTGGATGCAATCTTCCCATAGAATGTCAAACTTCATACTTTCTTTTATGGGACACATAGTATATATGAATGACTCCCAAGGTCTAGTGAGACTATTAGGAGCAGTCATAAATAGTTTGTCTTCATCAAGGGAGTATCCAATGGCATATAATTGTTCCTCGAACTGGGAAATGCTGTGAAGTAGTATTGAATGGATTCTCCTTTTCTCATGTTGGTACCCTTTAGTTGATCTCTCAAATTCATATTTGTGTTGATGTTCCTTCCCTCATACATTATGGAAAGGGCATCATACATTTTCTGTGGTGTCCTTTAGATGACGCTTTAGGGATCAAGTGATCTTTGATAGAATCAACATTGATCCTAATTTCCTTGATTAGGTCCTTTCGGTGCTTCTCCTTACCTTCATCTTCTCATGGTTCAGAAACTTCATCTTTTATTTATTTGTCAATATCATTCTCTCTAAGAATGAGACCAATCCTATACTTCCATGCTCAAAAGTTTTATATGCCTTCCATCTTGTCCTCAAGCTTATTGCTTGGGGCCATCTTATCCAGGGGTCACTAAAAATTGAAGTTTCTTAAAATGAAAATCTTACCTTACTAGGATATGCACTTGAATTATGGGATTTGGTTGGTCCACTTGGTTTCTAGAGATTCCAAATGTTCACCCTTCAAAACTTGCTTGCGAGATTTCAGTTTTGGTTTTCTGCAGTTTTATGGTTTAAGGCCAAACTAGGGTTTGTATTTCCCAAAGATTCAACCACTCAAATTTTTTTATCAATGGCTCAATAGATGCTCTCTAGGAAGACACAAATTTATATGCAAGAATATCTTCAAAATCCCAAATTTTTCATAAAACCTAATTTCTTGTCGAAGGGAGAGGAGAGAGAGTTTCACCTTATGAAATTTTTTCTATTCAGGCTATATCGGATACCATATTAATATTTCATATGCTTAGCTAGATATCATTAGTGTTTAATACAAATTCAAAATAGTAGCATATGTAGAATCACTGAAAGAAACCAAATCACAAGACAACCACATATTTGTCCTGGGAAACCATTAAGGGGAAGAAAACCTAGCAAAAATTCCTCTATATAGATGTATAAGATAAAAAATCAAAACAGGTGATCCTCCTCCTTCCTGGTATGTCTCTATCTATCTCTCCTTTGCGTTATACACAATTGAGTGTGTTTGTTTAAATGAGGAACACAACTCCTCTATTTATACTCTTTCTGTTACCTAACTTTTAACCTAACACGTTGGCCCCACTAAACTGACTGGGCCTACTTCATTTTGGAAGACTCAAAAAAGTATTATATTATATTCATTAGGGTACTGTTGACCCAATTTACAATGGAGGTTACACCTCATGATTCCATGACTCTATGATGACCAAATACAATAGTAGCATATCGAAGGAGGAATAAGACATTTCCCTTGGGGTACATCAGTAAAATACATCTAGAATATTCTTTGAAGTTACAATAATTCAACAATAATGTTGCATTTGGATGCCATCAGAAGTAGAAAGATGCTAAAACTGATCTCTCTTGATGTACTCCCCTCCATTACCATATCTGAGTGCTTTGATCTTCTTCTTAATAGTGTTCTCAACTAAGTCCTTGAAAAATTTGAAAGTCTCAAATATCTCATACTTTTTCTTAATAAAATAGATCCAACAGAACCAAGAATAGTCATTTATGAAGGTGATAAAGTATCTAGATCCATTCATAGAATTTGTAGGGATTTGTCCTAAGACATCACTGTGTATCAAATCAAGTGTGGAGGAAGCTCTTCTTTCCTTCCCAACATCATACTTTGGCTCTGGATGCTTCCCTATTAAGAGACCTTTGTATATTCCTTGAGATATATTTATGAGGGATAATCCTTAAACCATTTCTTCATTATGCAGGTGTTGCAAGTAATTGAAGTTGATATCGCTAAATTTCTCATTATGAATACTTCTTGTCTCATTGGAATGGGTCAAGAGGGCACTTTGATGTAAGTATGGAAAAAAGTGCAAGAACTCATATGCCTTAGAGCCATGGTTTGCAACACCTTTAGATATTAGCTTCCTAGAAGATATATATAATATTTCAACTATGTCAGGTTCAAAAAAAACTCTCTTTGTTGAACCAATGTGTGTCATTTGGTTAACATATAACAAGTTTGCTACTAAAAAAGGTACATAGAAAACATTGTTGAACACTCCATGCTTGAATTGTACTGTGCCATTACCAACAATTAGAATCTAAGAATGATATCCCATGTGAATGCTTAGACCATTAGTAAGATATAAAGAATAAAATGAATCATTGGAGGAAACCATGTTGTTGGAGGCTCCAAAATCTATTAGGAATTCTTGATATTTAAAAAAAACAACCTTCAATGCATGGAATATCTCATGATCATCTATATTGCTTTCAAAATTAGTATTCCTTGCACCTTTTTGGAGGGAAATGTGGATCTATTCAATAATTTTGGCCATTTGATCTATAGTTTTATTCATACAGAAACTCTCGAGATGGTTTCCTTTCTTGCAATAGGTACACTTGATCTTTTCAAACTTATTCTTCTTATTCTTCATGTATGTTGAGGTTCCATCTAATGGATTAAGCTTCTCCTTTAGTTTAGATTCAGGATTTCTCTTGTCCTTTCCCTTATACCTCCATTTGGTATTCAAATTCTTTGACTCCTTAGCATAAATAACCTGATTCTTGGAAGCTTTCAGGGCTCCCATTTGGATCAGTTTCTCTTGTTCTTTGGTTAGGGATTTAGTGAATGCATCAAGTGAAGGAATTCACCAGTTTGTAGTTTTAAGTATCCTTGAGTGAACGGTGGACACAGATACTAAAAATTTAGGTCCAAGGTTACTTAGAATGGATAGAACTAGTTGCTGATCCTTCTTATCAATTCCACATTGTTTGTACTCCATGAGCTAATAATTGAATTCAGTGAAGAAATCCTGAATGGTTTTGAAACTCCTGGGTTGAAGACCAATTAATTCATTCTCCAAAATGTGTCCTCTCATATCATATTTATTTCCAGACAAAGATTCAATATTCAACCAGGCCTCTCTTTGGTTTTTCAAACCATCAAGATGGAAGAATAATTCTTTGGAGATGTGAATACACATAAAACCAAAATCTTCATCTAAGTTGTTTAGGTACTTTGATTTCTCAATGGATTTCTAGGGTTCGACCTACTTTCCCATTTTGACCCTGTACATACTCTTGTCGCACAAGGATATATGGATATATATACCATTCAATCAATAAAATTGAAGGATGTGAGGATTCTTGGTGTTAAGGGAGATGAACTCTCCATTTATGCAGTTGTAGCAAAAACACAATTTTTACTAAAATATTTTAAAAACTTGCATAACACTCTCAAATTGAATATAAAATAGATATATAGAGCTCTAGTACCATGTGAAAATATGAATCACAAGACATCATCAGGTTGATTAATACCTTATAATCAAATAATTAAGAAGAATGATGAATTGCAATGCAAAAACTATAAAACTGAACTGTGAAATTAAGCAGAGAAGAAACACTCAATTGATAACAATAGCTGGTAAGAATTGTCATTAATATGTATATGAACAATATACAATACAATGGAGGATATTTAAATTATCTAAGGATGATTTGAATCCCTCACTAAGACATTACTAGCATACGAAAAAACAACACTATAAACATCTCCAGTGAACTCTGAACAACTAAATCATTTAATAATCAGTTAACTAAGTCATGGTAGGTGTGCATGGGTACCTTTACACTTAAGTAATGCAAAAGAGGAACATTATTTAACTAAAAGTGAAATGAAGGTGACCATTGGAGCCTAACTCCATTTACGTGAGGGTGAGCTGAAAGTGGGACTCCCAAAACTCTAATTAGGATCCTAAAATACAGGGATTAGTCTACAAAGATCCTAAACTTATGCATGAAAGTGCATCAACTAGTAGTGGGACCCATATAACATTTTCATAGCACTAGGGGGTCTACAATGTTATCCTAAACTAGTAAACTACTGAAACGACTAAGGTGGAGAAGGGAGGATTATTTAATAATCTTCCTTTGCTAATATCTCCACTCTCTGAATATATGCTCACATGTATAAGAGGAGAATTATTGTTTCAATAAAATACCAATTTCAAGAAAATGACAAATCCTTATATTTTTAATATAGTTGGCTCGTTTATCCAATTCACTACAAGATGTGAAACCGCGATTATAAGTAGGTTGGATATATTATTTTCCTATGCCAAAGAGAGAGTCATAACCAAGCTAAGAATTTCAATGAAATTGTTTGTGTTTTTTCATGTGCCTATGTTTTGTGTCAGCAATTGTCCATTGTAATTGATGTATCGTCTATCTCCATTGTCTCTCTAATTCCCTTGAGATGTGCCATCACAAAAATAATGTTTTATGGAGATATCATAGATATTATTTTTTATCATTGTCGAGGATTTTTGGATCATTGTGGATATATCCTTTATAAATGAGTATTTGAATCAATAAACTAAGGTGAGTAGATGAGGGATGACACTAGAGATAATCACTTCATTTTTCGTTCTCCAAATGCTCCATCATTTATGAAGTGGGAGACTCAAGACATTTTCCTATTTTGGCTTTGATTTCTAGTTGTTCCAAGTTGCTAGGAAGGGAATCCTTTCCTGCTATGGACATTCCCCCATTGAATATACTAGATCTATACCTCTTTGGTGATGTGATAAGATACCATAAGTTTATTAGAAATTTCAACTTATTCACGGCACAAGGTACATATTCTAGGCCCATTTATCACCCTTTTATGGAGGTTGTCCCTTGTAAGGATTTTATTATTGAGCACTACCAAACAAAAGTTATTTTTTTGGTGGGGCCTATGATTTCATATTTACTTACACCAATGTGGATCCCTTTCATCTAATATTGAACGTTGTAGCACCCTACCCCTAAATCTATTATGTAGGCCCCGCATTCTTGATTTTGAACCCAAATCATTTTGTTAGGTTGATAAATAAGAGAGTTAGTTGCTCAATTGAGGCAAGATTTGTATTTTTTCCAATATAGAGTGTGTACCTATGAGAGGAGAAGTTGTTCCACAATATTTCATCTTCCATTACAAAAATATCTATTCTTGTATTGGAGTACATTTACCAAATATATGTCTCCTTATCTATGTAAAGAGGCCACCAAATCAGGTGGGAGTATATATTCCTTACAAATTCTCAAGATGGAGTTTGAACCAACCAAAAAATACTAACCATTCCAGCATCATGGATGATTTTAAGGAAACATGCTTATTTAAAAGTGTATAAATGTTGGCGAATCTTACCAATTCTTAAAATGCCAACTATAAAATGTTTGGCGATATCTTTCAAAAAATATTTTAATTTCCAAGAATTTTATATCATTTATATAATAATTTGGCGATTCTTATGGTGAGAAATTTTTACCCCATCAAAATTGGACGAAATGGGGCTTCAAAAAATGCAAAATGGAGAATCTTTTTTTTTAGAAAACCCCCTAAAAATAGCCCATGGGATAAAATTCGCCCCTAAAATTATCCCTATCCAGGATTATGAGAAATAGACTCTTTGATTAGTGGAATTTTTTTTTTATAACCCTATGGAAAAGAGAGTGTCCTAGACCATGAGGAAATAATATATGATCCGTGAAATGAATGGTCATGGAGGCAGATATTTTTATTTCATAACAATCTACCAAAGCCCCTTCTGTGTGAGTATCCTCCATAAGATCTTTGTAGCTAAGGATTTTAATAAGTGATAGATATTTTTGAAACCCAATCCAACGTTGGACTATGAAGAGAATATGGGTCTCATTTGCAAAGGGGGATGTTTTTTTCCTCTTTTATCCTAGACCAAATATAAGATAAACATATATTGTTTATCGTCTTTAAGTCATTCAGAATATATTCTAGAGCCATACAAAAAATAAATATTTCCTTGATAACACTCTTAATCGTGGTTACTCTGCCTAAAAAATAAATCCACCTAAAGTGCCAAGATATAATCCTGTTTTTTATTTTGTCTATGATCCATTTCCAATAAGTATAGTTGTAGTCATTTTCCTTGAGGAGGAAACCCATTTATTTGAAAGATTCAATAGATGTGACTTTAGGGAAAGGAAGGAATTTATGTATGAATGGCATGTGATCCTATGAGACATGGAATAAATGGATGGTGGAATTATTGATATTTATTTCCATTCTTGTATAGGATGATAAAAGTTTTAGGATATTATAAAAAAAAATATCTTTGCACGGGTTTGTTTCTCTGAAAAGGAGGATGTCATCAACCAAGAGGATATATTAGAGAGAAAAAGAAGAATTGGTATTTATCCCCATTGAGAGATCCATATGTTGTTTCATGGTTTGAATGACTATTGAGGTCTTTTGCAATGATGAGAAAGAGAAAGGGTGAAATTTGACACCCTTGGCATAAACATCTAGAGGGATGGAAAGTGGATGTAGAATAACCATTCATAAGGAAATTGTAAGTGACACTTTGGTAACAATATTGGATTTAGTTAATGAAGAGATGATCGAAGACTACTTCTATGAGGATAAGATGAAGAAAGAACCATTTGAACCTATTGAATGCTTTTGATAGGTCTAACTTTAGCATGAAGGAGTGTTGTGTGTTGGACTTCATTGAGTGTCAAGCTTCCTGAGTAAGGATGTAATGACAACATGTATGTTCCTTTGATCTAGAAATCCAAACTAAGGTAATGAGATATGGGAAGACATGTAGGATTGAGAAATATTGAAATGCCATTTAAATTAATCTTGTAAATATAGATATAGAATGAAATAGGTTTATAATGATACAAATATCGAGGAAGATTCAATTTTGGAATATTTACAATAAAGGTATAGTTGAAAGGAAGATGGATATTATATGTAGAGAGGGACCCCTCAATCACAACTATAAAATTGTATGCTAGATGAGCCCAAAATACCATATAAAACTCTATTATCCAACCATCCGAACAAGGGGATAATCCATTATGGAATGAGAGAACGGATTTATGAATTTCCATTTTGAAAATAGTTTCTACGAGAGCGGTTTATTATTCTTTAGTTAGCCAATGATAGTAGAAGGATGATGATGCAAACATATATCTTATATTCTCCTTTGGAGGTCCAGTGAACAAATACTTGTAGTAATCTCTACATTCTGTCGAAATGGATTTGAATTATGTGCACTCTTCCTTGTCTAATATTTGGCATTCCATATTGTGTTAATTTCCTTCCTTCCCATTTCTTGTCAACATAATAAAGTTGTTTTTTAGCTCCTTTTGAGAGACAAAGTACTCTCCTTTCCATTCTCCATTTGTCTTCTTTTCATACAAGCAGCCTATACTTTCCTAATTCCAATGCTTCCAACTCATCCTTTGAATCATCATTGAAATGGTAATTTTTGGAGAATCCAAAACATAAATAAGTTTCCCTTCAATGTCTAGAATTTTTTTATCAATGTCTAATAATGTAAAATGCTCCCATTCTTCATCGGTTTTTTTTTCTTGTGATATTTTTTTGAAAATAAGCCATTGCATGAATATCTAAGTCCTTCCTATAGATCACCTAGTTATACTGAACCAAAGAATTGAAATCCTCATAAAGAATCCAATATATATTAAGCTTGGAGGTGCGAGATATTTTTTATCAGAGGTACAAAGCCCATGAAGGATGGGAAAGTGATCAGAATGGCCCAATTTAGAAAAAGAGGATTTGTAGGAATTTAGTTTCATAATGGGGGACTCATTCGACAGAAAATGGTCAAATATTTTTGATATATGACCCTCTCTAGAATGTTTATTTGATCAGATGAGACCAAAAACAATAGGTTCAAATTCAATGTAATGTCCCCATTTTTTGATATCACAATTGAGAAACTGCTAGCCCTTGAAAAGCCCATGGTTCCTAGTGGAGAAATAGATTGATTGATTAGGGATTATTTGTTTCTTTAGTTATTTTATGTAATGAATTAAAATTGAAAGGATGATAGGGCACCAGAATTTTGGAAGAATTAAATTAGTAGCGTTCTAGTCCTTCGTTTGAATATTTAATTATTAATTAACATTTGCATGAGTTGATAATGCATAGGAGGGACGAAGAGGGTGCATAGAGATTCACGTGAGATTCATAAGATGTTTACAAATTAGATTTTATAAGAAAACAATAGGGTAGAGGAAAGCAAGAAAGTGGTAGGAAAAGCAAAAAGAAGAGAAAAATAGGAAACTAGAAAAAATAAGGGAAAGCAAAAAGTGATAAAAAGCATAAGGTGGTAGAATAACAAGAAAGTATTGAAAATTATAAAGGAAGCATAAATCATGGAAATTCATATTAAATCAAGGAAATATAAGAAATGAAGAAATCCATTCAAAGAAACAGCTGCTAATTTGGCTCAGGCCTACGCATTGGATGAGGATTGGATAATGTAGCTTGTCTAATAAGATAGCATGGTTATAAAAGAAGGTGGTGCATGCCCATTAACATAAGTTTCCAATCTTAATTTCAAAATTGAGTAGATTTTATTATTTTCATAAATTGCGAGATGTGCCCCTAGTCACTAGTTGGGAAATGCGCCTCTACCATCACCAATCTAATCGAGGAATCAAATGGAGTTTGACGGAGTAATCCAATATATCTTATTGGGTTTATTGCAGGTATTTAATGTCATTTATATACTTAATATCAAGATAGGGTTGAATTGCTTCTTGGTATTTTAAGCATTGAGATGAAGAAACCACTTCCGTAGTAGCCTTGTATCTTCTCTCCTTCTTAACTATTATACTATCATTGTGCTAGCTTAATATTCATTTAGATATTGAATATATGGAATCAAGCCATTTTCAGTGAGTTATTTCCATGTTCATATGTTGTTTCAGGCCATTCAAAGTCTGAAGAAGAGTTGTTGAACCAATTGGTGCAAATTCCAGAGTTTGATGCCATTTTCATTGGACTATTTGATATACTAAGTAATGTGATGTATAAAGACTATAATGGAGGTTCAATTGAAATATCTCTGATGTAATTCATTTCCTATGAAACATTTCATTTCATATCTGAATTTCATTTATGCATAAGTTTTGATACTCATATGTATTTTCTTCCTATGCTCTAGATTTCAATGAAATTTGACTAGTTTTCAGAAATTGATTGGTCAATTGTCTTATAATCCACTACTTTCAGATATTTCCAATGGTTATTCACTTAGATAAACCATTTCATAGCTCCTTTGTTCATGGGATATTAAAGAATACCCCTAATTTCACTTGATATTGATAATTAATTAGAAAGATCATTTTGTTGAGCCCCCCTCTCAATACATATTTCCAAATAAAAAACCATTATTTTTATGATATATTCCTTATTTTTAATATAAAAACCTTTTTATGCCCCCAATACCTATAAAACCCCCATACTCTATTCCCCGCCCCCCAATACCTACAATATATTGACCTTATTTTTCACAATTAAAAACCCCGCTTTATGAATGAACGTGATAAGATATTTCTCAACAAGGTGAAGGTAAATCCCCTGTGGATATGTCACTTGATGATTTCATCTAGCGTCAATATGAACAAATTCCAATCCTTAATCCATAAATTCATGACCCTTAGGATTGCTTAAATTCGAGTTGAAAACAACCTTACTACATAGTCCTGAATTGTCAAACTCTTCCCAAACACACTCAAACCATATAGTTTATTTCTAAACTTTGAAGCATAGAACTTTTATGCATATATTGCAGTAACCTAAGGACATATACATTCGGTGAAGCACAAAGAGTGGTTGACTTTCCACATAAGTCCCAAGGAAATAAACTGTGCGGTCTTAGGACTATCCCGCGTGTGATGTACCTAGAGAATGCTCCCACCACAGTATGTATGGAATTACACACCCTCTTATCAGAGTTTGGAACTATAAATTTATGTTGAAAATAAGATCCGTGTCTCATATATTCAAGAGTCCTGTGAATTTTTAAAAACGTCTTCTAATTCCTAGCCAAAAATAACTAGTTTGGTCTCAAGTCTATCGTTGTTTTGTTTGAAGTTTTGTAATATTTACTTAATGTACTTCAGATTAGAATATCTACTTTATAGTGGTACCAGGGAACTTTCCTCTTCTCTTGTGTAAAGTAATCTCTCATTTGAATAAATCTTGCATATCACATCTTAAGTTGTAACCATGAGCCTTGCACTAGTAGTTGAAGATGTTGACTTTGAGTAGTTTGTAGAAGAATAAATCATGTATGTTCACGGAGACATACCAAGAGTTTAGGATGATTATTTATATAATCAATCATACATAGAATAAATCATGTATGATCCTCCAATGGTTGAGAAATAATTAGCAATGGTGATAGTAGTATGTGAAAACATGCCCCATTTCTACCAAGAGTATCTAGAATTGGGCAAGGAGTTTTGTGCAGCCATGAATTTCAAGGATTATTTCTATTTCAGTTATGGATTTTGTCTCAAGGATGTATATGAGGAATCATTAAATAGCATAAAACCAAGTTGTTCCACCTCTTAGACTAAAGGAAAATAAAAGAGAACTAAATTTAAAGCTTCATTGGAGGCATCTACATATAGTGGCATCATCACACTCTTTGGATTTTCTTCAAGAAGAAACTCTAAATATCTTGACCCTAAGGATACCAAGGAGAAAAATAGATCAGCCAGATTAGGTAGAAAAAGAAAAGATAAAAAAAACCATTAGAATACATTACCAAAATCCTTACTAATGATATTTGTGCAACAAAAGAGCAAGGTGATCATTCCCTTGAGCCTACCACCAATGTTGCAAAAGAACAATCCAAAGAGACAAATGACACTTTGAACATGGATGAAAGAGAATATATAGATGGATGATTAAGTATTTATATTGGTGACAGATATAAATATTGAAGAAACTATTGCAATCACAATTTCCCTTGAACACAAAGATGAAGAGCTTGTAGCAGAAAAATCTTTCCCATGATCAAACTTTCAGTCACCACTTGAACTACATTGTGAATCTTATCTCACTAAAGAAGAAGAGGAGGTTCATCCTCAATAACCTTATTTCCTTGTATGGAATTTAAATATGAGCCAAAGGAATATTCATGAGGGCTTGATCATTCTACATGACAGTACTACATTGTTGTCAAATTATTGTTGGACAACTGCATCAATGGAGGAGCCATCATCCATTGAAGACATGGAGGTCATTCAGAAAGAAATGATATACATCTAAGGTAACTTTTTTCATTTGATCTTTTATAGATATATTAATCTTTAGCTTTTGGATATGTATCATAGTGCTTAAATAGAACATGAACGGGAGATTAGAAAGATCACTCTTGAGTGGGAGAGCACCCAAAAGGATCTTCAAGAATCAAGAATGCAGAATGATCAACTTTGAAAGGAGTTGATTTCATCACACACTCCATCCTACATGTAATATAGTCATTTCTGCATGGCATATGAGATAGTGGATTTGATGGAGGAACCTCATGTGAGAGTTGAACATGAGGAAAATTAGGAATTGCAAGTGCTTATGAAGAACAAAGAGGAAGAATATTTTTCCCAAGTACTTGTTGGTATGTAGAATATAATAAGAGGACTTAGTTATGGGATAAATAGCTAGGGACATAACATTTGATTCTGAAAACAATAGTATCTTTTTATCAAAGGATTTCCAGTATACAAGTACATCACTAAGATGGACGCTCGAGGATGTAGAAGTATTACTTGCATATGTAGGGAATTGTTTGACATTCATGTCTTAGAAGAGAGACCTCATGAGTTTCCTACATGGAGAGAAGACTTAGCTTTGAATACATTTTTTTATTACATCTTAGATAGAGTAGCAATCCAAAGTGTTTATTCATCCATGATTGGGTGGATGGATACATAGCAAAGGTGGAGATCCATCAAGGTAAAAATGATTTTTTTCTTATGTGATAATTTTTTTTGTTTTATTGATATTGTCTTACCATGTGGGAAGAGACAAGGGTATGTATGGAATCCCTTGTATATTTCCATTATAGATACATCCATGAATTGTAAGTGTAAGTACATGGAATATTTTTAACTATCATGCCAGAAAAAACTATCTTGCATACAAAACATGTTGGATGTAACATATCATGCAATCCATTAGCTTGCATAAGAAAAGATCCAAACATTGTTGGATGCAATGCAAAAAAAATTCTGGATAATTGGAAATGATGGGTATCCAATAAGGTTAGGGGATCCTGGAACCATTTGGAAAGACACGTTATTCCAAGTAATCATGAAGTTAAGTGGGATGATGCATAAGCCATAGGATCTTGGAATTCCTTGGAGTGACATATCTTTTTTTATGGCATTAGAGTTTGGGATTCATCATGAGGATATTTATGTATACTCTAAGTAGTGTAGAGGAGGAAGTAGGAGACACGTCCTAATTATCATAATCATTTGGGATCCAAGAATCATTCTTGGCTCAACTTTCTCAGCTAGAATATTCATGTAGTAGCTTGTGGGACAAGGACACCTCTCAAGAGGAAAGATATGCATAAGATTAATTATTGTCCTAAAATTGATCTCCAATTTTTCCATCATCATTATAATATATTGAAATAAAAAGTTTTTCAAGAAACAACTCCTTTTTTCCATCATGACCATTCTCGAGTTTCATGCATGAGCATTGAATTGGCTAGTGCACCTATGTCTACACCATCCTACATAAGAAAAGAATACAACAAGTTGATCGTTAATCCTATATTGATTCATTTTGATTACAATTTGGTTTAGTTTAGGGTGTTGGATAATCACTCTCTTAGTTTAGAAGTTGCATCAAGTACTTTGGTAGATCAGTCATTGTATAACAAATTGTTTAGACATGTATTTGGAAGAATTGAGATAGCATATCTTGATTTTATGATGAAGCATAGTATATTGGGTGCCCACATGAAGGGAATTTAACCTACCATTTTTTGGTCCAATTTCATGGATGAGAGAAAGTTGGAGAGTGGTTCACCATGTAGAGATTCATTCTTATTCATAACATATGTGGCTTCCCAAGTAAGGAAAATAGTTAATTGGTGGGATGAGAACTCTAAAATACTTTTCAAAGGGATGAAGGAATATTGTTCAATTATTTCCTCACTTAGTTACACTCCATTAATGGTGCTTAGAATGTTAATGTTTGAGAAAATTTGAATAAAATTGAACTTTAAAAAATTAATCCACACTTACAGTGCAGATAGATCTCATCAATAATCCAAAGACATAATTAAATAAAACAATATAACATAAAATATACCCTGGGAAACCCCTCCACTGATTCAGAGGATAAGAAACCCAACAAACAATCTTAGAGTATGATTGATAATAGGCAAAGAATGATTACAACACAATAACATATTTCCTTTTCTGAGAGAAAAGCAGAGTAGAGATCAAATGGATCATTGTGGTGATATTGCCAAGTGCATAGCACTTTAATAACAAGTCATATTAGATCATACACGGAATGTATCCAATATTTGCATGCTTCAGTAACTTGTTAACACTGAGAACATTGTCTCATATTGAACCATGCATCCCCACTAATTCACTTAGTTTAATTGCCTCTAACTGAGCTGCTAACTGAATGAACTGAACTAAACTGAATGGAATTTCATATAACTAAATGTAACTGAACATAACTAAATGTAACTGAACAAAACTCAATGTAACTGAACACAACTAAATGTCACTGAACAAAACTAAATGTGACTAGTGCTTCTCCATCAATGTTATCTTCAAAAACCACTTTCATAAATTAAGGAGTTGATTCCTTAATTAACATAAAATTATTTATCACCACTAAGACTCAAGTGATGTCTCATCAATTCAAGTTCTCTTGGCGGCATGCATGGGAAATTCCAATTCTGTCTCTATATTTGTGCTCATATTAATTTTAGTTGCATGGTCCATATGTGTTTTCATTAATTATATATCCTATTATACTCATAAGAATTGTTTCAAACCTATGATCATATGTATTACTTCGGGTCATATAGTCACATGCTAAATTAAATCACTCTAGGGGTAGCTAATTCCTAAAGGAGACTTGTAGCACCTGTTGCCCATGACAAACCATACAACATATAGTATATCCTCGAGACTTAATACAACATAATTGATGTGAGGTTAATACAGCATAAGTTCTGTACTTGATACAACACAAGTATCATACCTTACTATAAGGCCATGATCTTAACCATAATATCCTATTGCAATCATCTCTTTCGAATAGGACTTGATAAAGGTCCTAGCTTGATACAACAAAAGATTTTTAAGTTAACATAATAATTTAGTGAAGTTAGTACAACATAAGTTCTAGAATTGACACAACAAGTCTCATGGAGAGGATATGAACTTAATATAACATAAATTTCAGACTTGACATAACAAGTCTCATGGAGTATGACTCCCAAATCTATAAATCTAACACTCCCTCTTAGTGAGGGAGACATTCTATATCATACCAGGAATTTCATACCACACCAAGCTTATCTCAGAAGTGTCATAAATTCATCCCAGATAGAGCATTGTCACAAATTCACAATCTTGTCATCAGTAGCTATGTACTGAAATTCATTTTACATGATCATGAATTCAATGAAGTAAAACTTCATCTCAAATGTATTTTATTATAACACACATATAGGTGTATTTCAGAAACCTTGACTATTAACACCTAATAACTGCAGGCTTAAGTAATTCACCCTAGTAGGTAGATTCCAAATCTATACTACTCCTCAAGAAGTAGTACTCTCCACAAAACAAATTTGTCTTTTGAATTACTCTCCGACATACATATTCCTTCTGTACTAATAGTCGCAATACACTTATATTTTGTAGGAATGGAAGAAAATTACACTTAGCTTATATCATGATAAGACATTAACTAGATGACATGATCAAAATAGATCTTCCATGTATAAAATATAATAAATATCCTATTCTAATGTACCTCAAAGGTACTCAAACATATGCCTAGTATTATGCATAAAATACAACATGACTGCTCAAAGACCAACCAACTACTTACACATAGTAGCATCATCTGGATCCAATCGAGGATTAAGTTTCTTTGAACTAGAAACCATGGATTTTTTAAATCCATCACATACAACATTATACAACAAATGTGTAATAACATGCAGATATAAGTCTTGTCTTTTCTTTTACTCTTCAACATTTGTAGACTTGTTGAATATTTTATTATCTAGAGAATTTATCTATGAACTTGCCATTCTCTGTAATGTTCTTCAAGGCCTGATCAATTTCTGAGTAATTCTTCTCTTTTTACTGCAACACTCCAATTTCCTCTCCGAGAATTTTAATTATTCTCTGACAGTCCAGACTATAAATGTTCTTTATTATTAATAATCTCTAAGGATTTTACCATTTCTCTTCTCATGTGGATTCTCTACAAAATGTATCACAGCCCCAGAATTCCTAAGTCATGTACCATGACTAACTGATGGGGAATTTATATGCTCCTACATGTGAAGACACATCAATACCCCATCTTCAACTAGGGGAGTTCTTATGTACTATACCAAGCTTGTCCCAAATAGATGCTTAGTAAGAATGATAGCAGTGTTTCTCATTTGTGTATATGTACTATTTCTCAAATATAATTGACTAGGAACTGACAAATATTTACTTATTTAGAACATGCTTTATTTAGAGCAACATATGCGATCTTTCCTTGATCACTATAATAGTAATATTTCATATATATTTGAAACTCTATTTCACTGACCAAGACGTATTCGAGTCTACATAGACTTGTACCAAGTAGGTACCACAATACATGCTTTGTTGTTCATGTCTATTTATATACTACAAAGCATGTAACATGTCCTGGGACCTACGAATAACCAAATACATCTCAACTGGATTGAGATCCTCCAAATATGAAATAATAATTATAAAATTTCATATTTATCTTCATACGTGTGGCCATAGATTTATAGTCCAAAATCTTGAAACTATTTAGGCTCTTTTATTGCACATTTTCCTTAATTAAGGAAAATATTTATTTGGTGACTTCCACACCCCTAATGATTATATTTATAACAAGATTCTTGAATACAGTTCTTATATTTATTTTGAATATGAGCATCATGTAGGTCTCCTCTTAATATAAGATACATCAACATGTTTTATTGGTTTCTTTAGAAGCTAGTGAATATAGCTACTCCCGCTCACCATCAGGATGTGACAATCATAATTTGGGTCCTCCGTCATGGAGAATTCATGCGCATCTATGTATGAAGAGATCATTGACTCATGAATGTAAATAAGATAATTTAATTATCTTCCAAAGTATTAACATTTCTCAGAATATGATTAGGGATTCTATTCTGACTTCTTCCTCATACATAGGAACCTCTTGATCTACTACCAGAAACTTCCTGCTTCACAACATCCAGTTCTCTTCAGGATCAGCCATCGAAATTTCTCTTCATTCAATACATGTCATTATTCTTGTAGGTCAGGAGATATAGTTTTTCCCTACAAGGAAAATTAAATTAATTTATTAAAGAGCTTGCATAATCCAGTCATTTCAATAAAATGACAAACAACACATACTGACATGCAAAACATTCTAACCAATGTTTCAGTATAACCATATCTCATGAATTTTAATCACATCAATACCTCAATGTATTTGTAGTGGTTCATATAGTTATGTGAACATTAAATCAATTTTTCGAAATAACACCATTCATATTTCATGTAATGTTTTGTAGTTCTATATCAGTCTTATATTTAGATCTCATGAAGATTTATGCAAAGCCTTATTCTTCTTAACATTATTTTTCCTATTTACCAATAAAATAGAAATATTGTGACATATGTCTTTAATCATATTTATACCAAAACAACATTTCTAATCCCGGGAACATAGATTGTAATGAAACAAAATCTGATTTTATAAAAGAATATGATAATCAAATAATCATGTTGCCCAACATTCATATCTCATGAACAACCATACAAATCTATATTCATATCTTTATGAACAATCATGCATCCTAACATTCATATCTCATGAATCAATCATGGATATACATATTCATATCATTGTAAAACAATCATGCATGCTCTATATTCATATCTTATGAACAATCATGCAGCCCTATATTCATATTTTATAAAACAATCATGCATTATATACATTCATATCTTATGAAACAATCACACATGCTCTATTTTCATATCTCATGAACAATCATGCATGCTTTATCTTCATGTTTTATAAAACAAACATGGATGCTCTATATTCATATCGTATGAAACAATTATGCAACTCTATGCTCATAGCTTATGAAACAACCATGCATGCTTTATATTTATTAAACAATCATGCAGCTATATGTTCATATCTTATGAAACAATCATGCATGATTTATGTTCATATCTTATCATGCAAACTTTATAGTCATATCTTATGAATTTTGTTTATTTGCAAATAAATGAAAGACAATTAACATATATTCTCACAATTCCTAATATTGGGAATACAAATCTCTATATGACTAGAATGAAAATATTAAAAAACATATAGATATAAATAGCATATAATAAAAAAAATCAGGTACTTATATTTTATTGTTATGCATGCTCCCTCTTGATCTTTGCTTCCTTGCGTAGATTACTGGAATTCCTCGCTCTTGATCTCTTTGAAATTTGAGTGCATGTAGGATGTAGTGAATCTCAACATGAAACCAATAATGAATGCTCATTTTCAAGGAAAAATTATTCCAACAATCATCCTCTTCTCCAGAAGAGATCTTAACAAAAGATCAATTGAATAATGGTAATATCCAAACCACATATCCTAGGGTTATTCCATCAAATCGTTTGCTTTTGGTCCATAACACAAAATCTGAGAATTTCATCTTCAAATACATAATCGTACCTCTCAAACAGTTGTGGATTTTTGAAATATTCTTGCGAATTAGCTAAATCATCCCATTTTGGAAGTGCTTTTTCAACCATTTTGTCGGATGCCTCATGGATTTATTAAAATGTCTCCACAAAATTTGTCTCCAGAAAAGTGATAGAAATGGTCCATACTTGCTCCTGAATTCACCCTGCATTGGATAGAGGCTCCTCACTCACTGAGGTCATGTAGGAATATAGCTCATGCTAATTAAGAATTCTTAACACCCTCTCCTTCCATGTGTTGAAGTTAGAAGCACCTTCAATCCATTCTTGCGGTTGGACGAAGATCAATGCCATGGCTCCATGCTCTTTACTCAATACTTCAATATCTGTGTAGGCTTTAGTTGCTTGTGAAAACTAATCTCTTGCATGCCATTTCTCCGATACCATGTTAGTGTTTGAGAAAAATATGAAGAAACTTGAAATTTAAAACTTTGATCCACAAATATAGTGCAGATAGATCTAATCAATCATCCAAAGTCATCAATAAATCAAACCATAGAAAACAAGATATACCCTGGGAAAACTCTCCATTGATTAGGAGGATAAAAAACCCAGTAAACAATCTTAGATTATGATTGATAATTGACAGAGAATGATTACAACCAAATATCATATTGCATTTTCTGAGAGCACAACAGTAGAGATCAAATGGAACACTGTGATGATATTTCCAAGTGCACAACACTTTAATAACAAGTCAAATTAGGTCATATAAGGAAGGTAGCAAATAATTTCATGCTTCAGTAATTTTCCAACACTATGAACATTGTCTCATCTTCAAGCACCCACACTAATTCACTTAGTTTAACTACCTCTAACTGAGTTGTTAATTGAATGAACTGAACCGAACTAAATGGAATTACATGTAACTGAATGTAAGTGAACAGAACTGAATGTAACTTAATAGAACTGAATGTAACTAGTGCTTCTCCATCAGTGTTATCTTCAACAACCACTTGCATAAATTAAGGGTTTTATTTCTTAATTAACTGAAAATTATTTATCACCACTAATACTCAATTGATGTCTCATCAATTCGGGTTGTCTAGAGGCATGCATGGTCAAATTGAATTCTCTCTCTATCTCTATGCTCATATTAATTTTACCTGCATCGTGCAAATGTGTTTTCATTAATTCTATATCATATCATACCCATAAGAATTGTTTCAAAACTATGATAATATGTATTACCTCGGGTCATATAGTCATATGCAAAATTAAATCACTCTAGGGGTAGATCATCCCTAAAGGAGACTTGTAGCACCTGTTGACCATGACTAGCCATACATCACATAGTATATCCTTGAGAGTTAATACAACATAAGTCATGTGAACTTAATACAACATAGGTTCTGTAATTGATACACCACAAGTATCAGAACTTACCATAATTTCATGATATTAACCATAAGATCCTAGTACAAGAACTCTCCTAAATAAGACTTTATCAAGGTCCTAGCTTGATACAACACAATCTCTTTAGCTTAACACAATAAGTTAGTGAACTTAATACAACAAAAGTTCCAGACTTGACATAACAAGTCTAATGGAAAGGATCTAAACTTACTACAACATAAGTTCCATACTTGACATAATGAGTCTCATGGAGGATGACTCCCGAAGTTGTACATATAACACCACTGGGGATTCACCTTTTTTAGCAATATCTTATCACATTCATTCATAAAGGGTTTTTTTTTTAATTATGAAAAATAATTTCAATATATTGTAGGTATTGGGGGGGAGGGACTACGATATGGGGGGTTTATAGGTATTGGGGGTATAAAAAGGGGTTTGTATTAAAAATAAGGAATATATCGTAAAAATAGGGTTTTTTAAATTGAGAATATGTATTGGGAGGGGGATCAACAAAAGGATTTTTGTAGCTAATTATCAATATCTAGTGAAAATAGGGGTATTCTTTAATATCCCACGAATGAAGGTTTTATGACATGGTTTCACTGAGTGAATACCACATGTCTATCATAGAGATTGTGCTTCCAAGGAAGGCATGGAAGAGGTTGGTTTCAAAATGTTCACCTTAGTTGCTTGAAGATTCATAGAGGAGTGAGTGAGAGGATTTCATGGAAAGGCCTACGTGATGAAGGATTGAACTATGTAAAAGGTTGAAGATCATGCGAACAACATGAAATGGATCGTATTCATATTCTACACTCTCTACCACTTTAGGAGAAAAGAATGGGTAAAGAGAAATAGTAAAAATTTTACTTTGATGTTTCGTTGTAACCTTCTGGTTCTTGATAGTTATGTTTCAGGAAAGATCATTAAATCAACCCTTATGTACATCCCATATCCTATTTCTCATTGGAATATATGTTAACAAATGCATGATAATCCTTATAACAATTTCTACATTGCTAATTTTGGCCATCTTGCATACCTTGGTCAAATTCAATTCATGTTGTGCAACTCAACTTGCAATGGAATGTTTCAAAGAAGGTTCATTCATATGTTTGTTGTGAAATATGAGCAATGAAAGTTTGGAAAATAGTCATCTATGATGGATATATGATTCACATGGTTATGAAATATGCTTGCAGAAGTTGGCGGGAAATGACACAAGTGTTACATCATCCATATTTTTACTTGCTTGAGGACAAGCAATTTGGGGAGGGCAAGCTTTAATGTCCCAATTTTTTTATAACACTATGGAGAAACCCCTAGCTCTTGAGAACCCCATTTTTCATAGTGGATAAATAAATCAGTTAATAAGGCGTTCTTTTTTCTTTAATTTTGTTATGTAATGAAGTAAAATTGAAAAGTTGACGGGGGACCACAATTTTGGAATAATTAAATTAGTAGTGTCGTAGTTCCTAGTAAGACTATTTAATTATTAATTAATATTTTCATGAGTGGATAATGCATAGGATGGCCCAAGAGGGAGCTTAGAGGGTTAGGTGGGATTCATAACATGTTTGCAAATTAGAATTTAGAATACAACAATAAAGCAAAGGAAAGCATGAAAGTGGCAAGAAGAGCGAAAATCAATGAAAAGAAGAAGCTAGTAGAAAAGTATGAAAATATTGAAAAGTAGAAAGGAAACATAAATCATGGAATGGAAAACTAAAGAAATGAAATATAACAAAGAAATAAAGGAAATAAAATGAGTAACTCTTAATTAGGATAAGGAGGGCACATTGGATGAGGATTGGATAATTTAGCTTGTCCAAGAAGAAAACATGGCTATGAAAGAATGTGGTTCACACCCATTCACATATTTTTCCAATGTTAATTTTGAAATTGAAGAGCTCTGATGTTTTTCATGAATTGGGATATGTTCCCCTAATCACCAGTTGGGAGATGTGCCCCTACTATCACCAATCTCGTTGAGGAATGCACTGGAGTTTGAGGAGGGAGGAATCCAACATCTCTTATTGGGTTTATTATAGGTATGTAATGTAATTTATATATCTGATCTCAGTCTGGGGTTGAGTTGATTCTTGGGATGTTAGGAATTGAGAAGAAGAATTCACTTCCATAGTATCCTTGTATATTCTCTCCTTCTTAAATCTTGTATTGTCTTTATGCTAGTTGAATATTTAGTTAGAGATTAAGGATATGGATTCCATACATTCTCATTGATTTACTTGTAATTTCATATGTTTTTCATGTCATTCAAATTTTGAAGAAGATTTATTGAACCAATTGGTTGGAATTCCAAAGTTTGATGCTCTTTTCATTGGAATATCTGATGTACTAAGTAATGTAACGTATTAAGACGATCATGGAGGATATATTGAAATATATATGATGTAATTACTTTCCTCGGAAACATTTTATTTCATATATGAATTCCATTTATACAAATAATTTATACTCATGTGTATTTTCTTCCTATGCTCTATATTTCATTTAAATTTGACTAGTTTCTAGAAATTGATTGTTTAACTATATTTTGCTCCACTAATTTGAGATTTGTTAGTTTCTTATATTAGACAAGGTCAATATTAACATATTCCAAGACTCAATCCATATATTTTAAACCCTTAGGATTTATTAAATTCGATTTGGAAATCACATTACAGCATAGTCATGAACTGCCAAACTCTTCCCATACCCACTCAAACCACTAATTTGATTTCTAAACTATGAACCATATTAGCCATCTACATATATGACAGTAACCCAAGGATATATACATCTGATGAATCACCGAGAGCCATTGGGTCTCCAAAGAATTCTCGGGGACTAAATTTATGTGGTCTTAGGACCATCTCGGCATGATCAATCCAAAGAACGTGCCCACCGCAATTTGTATGGACTTACACACCCTATGATACAAGTTTTATAACTTTATATTTTTGTTGCAAATCGTATCCTTGTCTCATCTTTTCCAGGGTCATGCACATGTTTTAAAATGTTTTTGAATCCTAGCACAAAATAACTAGTTTGGTTTCATATCTTCCATTGTTATGTTTTAAGTTTTGTAAGTTTTAAATAATGTTCTTCATATTAGAATAGGTACATTACAATCAACAAGGTGTAGAAGGTAAATATTATAGGTACAATGATAAACAAGATAATTCTTTTTGGCATTAGGGCCCCAAGATTCGATATAGAGAAAAATGAAATTGAGATCACCTCCTAAGACAAGGTTTGTGAAGGATAGGGGAGCAAATTAAAAAAATCCATCCCAAAAAACATGTCTACCATGGGAAGGAGCATATACACTTAGGAGATCCACAGAGAAATTTAGAGATTGAGAAACAAGAAGAAAAAATACAATGTGTGATGATAATCGAGGACTAAGGAACGAGTGATCCATTCCATCCAAGGGTCAGCCCACCTAAGTTACTAATACCATCCACAAGAATAAAAGTCCAATGTAGAAATAATTTGCTTAGAATCTTATTTTCAATGTCATAGGAACACATAGTCTCCTCAATGAAAAGAAAAGGCTAATTTTTTAGTCTCCTAAAGGAAAAGAAAAAAGGGTAATAATTTTGAACCAACCTTTTGAGGGAAAATTACTTTGAGGTCATCCCAATACCTCTCATCTTATGTGAAAAAAAACACATTTTAAATATTGAGAAGGGGATGCTCTGCTAAGTGCCCCTTGTACTGTAGATTGTATTCCAATAGATATCTCCTTTTCAACATCATATTTTTCATGGTTCAAATAAGAGTTTGTACATCTTGTTGAGGGAGTCACCATCCATCGAGTCAAACTCAAAACTCTAAATTGACTCCATTCCACTTTTGTTTGAGAATGAGTTAGTAACGTATCAATGTACAAGGATTTAAGTATAAACTAATTTTTCCAACCCTCAATACATTGATTCATGCTCAAACCATTTTTTCCAAATTCTTTATATACATATATATATATATATATGAATTCAAAACTAAAGATTATTAATTTAAAACTTGCATATAATATTTTAAAAATTTTTTTTTATGTGATAAATATAATACTGAATTGAATATGATGTTGTAATAATTGTATTTTTATATATAATTTTATCTAATGACGTAAGATCGAAAGTATTTTGTATATTTTAGAATTCTATTAATCTCTATTACATTAAAATTATTTATAGTATGTTTATATATAGATTTCTAGTGAGTTAAATTTTAGTGTTTATGGCCATTTGCATGGAATCTAATTATTAAAAAAAATTGTGTTTCTTTTTGTATAGGTGCATATTTTTAATTCTAGTAAGAAAAAATTATGCTTTATTAGTCCCTAGAGTAGGAAACAGATTGCCGTATTTTGCTACTAGTTTGCATGACAATCCAAGCACACATTACCTTTTATAAAAAGTTCTTTCAAGTTGATAAAGCAAAACTTTCTTTTTTTAAAGAAAACAATTCTTACTCTTACTCTTATTTTTCCTCATCCCAAGGCCATAAGCCGAGATGAATTAATGTTCATGTTTCCTATGTTTCAACTTCTAAAAACTTATAAAGTTGAAATCTATTTAAATGGATATAGGCACGAAGTAGATTAATGCTAACTTGATGTTGACATTACTTCACAACATTAAATGTTTAATGTTAAACTTTTAAGTTGTTGTTGATGTTACATCAAATTTCTATTGACTGTTTGACACCTAACATTGTTTGACATGCATGGCACTCTTTGTCCTCTTGAAGGAATGCAAGGTAATTTCTCTCCACTTAAATAAAACATAATCTAAATCATTAGAAATGAAATATGATGTAATACTATCCCAAGGAAGTCACTAGTTGTTGTTGAAAATGAAGAGATATTCAAGCTCTAAAAAGAAATAGGATAGATAGGGAACAACAATGGAAAATGTTATTAATGGAAAATGTGATTAATTGCATACCATGGAGAAATGGAGTAATTGCATATGTAATTTTAAATACTGTAGAGGTTTCAAGCCTTCAAGAGAAAATATGGTTGCACCATAAAAACATTCCAAAACTACAAGAGCAACTGCAGTGGCACCATAAGGATGATACAGATAGAGAAGGTATCAATTTTAGAACCTCAAATATCTTGGGTGTTTCTATTTTTAACATATTTATCATCTACTATAACCAGAGACAAAAAAACAATACATATGGTAGCTGAAGTTGCTCTTCTTTTATGTTGATTGATAGAGGAAAAACAAACCTAGTAAAGTGAAATCCATGTGGTTGTTGAAACTGCACTTATGTGTGCAACAAAATGAAAAGATTGCTAAAGTGAAAGACTTGTGGTTGTTGAAAATTCCCTTCTCCTTTGTTGTTGCACAAAAATGTAAGCTTCTATAATTGTATAAAGCAGAGAGAAAAGAGCTAAAACAATATTATGATATGTGTATGGTCAAAATAGAGAGAGTATTCATTGTTCCATCAATGCATTTTATGCATAGAATCCAATTTATATAAGTGGCAATCATCTCTATAACAGAGTAATGTTTTATAAAATAATTTACAAAGAAAATTAATATCATGCATATGCATAATCGTATAAATCTATGAGAAAATCCCTCTTGGATAGAGATCCAAATATGGTCATCCACAAGGGTAATCATTAACCCAAGTTATAATACTAAAACACAATGGAAAGGCAATACTATCTATAGGAGAGCTCATTTCTTCTATTAGTATTCCTCGAATTTAAAGAAATAATCAAGCGGGAGGAGCATACTTCAAACTGCCTAGATGAAAAGGCATTTTGGTAGTCAAACCCATATGTAAGATATGCATAGCACTGAAGACAATAAATGAATATGTAATTAATGTGTGGGATAGGCATTTAACATAAAAAAAATTATTAACGAGAACTTACCGTGTTAAGACCAGCTCAACTCTATACATTCTTGGGCAGCTTCATAGCTTCACATGCCATGCAACTATATTCGAAATGTTAACTTGCCATACCCCACAACATAAAGCACGGATTCGAAATGTTAGCATAAGCAAATATATATATATATGTAAGAAAATATCAAAGTTACCTTTTATCTCTCTCAAAGTATCGAAGTGGGGAACCCATCAAATCAAGTATTTGCAAATAATATGAGCTAATGTTTCTAATGAGCCGCATGACGCATCAAAACCCCTCCCACTCTATTCTCCTGGTTCAAACCACTGATCATGATCGAAGGAAAGGAAAAAGTGAAAAATATTAAAGCTCAACTAACTTAAGTCTGAATTCCAAGTGTGGGAGGAGCTCGAGGCCGACTGTTAATGAGCATCCTTGGCATGTAAATTCCAAGTCTCACACCTCATTAACTCAATCATAGTACAGGCATATATCGAACGCTTATGAGTGATGTGTGGATAGATTGTATCCATTGATCATGGAGAAGAATCCCTAGGATTGATCTGTGGTTGATCTCTGCACCATTAAGGACTTACCAAGATTCAAATCTTGCACCATTAAACAACTTTTTTCGTTAATGCATTGCATTGGAATATGAAGTCTACATGTACTATTTATGATTGTTGGCCATAATGCATATCTAAAATTGTGTCATAGTTATAAACGAGTTTAGGGCATGTGTACAAACCTTGTGATCATAATGAAAGGACTTAGCACATGTCAAGAGCAATATTAATATTTATGTTGCCCCTCTTAAGCCACAAAATACAAGGTCATGTAGGTTGGAGTGTTATATATCAAAATTTTCTTAATTTTCTAAATTTTCTAATAGAGGATTAAATTTTATGGAAAGCAAATGATCATTAAATACCCATCAGCCTTGGTCATCAACACCAAAAGTAAGAGGATCAACTATTAAATTTGAGAGTGAATCTGACTCATAACCCAAAACTAAGAATTTTTAGAATCAATACATATTTGGATTTGAAAATAGGATACATGATTGTAGAGATATGGATGCTTTAGCTACAGAGAGCTATGATTTTCTTTATTTTTAATGTGTTTGACTAGATGAAGAATCAAAATTTTCTCTTTTTAAACAACTGGATCAATCCCATTTTGGCCACAGTAAAATCATGGGTGTCTAATGAGCATCAAGAACAATTGTAAGTTGAATGTCAAAATCAAACCTTAATGTTGGAATAATGTTATCCTATGGTAATTTCTCCTATAAAGGAACTAATTTCTCCTATAAAACATTAATGTTGGCATCATTATGGCCCCCATTTCCATTGCCTCTAATGCTCGTCTCCCCTAAACAAGATGGGAGAAACAGTTGTGCAAACTACTACTGGGAAAACATTAAAGGCTAGAGGATGCTTGCAATCCACTTACTATTTCATTAAACAACTAAAATTATTATAACTGGGATCACGTTGGTAAATGGATACTCTTCCAAAGAGAATGATAGGAAAGCACTCAATCATGAGTCAATCTAGTGTTTTGGTTTTTCACATGTAAAATTGATGGTATATTCACATTGTGCCAGCTTTGTTTGGTCGTCACTACCCTTTTTAGTACCATTAAATTTCTCTAACTTGATTACTTCTGCTTAAAATTTTGTCAACATGTTTGTTTGAAAACAAAGAGGCTATAGATATATTAATATTTAAGACTAAGGTGGGAAAAGGATCAATTTACTATGATCATGTCAAAGGACCTTCTTACAAAATTTGAAAATTAATATTAGAAAGAAGTCTGTTGCATATCCAAGATCTCGAGGGATGAGATTCCGAAGGATTGACTTCCAAGAGATGGGGAGAGAAAAGATATAGATCTGCTAAGAAACTCATATAAGGGACATCAAAAAAAGCACATAAATGAAATACTCCATGAAAATACAAGAGAGAGTTGGAGAATAAGGATTCCATTAATATGAACCATTACATGTGATGAGGCCAATTTTGTGGCCTCTCCCTCTCAGTCTAACTCTCTCCCTACTAACTTTTTTATAACGTGTCTTGTTGACAATGTCAACTTTCAATAAATACATTGATTACATATCCATCACGCTTTGTTTTACATTAATAAAAATATGGATTTATTACTTTCACATCCGAACTTCGACTGTAACCCCCCTTAATATTCAGATCAATCCTACCCCCTTAGAAAATGATGGTTCCCATCATTTCACCAGAAAAAAAATAAGACCACATTATGTATCGTACCAACATGTTTATAGTTGTCAATTGGTAATGAAAATGAAGGGTTTTGTGCGGTTTACCTATAACAAGGGTTTGTGGATGATCCATATCCGAAATGCAAATGACGAGATTTATATTGGTCCTAAATTAGTGTTGGGGAGATTTACATGTCTAGCAAATTACATTTATAAAAATAAAATAAATCCATGAAAAAAATGTGACTTTTGGTGCAGTTGATGTCTTGCTGCAAGTTTGTTCCTAACTTTGGCTGTGGGAAACAAAATTGAAAATCGTCGAAGACCCATTTGAGATATCAGAGAGATATTTCCATATGTGTATAAAAATTTCTCTATTGTATCTTATGGAGTGATAAAATTCTCATTGAATCTCAAGATGCGCATGACTGCATTGGTTATTTGCATGGAAAGCTTCATTTGAAAATATCTCTCAAACTAGGAAGCCAAATGAAAAATTGTAAAATACCCATTTGAGATGAAGAAAATTCTTTTAAAATGAGCTATGGTATTCCCTACTAAATTTTATGGAGTTTGTGAAACCTTCTTAAAGTTTTTTTTTTTTATGGATGGTCAAACTATGTACATACATGTGTTAGTTTAAACAAGAATATCTCACAAAGCATGAAATGAATTGATATTCCATGAAGTACCCATTTGAGCTGAACAAAAAAAAATCATATGAGCTATGTTATACCCTCTCAAACATATTTTAGAGACCATAACCTCTCTCTAAATTTTATAGAATTGGGTCATCCTCCATAGGGAGATGAGTGTAGATGGCCACAAAGGATGCCAAGGGGTTGTAGAGAAACATGGGATTATGTAGAGATCATGGAACCTACGACTGCAGCCTAGAAACCTTGAAATTTTTCTTAAAATGCTATAGATCAATGGATATGCTGAATTCCATGTATGCTTCTCCAGCAAGCTAGAACAAGTATCTGAGGGTAGAAAATCCTTCTAGTGCTAGAGGAACAACTATGATGCTTATAGTGTATGGCCCATCAAATGAAATATAAGAGTGCCAAAATATGTTTGCAAATTCCTACTTATCTTTGAGCCTAAATTATGTTCAAAACCTCATTCCCATGGAGCGGTAAATTGCTTTAACATCCAAAAAGGCTTAATGCTGATAGAGGAGGAGAGAAAACAAATAGATATACTAAGAAAATAATATTAGAAACATTGAAAGAACCACGTAAATGAAATACACCATGAAAATAAAAGATCAAGTTGGAGAAGAAGGATTCCATTAAGATGAACCATTACATGCAATCGGGTCAATTGTTGGACCTCTCCTTCCCGATCTAACTCTGCCACAACTAGATTTTTTATAAGGTTGTGTGTTGGCAATGTCAACTTTTAATAACTAACTACATTAATTAGATGTCCATCATGCTCCATTTTACATTTAAAAAAGTATGGAATTTTTACTTTCACGTCCAAACTTAATATAATCCCCCCTAATATTCGGATCAGTAAACTAGAATACTCTCCAGTACTAATTTAACCAAGATGAGGCATCACCCTAATGATAACCATCTCTTGAACCAATAAGCTATTCTTTTAGCTAGCTTATGATCAACTACATCCAATTTCTCTTCCTATAGTTATTTAGTTTTAAGAAGTTTCCCAAGTATTTCATTTCCTCTTCCATCTATAACATCTCAATCTGAAAAAACTATTGGACCCACCTAGAAATATGAACATCTAGACCATTCTACAATGGAATGGACTTTAAAGGGTTGAACCCAATCCTAGAAAATTGAAAAAATGTGCTTAAAATATCCCGATAGACAATCCATTCCTTAACTGTTCCATTTTTTAAAATGAGCAAATCATCTAAAAATAGGAAGTGAGTAATATGTTGATGCAAAAAAAACTTTAACTCATTGAATTCTATCTTACTCCTTAGTTGAAATTATTAGTAAACTAAGTCCTTCTGCCACTAGATGAAATAGAATTGGGGATAGAGGCTGCCCCTATCTTAAGCCCTTATATCTCTTTAAAAAACAAGATGAACTTCAATTATCTAACACAATATAATTAGAATAGTTTACACATCCCGTAATCAAGTTAGTTGTCTCCAAACCTACTCCAACTTTTAATAAAATAATTCTTAAGAAAGGTCTATCTACCTTTCCATATGCTTTCACCAGATCCAATTTTAAGATCAAGGTAGGAAACTTATGAAATTTTATGGAATGTGTGGCATCTTGCTCCACCCCAAAGCCATCCATTATTTTCCTATTACTTAGAAATCCAAAGTGGTCCTTTGAGATATGGCTAGATAAATTTTATTTAATCATGTTTACTATGACTTTAACAATGATATTATAGACCAACGCACACAAAGATATTGGTCTAATGTCATTGAATGAGATAGGGTTTAAATCACTTGGAATAAGGGTGAAGAAAAGTAGTATTTAGGGCCCTTGACACCTTTCCTTGCATCTTGGATTCATCAACAATCTTTTTCAAATCATTGCTCACCAACTCAAAAAAATCCAGTAACTATTATGTTTTCCACCATTATGGCATGGAATCTTTGCTCTAGAAAACTTATTAAGATTCATTTTAATCTCCTTCATAGACACTAGATCATATAATTTACTACTTTCCTCTTCATTAAAGAAACTACGAAAGCTCTAGATCACCTTCAATTGCTTGGAAATATTATACCTCTCTAGTTCATTGAAAATACCTTCGGAATGACCCACAATTCCTTCTTGCAAATTGATTTGAGTACTGATGTTATAAATTTCACCCCTTTTGGTTCTCATATTGAATTTATATTTTTCATTTATTCAACATACTTGTGAAATAATTTTTTCTTCCTATCTCCTTTACTAAGCGAAACAACTCTTCTCTTTAACCTCCAAGTATGTTCTTCTATTTGTAGTAATATAGGATTCCCAACTTCTAATCCACCTAGTGTTCCCTTCTCCTCTCTAGAGAACATACTCAAGTAGTAGGAGCAATACATCTCCTCGATTCTTTTGTCAACCTCTATCATCTCTTCCTGAAATTTCCTTTTTTAAACCTTCTTCCTTGCAAACTTTAAAATTTTAAATTTCTCACCATATGTGCCATCCTAGAGATGTAATTTCTCTCACCATAAACCTAACACTTAGATTTTAACAAATATCTAAAATCCTTTTCAACCATCAAAGCATGGTTAAATTTAAAAGTAAATCTAGGCTTGATCTACTCAAAATCCATCAGCAAGAAAATAGGGAGGTAATCCTAAACCACTACAATTTAAGTCCAAAAACTAAATGTACAAACATTCTCTGATAAATATTCAACAATCATAAAGTTTCCTACCCTTTTTTCTACATTCACATTCCCCTCTTAACCATTTATCCAAGACGGTATCACAAGAATAAAAAAGACATCGTTTACATTAGCTTCATCAAACATGTGTGAAAAAATATGGATAGAAGATAAAACCTCACATTCACTCCCCAAATTTCTCTAGTATTTACTGTCATGTTATAATATACCCTCCAATTATTAATCATGGGTACGAAACCACCCTATCATCACTCAAATTCATCCAAAATTTCTTTTCTATCAACATATGACCCATATCAATTGATAATTTAATAGGAAATATGAAATATCTTACAAGACCATCAAGAAGCAAACCTGGACCAAAGCGAGAAGCATTAAAAGTTGTACATATAGGGTTCCAAGCTGAAATTATACCACCTAAAAAACTGTTACCATCAACCATGCAAATATTCCGTCATAGGATTAAGGACATAACTGCTTCTCTAGATTTTGAGAAATTCATTATAGGCTCTTGGAAGAGTATAGTATTAATCTTCACACTTGACAAGTGAGTATGAATGGTAAGTTTTTAATGGGCCCCTCCTAGCCCCATTAGATTCAAATATAATATGATCATGGGAAACCCCTATCTTCTTGATTGCATGCTATAAGGGCCCTAAATTTTCCATACAAACTTCCTATAAGAAAATCCACTGAACAACAACCTTCAATTGACATTGGCATCTTGAGAGCTTGTTTCCCACCCAGTAGACCCGTCTTTAACTTAACTTATCTCCTAAAAAATAAAGTAGAAATGTTCCTTCAGTATCTATTAATAATAGGGGATAAAAATTCTCCAAC
The DNA here is from genome assembly GCA_001517045.1 of Pseudotsuga menziesii. Taxonomy (NCBI): domain Eukaryota; kingdom Viridiplantae; phylum Streptophyta; class Pinopsida; order Pinales; family Pinaceae; genus Pseudotsuga; species Pseudotsuga menziesii. The sequence continues at coordinate 364,594 of LPNX010461659.1, forward strand.
TATACCTGATTCCAATTTAGAACTCCTTTTACTCGAATTGGATCCCACTCCCAATCTCTCTACTTGGTTCTTTGCTCTCACACTCTGACTCCTTATGTTACTCAAAGGAGGGATATCGTAATACATGACCCGTTATTATCCAACAAAGATATCAGAAAACTTGTTATTATCCAACAATGAAGATGATAAATAATTACTCAAATCCAAATTTACCATTCCTTCTTCCTTTCCCGTCTCTTTCAAACTTCCTCCCCGAGATACTACTGAAAATAAATCTTCCTAATTGGAGCCATCATAAAGCACTATCATTTTATGTTGATGTATTTGTAACTTCAGAAGATATTCTAATGTATATTATCATTGCATGTTGTTTCACCCCCATTAGGGATGTGCTTACCTCCTTGCGGGATGTCTTAATTTTGTTTAGACCCTGAGGTACAACCTTAGTTATAAGTTGGGGAAATAGTCCCCAATGTAACATCATGTAATGTGTATTTGGAGCCTCTTTGGGAGTATTCAGCCCTATTAGGGAAGAAAAGTGGGACCCATTCTTATGTTTGGTCATTCACTTGAAAGGTATAAATAGGGAGTAGAGATACATAGTTGTTGAATACTTCTTATTACTTCTTTTAATCATCTTACTATTCTAAAGAAGTTTGTGGGGTTTTCTCCTTTATGGTTTCCTCGGTGAAAATTGGTGTGTCTTGTGTATCTCTTATATCTTATGCATCTAGTTGCACTTGTTATTCGCTCCAACAAAGATCCTAATCAAGCTAATAAGATCTAGAAAAAATAACATGGTATCAGCCTCTTTGAAAGAAGGCACGGTGTAGCTATGGAAACTACGGATTCCTCGTTCAAGGTGTTCTCTCCATAGATCATAAAGAAAAGAAGGATAGGATAACTTTCCTTAGTAGAGCACATATTTTGGTGGTAGTTGTTTAAGAATTAAAAAAGTTTCATTTTTGACCTTGTCACTTATGTCAGGAGGAACTACGGTATCAAGTTTTGGAGGCTCCCCACCTCAGTTACTAGAAAGTGACATAGCTGAGAAAATTTCCTCAAGGAGGTGCATATTTTTGTCCAAATATAATTCCCAAACTCCATGTTTGCAAAATTAGGGTTTCTTTAACAAACCGTAGGTCAGCCAGCTCAAGAACCAGGTTAGACACCTCAAATCGGTAATATCTAAATATTTTCTATTTCCATTTGAGGTTCCCATTTAAAAAGATGACTCATCATACTCATCTTGAGGACAATCTTGGAGGGGTTGATAACTTCTGAACATGGATGTAGAGAATCTCCCTGATCCTTGAAGAGAATGATTTGGATCGATACATCAATGGAGAAGTTCTAGAACCGAGGGAGATGAGGCTATAGATGCTCATAAAAGAAGCATGGATAAGATAAGACTCACTAAATATTCTATTAAGGATCACCTCATCCCCCATGTGTCTTAATTCAAGACACCGAAGGAAGTGTATGATGCTTTGACAAAGATGTTCGAAGGAAAGAACATCAGCCAGAAGATGACTTTGAGAAACCAATTGAAGAATGTGAAGATATAAAACTTTGAGACTATGCAGTCTTACTTCATAAGTGTTGCTCAAATAAAAGAACAACTTGAAGCAGATGAAGAAAATGTTGAAGAAGGAGAAATTTATTAATTTTTCATAGTGGTCTACGAACTGAAAACATAGCCTCACAAAGAATACAGACAAATATGCATAAAATTGGCAAAATGGTGCTGCAATGCGAGTAGTAGCTCTGTATAATAAAATGAATAAGGAATAATACAATACAATGATCATGCAAGATGCATGAATTCCAAGACAATTCGAATTCCCAAGGAGGTCATTCGAATTGAATGAATGGGTGTAGCTTAACTGACTGTAAGCCACAATAAACACACTAGTTAACCAACTGATCAAGTGCCAATAGACTCAATTGAGTCCTAACTGAAGTCAGAGTGCAATGAATAACTGAGTCTAACTGAAATTAGCTTAGACACATCTCAGTGCATGCCAACCAACAAGTGGTAGCACATGAATAACTCTAATGAACCCCGATGAGGTTAACTGAAGTCAATTGGTCATCAAAAGTGGTTGTAGGTTCCTGTGTTAGCTCTAGTTCATAAATAATCATTAAAAATAATTAACCAATGAATGGAGGATCCTTCACCACTTAACTTAACTGATTGTAACCATCAGTTATCAATTAGGTGCATTTATGACACTCAGATCACTCCCGGAGTGCTCTAGTTAGCCTCCCCGAATGAAGGAGAAGGCTTAGTTGGCCTCCTTGACTGAAGTTAGGTGTGGGTGTGCTCATGCTGATGTCAGATAGTGCTCCTTTGTTGTCAATTAAGTCAATAAAACTTAGGATAGTGGTTTAACAAGGCCACATTGACCAAATTAATTGTGCATGGTGGGTAAATGTCTCCAACACCCCTCCTTAAGCTATACTCAGGAGAAGTAGAAACATAAAGTGCATGAAATGCTAGGGCCCCAAAAAATAAGGCCATAGGTCACCTTGTACAATAAAATTAACTAAAACAATGTTCAAGAATAAATCTAAGTGAGGAAAAGAGGGAAAACCTAGTGGGAAAAACCCCCCTTCACGATGAACATTGAAAGTAGTCTGATCACCCTGATGAACTCACCCCCAAAAATGGATAGAGGTAAGTGGACTTATTTTCTGAAAAGGTCTTGGTGAATATGTCTGGAATCTTCTCATTAGTCAGGCAGTATTGCAAAATGATGGTCCTGTCATACACTAACTCTCTGATGTAGTGCATGTGTATCTCTACATGTTTGGTCCTCTTCCTAGTAAATGGATATGTGGATATCTTAAGCACACTTTGATTTTCACAAAATAGTACAGTGAACAAAGTACTACCAAGATCAAACTCTGAAAGAATGCCTTACAACCAAACAGCTTGGATGCAAGCATTCACCTCTCCTCGGTACTCGGCCTCTGCTAAAGACAATGTTATGGCGGCCTAATTTTTGCTATACCAGCAAATGGGGCCACCACCAAACATGAATACATATCCTTAAGTATAATTCTAATCAATAGAATCACCTGCCCAATCAAAATCTGTGTAACCAACCAGCTCTAGCTCGGAGTCTGCAGCATAGTGAATGTCGTAGGTCCTGGTTCCCTGAATATACTGGAGGATCCTCTTGTCTACCTTCCAATTAATATCATGAGGCTTCTGCATGTATATTGACATATCATTCATTTAATAATAGATATCAAGCTGAGAAAGAGTCAAGTAGAGCAAGCTACCTATCAGTTGTCGATAAATAGTGCAGTTAATGGGAGGTGTGCTTTTTCATTCTTCAAGGTTGATCCCTGAAAGGAAAAGGAATGGAGCAGCCTTAAATTCAGCCATGTTAAACTTGAATAATAGTCTTATATGTATTTGGACTGAGTGACCATTACCCATCAAAATTTTTCTCAATTTCAAGCCCTAGAATTGCTTCAAGAGCCCCAAATCGCTCATTTAAAATGCATTGTGGAGAGCAGTTTTTATGACTAAAATATAAGTAACCGTGCTACCTGTAATCAGTAAGTCATCAACATATAAAAAAATAATAATGAAATGAACATCATACTACTATATATACACATTTGGATCTGATTTACACCTTTGGAAGTTTTGCAAGAGAAGGAAGGCATCCATCTTGGAATACCACTCTCTTGGGGCTTGTTTTAACCCGTATAGTGACTTATTTAGCTTGAAAACCAAAGATGGATCAGAAATGTAGCCCTCAGATGCTTCATGTATATCTCCTCATGAATATCTCCATGCAGAAAGGCAGACTTAACATCCATATGATGCACTTCCCAGTCCTTAGATGCAGAAATTACCAAAACTAGGCGGATGGAGTCCATTTTTGCAACCGGTGCAAAAGTCTCATGGTAGTCCACACCTTGGACCTGGGAGAAACATTTTTCTACTAGAATTTCCTTATATTTTTATTTTCTACCATCATCAGCAAACTTAGTTTGAAACAACCACTTGCATTGAACCAATTTCCTCCCTGGAGGAAGAGAAACTAGCTCCCAAGTGGTGTTTTTTTAAAGAGAATTCATCTCTTCATCCATGGCAACTTGACATCTCGGATATTTATGAGCATGGTAGTAGGGATTAGGGTCTGAACCTATAATCAAATAAAAATATTTAGATATAAAATAATCAGGACAAGAGAGCGCAATACCTACTCTTTGGAAATCAGACCGGGTTCTCCTTGGATCATCCAGATTTCCAATGTTATCTCCTGTGGAGGAGAGTGTCTGTCGGGCCCAAGTTGTGAGATGATTTTGTACTTCAAGTTCTGATTCAGAATCTAATTTTTTCTATACAATTATATCAAAAATCATAGGATCCAAATTAGGGTCATCACCCCCAATTACATCATCCAAATATTCAGTAGAATAGGAAGAAAATTCAGCAGTTTTCTCCTTCACTAGTTCTACCTCTTGAAGAGGCTCATCGAACTTGACACTCAATTCAATGATGATCTGTTTTGTTTTGATATCCAGAAGCTTGAAACCTTTTGATTCATCAGGATATCCAATAAATATACATTCTATGCTTTGGGGTTGCAAAGCCCTCCTTTTATCAAGTGGAATTCAGGCCCATGTAGTGGACCCAAACACCCGCAAAATCGACACATCCGACTTGTGTTCGAAGTATGCTTCGAAAGGGGTATTACCTTTCATGGATAAGTGTGGAAATATGTTCTGAATATATTATGCAGCATGCATGGATTCAGCCCACAAATTTTCAGCCAACTTCTTTGAGTCTAACATAAAGGTGGTCATCTCCTTGAGAGATCGATTCTTCCTCTCCGCTAGACCGTTCTGCTGGGGAGTGTAGGGGACTAAATGCTGGATCTGAATACCACTTTGGGAACATATATGTAATAAATAATTACTGACATACTCCCCACAATTATCAGATCTCAAGATCTTGATCTTTTGTCCAGATGCATTCTCAATCAAGGCCTTCAATTCAGTGAATTTTTCCAAGACTTCCGACTTCTTTTTGATAAAAAAAGACCCACGTGTATCTGGAAAAGTCATCAATGAAAGTCGGAACATACCTTAATACATTCATGGATGTGGTAGGAATGGGACCTCTGATATCAGAATGTATCAGTCCCAAGATGCATTATGCTCATCTTGCCTTCCCTCGATCGAACTTATGCTCAGGGTGTTTTCCAACAACACAGCCCTTGCAAATTTTGGTGGTAGCTTTGATGACCAGAAGGCCTTCAACCATATAATTATTCTATAATTATTGCAAGCATTCGAAGTTTAGATGGCCGAACCTCTCATTCCACAGTCTACTAACTTCATTTCCATGAGTTAGCAATGCGGTAGGCTTTACATCTGCCACAAAATGGGAGAACTCGCAGGATTTTGCATGATGGTTTGCAAGGACTTTTGCTACAAGTTTTCCGGATGCACGTTCTATGATCTCTACATCATCTGGGATAAAGGATACTCTCTTGAGCACTCCTGTATGTATAATTTGATAAACACTTAGGAGGTTTGATGCAAGAGATGGTACATACAGAACATTGGAAAAATAGTCATGCTAAAGATCTATAGTACCTTGTCCTTTGGATATGATTGTGGAGTCATCTCCCATGTGGATGGGAATGGATTTGCTGGTCTCCAAAAATAAGAAGGAGTCTCTTTCATCCATTATGTGGTTCGAAGCTCCAGAATCTATCAAGAGTGCTTTGGACTTCTAAGTGCTTTCCATGAGGGCATGACCTCTTTCATGTTGTGGTTCCTAATCTTGTTGATCTCTCCTATGAAATATTTCCGGAATATTGATGTGATTTTTCTCAAGAAGAGAAGTAGCTTCATCAAGTTTATTTTTCATGCAGGCATGTTCAGGGTGGAATACCTTTCCGTAGTATGAATACTTGACTTTTTCCTTCTCATGATGCCCTTTGCTTTTGTTCTTCTTCAAGGCAAAAGGCTCTTCATGTTGTTGGTTTTCAAATTTAGGATTAGGAGCTTCGAATTTGGTTTTTGGTTTCTTCTACTACTTTCCTTTACCCTTCATATCTTTGGACCCTGAGACATAGAGGGCTTGATCACGGGAGGATCTGATTATCCCCATATAGACAAGCTTATCATGTTCACTTGTTAGGGACTCAATGAAGGCATTGAGTGAAGGCATATTCCATCCAAGGGCTGTGAGCTTCCCTGCATAGAATGTAGAGAAAAACACCGAATAATCAGCTCCAAGTTTGGAGAGTATGGTGAGGATGAGCTGATCATCCTCCTTCTCCACCTTACATTGCTTCAACAGTAAGACAATTTGCTTGAACTTTGTGAAAAAATAATTTAAGGTCTCGAAATTGGAAGGCTAGATAGACATCAACTTGTTTTCAAGATGGTATACTCTTAAATCATCCTTTTTTTCATACAGGGTTTCCAACTTGTCCTAGATTTCCTTTGGACTCTTCAATCCTGAGAGATGGAAAAGAAGATCCCAGGAAACAGAGAGGCACAAGAATCTGAATGCTTCATCTTTCTTGTTCAATAATCTAGCTTTGTCTGTCATAGAAGCGGGCTCTTCTTCAGTGTCCATAGTGACCCTATAGAGTCCTCTGGCATGTAGCTGGATCTCCATGTCTCATTTCCATGAATGGAAATTGAACGGAGTCAAGAGTTCTATGGAAGAATCCATCTGAAACTGCTGGAGCGAATGCTTTTCACATGTTAAAACTTGCAAATCACAACAAAAGGGGCATCGTAAGGTCAGACAACCTACACATTTTAGGCTTTCATCACACCCAACATAGTTGATTAAGAAAGCTTGATCAACAATTCCTTAACTTGGGGTATTAAGTGGTAAGCCTTGGCTTCTAGTGCAGTGCTGGATTTTTGAGCTTTTGCTCAATTTTTCATGCGAGATCTATCAAAAACCATGTTTTTAAGAGATCTGAGCTTTGTCTTGTCGTGAGATCTGATACCATACTAATTTGTCACAGTGGTCTAGGAACTGAAAACATAGTCTCACAAAGAATACAGACAAATATGCATAAAATTGGCAAAATGGTGTTGCAATGGTAGCAAAAGCTCTATATAATCAAATAAATAATGAATAATACAATGCAATGATCATGCAAGAAGTATGAATTCCAAGACATTTCGAATTCCCAAGAAGGTCATTCAAATTGAATGAATGGGTGTAGCTTAACTGACTGTAAGCCACAATAAACACACTAGTTAACCAATTGATCAAGTGCCGATAGAATCAACTGAGTCCTAACTGAAGTTGGAGTGCAATGAATGCCTGATTCTAACTGAAGCTATCTCAAACACATGTCACTACATTCCAACCAACAAGTGGTAGCGCATCAATAACTCCAACACTAGTGGAAAATGAGAGATTAGTGACCAAGAGACCAAAATTTTTTATCACCACAATTTTTTTCAAGGGATAAATGACCGAAATTGATAAATTTAAGTGAGTTAACTAAAAAAGACCAAGATAAATGACCAATTTTGGTCACTGGATAAAAACCAACTGAAAAAGACCAAGATAAATGACCAAATTTGGTCATGGGATATCTAGACTAAAAATGACCACATGACAATTGGTCATTTATTTGGTTATTTTTTATTCTTGCGATCTTCTTATCACTCCTAATTAATTAATTATGATTAATAACCAATGTAATTGCAAGGCATTCTTTGAAGGTGAAGTCCATAATTTTAGGTCTTCTTCCTGATTATCATTCCTTTTGGTAAGACAATAAAGATAAGGATAGTGGCCTACATTAGCATGGAAAACAGTTTTGACATAGAGGTTAATTAATTAATATACGCTATTATACGTCACATTAATTGTTTTCATTAAATAACTTAAATTCCAGCTACCTGTGACTATCGATTCACCGAATCATGGACTGGTACAAAACACACCAAATTTTAGAGCCACATTAATTAATTACTCACACCTAGAACTTTCTCAAATTTAGTCAAATTATAATAACCTAATTCTTTTGGTATTTTAATGGTTCAATATTATTTAATTTAATTAAATCATGCATAGTGTATAAATTATATATTAATTGAGACTCAAACATGTAGTGAGTTAATGCAATTATTCAATTGACTTAGGCCCCTCCCATTGACACATACACGACGTATGATTTCACGACAAGTGTTGAACAAAATATTTGATGCGCCCCCAAGCCCAATTATGCTAGCTAATTTACTAATTACATCTAATTGCTTGATATAATATTGTATAATTTTTTTTTAATGTTTTCTGAGTTGTGTATTATTTTTTCTTAGGTGCCCAATCCTTATCATAATTCTTACATCCCTCAAGCTTGGATTGCATGTGGCTACCCCAATATGGTTATGGCATAGTCCAAGTAGTTTTTTTGATATAATGAAGTGTGCTCTAACTTGAAAATAATTACAATAAAATAGTTAATGTTATATTGTTACTCATGAAGTGTAAAATTTGGGATACACATATGACTACTTAATTAATGTGTTTAAAATAAGTTTCATTGAAAATATATCATTTTTTTCATGTAGAAATTAATTAAGAGTATTCAATTGTTTAAAATTGTAAAAAATTGAAAGAACAATATTTTTTTGCATTTTTTTGATTAAAATATTTAAGAAACTTTTATTTGTCAATTGAAATACAATTATTTATATTGTCTTTCATTTGTCAAAAGAAATATAAATAATTGAAATTAAAACCCCTTGCAAATACGCAAGTATATATAAACCTACCACATATAGCTGTACTAACACATAGCTTTACTATTTATGCCCTTTTAATTTAAATTAAAACCCCTTGCAAATACCTGGGTATGAACCTACCACACATAACTTTACTATTTATTCCCACCCACATGCAACTAATGAAACTTTACACACTTCTTGCTCGGGCCTTTAAGTTAGACTGGGTTAACATTAATTGGTTGGTTGTTAATCTAATTTAAGAGCAGGTTGTCACAATAGCTTGAACAAAACTTCCATGATAAAGGTCTATTTTTTCAACAATTTTTTTTCTTGATAATTTATGTAAAATGATTTGACAAAGTTATTATTTATTTGGAAAAAAAATAAGTGAATTATTTTTGGTTTATTTCATTTGAATTATGTTTTCTTTTAAAACTAAGATACAACATGAAAAGAATATTATAGGAAATATATTGCATCTATGGTATGGATAAAAGGGAAGAAGATGAATATTAATATTGCATCTATAGGATGGATAAAGTGAAGAAGATGAATATTAAACCACACAAACAAACACGTTACAACCGGAAAATAAAGCAGTGATAGCTGTCACTCTGTTCATTTTGGCCAAGATAATTTGGAATATGATATAATTAAAAGGTATGAAGTATTCACCTTCTTTCCTCTTTTGAGTCGAGGCCCTTCAGAGTTGATCACTGCCAACATGATGATGAGCGATCCGCGTGGGGAAAATAGAGGGTTCGTTTGGTGGTTTCACTTTATTTCCCCATTTAGTCGAGCTCCTTCCAATTTCATCACTGCCGACATAATGAAGAGAAAGCGGCTTGGGGAAGAATAAAGGGTTCATACGGCGGTTGCCATATTGGACAGCTTGTCTTGGAGTTTATTGTGGTAATTGGTGTGGTAATTCGCAAGAGATTTTGTTATTACAGAAATAGAATGTTGATGTTGGTTAATTGGCGGGAGGGGAGTGATATTGCTTGGGTTAATATATATCCACCAGTGATAGCCTCTACAATGGAGATGAAGAGGGCATCAGACTGGACGTGGAGGATTTTGAAGAGGCACGCAAGGACATCCTTAGTTGCAGAGCTAAAATCCTTCGGTTCTTTCTAGGTAAGCCAAATTCTTTTGATATTTTTGGATCTAGTGTTAAACTGTTAGGGATTAATTGTTAAAAATTTCTAGATACCCTCCAAGTATGCAAAATCCTCAAATTGTCAAATTCCTCACCTTGAGTTGGTCAAGGCCAGCTAAGCCATACCGTGTTGCATATAATATTCGCATTGATCTGAGCTTTTCGGTAATCCTTCTGTCAAAAGTGTGCACCCGAGCACGATAACTAACTAAGGTTGGGTAAGTGAGGTAGAAAGGTGGTTAAAAGTCAAGGTTTTTGGTTGCAATAGTTGGCATTCAAATTCATCCAATACACCAGCTGAACAAGGGTCTTTCCTCAAAGCAAGAAGGGTTTGGTGTGGTGAAGTGGTTGGATTCAGGATTAAAGTGTATCTGGCTACTTCAATGCATTAAGATTTGAATAGAAAGCTAAGTTTGGATTCTTTCCATTACCCAAATGAGCAACGCAGAGTCATCCTCCTGAGGTCGTGAGTAAGGAACTTGTTGCCTTAAGCTAATTTATAATACTGCTTTGCACTTCAATGTTTACTGAAAGATAATCGTTTTCATTGTATTGGATGCATTGAATTATTGTCTGAGTGTGCTGGACAATCTAAGATTTCATTTCCATGCATGCACTTCAGCATAACAGTTTAAAGAAAGATTAGGGCATAGTGATAGATTAGGGCATGCTCTCTCAATGCCAGTTAGTTCTCTGTTTAGCCCTACTTGCCATGTGAAGCGCTTCAAATAATTTGTGGTCCTTTTGCCCAAATTGGGGGCGTATTATTTGGGGAATGTAGTGATAGTGCCCAAACTAGACCCAAAAAACATACTCTCAATATGAAAAACACAGTGCCTTCCTAGTCTGAAAAGTGCCTCTAAATCAGGCATTCCTTAGATAGTGCATGCATATGCCTCTGTCACAGATGCATGTAACTTCTGATGTGCCTCATGGAGGCTTTGTCTACTGTTGTTGCTTCTGTGTACTTTTACATACTAAATGGGTTTTCCTCTTAACTAAAAGACAGTTTTATTAAATATGTTTTAGAACTTCTAAAAGTAAATTTTAACAGTATACATAGAACCTAAACTCAATCTATAAGAAGCAGAGAAGGCCCTCTATACTCAAACTAAAAGAAGCAGAGAATGAGGTGCATGTAATAATGAGATACCTAATATCAAAACAAGAAAGGAAGAAGCGAAAAACAAAGTATGTACAATTGAGATTTTACATACTAAATGGGTTTTCCCTCTAAATTAAAAGATAGTTTTATTGAAGATGTTTTAGAACTTCTAAAAATGAATTTTTAGAGTATACATAGAACCTAAACTCAAGCTAAAAGAAGCAGAGAAGGCCCTCTATACTCGAGCTAAAAGAAGCATAGAATGAGGTGCATGTAATGCTGAGATAGCTAATATCAAAACAAGAAAGGAAGAAGCACAAAACCAAGTATGAACAATTGAACTATTACATACTAAATGGGTTTTCCCTCTAAATTAAAAGATAGTTTTATTAAAGATGTTTTAGAACTTCTAAAAATGAATTTTAACAGTATACATAGAACCTTAATATTAACGCCTTCATTGCATATTTTAACCTTGATTTCATAGATCTATAGAGTTTCCTAAAGATGTAGATCAAAAAATTCTGTTATTAAAATAACCTAAATAACCTCTTGTAAATCCACCAGACTGAAGAGTTCCACCAATACTTTTAGTGTTAAATTAAGGGCACTATCTTTCATCCTCGTCTCCTAGAATTGCACAAGTATCAATGTTCAAACATTCATGCCACACAATATGCATTTTTTTTCAATTAGTGCCCAGATGTATAAGACAATTCATTGTAACACATTTCTGCAATTCCATTCAAGTTCCAGACTGTCGTGTGTATTTACTATTAACTGATATATGAGCTAAAATAAGACAATTTTTTGATCCATTATTCAACACAACACACATATCCTACAAACTTTCTTTCATAGAACTGTTCTAATTTAGTAGTTCAACTCCACTATCATTGAGCAAAAATTTCAGACACCAATGAATTAGAAAATGTAATGAAAAAAATAGAAAAAATTGGAAGAATCTCTGAATAAACAATAGCAGGAGACTTACTTTGACCTCTCCATTAGCATCAAGTATTCCAGAGCACTTGATGCAAAGTTCACTCCATGTTCAATATCACCTCCCATAGTCATATAAGGTGGAGGGCAGGGAAGATTTAGATGTGTAGCTGAAAATTAGAATACTAGAACAATAAGGCATCCAGAAATATTCAGGAGGGTGGCTTCAGCGTTGATTAATTTTGATCCCAACAAAATCGAACTCAGAAACTCACCAACAAAATCTGTAAAGACGGGACCGTTGGAAAACCTTCCACCTGATGTTCCTGATGGATAATTTCCATATGGAGGTGAGGTAGCTTTGACTAATGTAGACATGTTATTGTTATTTCCTGTGTCCAACAAAGAGTCTCCAAATACAAATAGTGTAGGAAATGTACTTTCGACCAGCTGCACCATACCCAAAACCATACTCATTGCAGCCTAGCCTAAAATGTAAAATCTCCAACCCATTTTCATTTGCTGCTGCAATATCAACTACACAAAAGCTAGAATAATACAATGACTAACCTTATTCAATGGATATTACTGCTTTCCATGTTCTATTGCACTTGGAATCTAACTTTATATAAGGACAAGAAACCATGAGGGCCAACGAAGCATTTAAGGCTTACTAACCCAGTCGATATTGTCAAAAAGCATACATCTACTCTAAACTATAATATTTAATGAAGAAAATGACACAGACATGAATCGTTCACTCACAGACTTCATGTTTAGAATTTGTTATCTTCCCCTTCTAAATTAACCTAATCTATTAATTGTTTATTATTATTATAAATAAATAGACTATTTTTTTAAATTCTATTTATTCCAAGCATTAATACAGACCTTGAAATTTGTCCAAAGCCAACCTTAATACAAGGTTGTTCTAACTAGAATTTTAGATATAATCTTCCAGGAAATAGTTACACTGTTTCGTCGAGAATCGTTACACTGTCCCATCTAGAATCAATGGATGAAAATTATGCAGTTACAATAACTGCATGGGAGAAACACCCCATTTATTATCAGTGAGAATTGCAGTTTTGGTTTATTATACAATTTGAATTTCTACTTACAAGTTAAATGCAAAACGATTTAGATTGTTGAAATGGTTAATTAAACATTTGAAATCATTTTCAGGAATTCCTCCTCCGCCATATTCTGTAGGTACAGGGAGATTTGGTTAGCTAATATACTTCTCAATAATAATTAGTATAACATAACTGTCATTTAATTCATCTGTACAGAATTAATGAGGAAATGATGGCCAGGGTTTAAAAAATACTCGTCTAATTAGGGGATTATTTAGTTTCTGTTGTTTTGTTGTTTGATATGTGATTTTAAGTATAGAAATGAAATCATCTCACACAAAAACAAGACTGTGCGGCATAGAAAACAAGACTGTACAGATATGCTAAGCATGCCAATCTGCTTAAGGGGAATCACCTGTGTGGCAATAGGTAAAGAAACTAACATGGGGAAGAATTCAAGTTGGAGTACGTAAGGTTGGGTGGTGAATTAGTACTGAAGCCTTAATTTAATTTATAATACTGCTTTGCACTTCAATGTTTACTGAAAGAAAATCATTTTCATTGTACTGGATCCATTGAATTATTGTCTGAGTGTGCTGGGCAATCTATGATTTCATTTCCATAGATGCACTCCAGCATAACAGTTTAAAGAAATATTAGGGCATAGTGATAGATTAGGGCACGCTCTCTCAATGCCAGCTAGATCTCTGTTTATCCCTACTTCCCATGTGAAGCGCTTCAAATAATTTGTGGTCCTTTGGCCCAAATGGGGGACTTATTATTTGGGGAATGTAGTGATAGTGCCCAAACTAGAACTGAAAAACATACTCTCAATATGGAAAACATAGTGCCTTCCTAGACTAAAAAGTGCCTCTAAATTAGGCATTCATTAGATAGTTCATGCATATGCCTCTATCACAGGCGCCTATGACTTCTGTTGTGCCTCATGGAGGCTTTTTCTACTGCTGCACCCTCATCCATAGAACTTTGTGCGGCATAGAAAACAAGGCTTTACAGATTTGATGAGCATGCCAATCTGTTGAAGGGGAATCACCTATGTGGCAATAGGTAAAAAAACTAACAAGGGGCGGAATTCAAGTTAGAGTACCTAAGGTTGGGTGGTGAATTAGTACTAAAGCCTTAAGCTAATTTATAATAGTGCTTTGCACTTCAATGTTTACTGAAAGAAAATAATTTTCATTGTATTCAATCCATTGAATTATTGTCTGAGTGTGCTGGGCAATACCCTTGAAATGCTAGAGGTACACACACAAACACTCGACTTTTTTTTCCACAAGTGAAAAAGCAGCTATTTATTAGTCATTAAGAATCAAAATAGCTATGAGCATACAAATATGGGATGTCATCACAGAAAGACAAACTGTGTCCAAAAACAGGCAATGTGTTACCATAATGGTATAAATAGTCTATACCTAATCTCTGGTCAGAGCATATAAAAAAACAGTGATGAGTATAGATCCAGAACCTCCAGATACCCCAAATCACATAAACTGGAAGCAATCTGTAGCATCTATTTTTTCTGTAACCAGTTCATAAGCCAATGATGCAAAGTGATGCCAGCCCAATTGTCTTCAATGTTGAGTCCATCACACACAAGTGTACAAGATCTATTGAGTTTGCTCACTAGATTGATTAACACATAACACACAAGTCTTGTCTAAGTTGATCTCCATACCCGAAGCCCTGCAAAATAGCTCGAAGATTTCGGGTATGACCCTCCATTCAGTAACAATGCCACTGCCAAAAAGGATAACAAACACCAGACTTTGTTTCCAAGAAATAATAGTATTACAATAGATGCTATGCCTAGACCCTAGTAATTAGATGAGTATACTAACATGATATATTGTAGACTCTAGGAATTCATTTTGATATTTTTGAATTTAATTCAAGATTAGATAGATGAAAAGAGTTGAAAGTAAGATTGACTTACTGTCTTCATAATTGAATGCAGAAAATTGAAGATGAGTCAACGACCAGTTTTGTCAACAAATGAATACCATGCACATGATGAGAGAATAGCCAATGAGAATATGTTGGAGAAATATGCATGTCCTTGTAATAATTGTCTCGGAGGGAATATGAGAAAGAGACACGTGATTTTTGCACATATGATGAGATTCGGTCATAGCGGTATAAGCCCTTTCCCTAAAAATAGTTATCCAAATAGGATACCATTGCAAGTCACGAGAGATGTAGAGGCACCAAACATAGACGAAGATGCAACAAATGCATATGAACATGAAATGTTAGATGAAGGCATTCAAGTTGATAGTTTCAAGGATGATTGACAGAAATTGTTGGAGGATGCTTCAAAACCTGTGTATGGTACTTGCAAGTTAAGTCATTTGTCAACAATCATTCTAATTCTTAATTTGCAAATAGTGCATGGTTGGAAAAATGCGAGTGTTGATGAGTTGTTGGCATTGTTACATCGGTTATTACCACCTGACTCCACATTGCCCAAAAACCGGAGTGCATGTAAAGCACAAATGAAAAAGGTAGGGTTAGGGTATGAGAAGATCCACACAAGTGTGAATCATTGTGTATTATTTCGCAAAAGTCATGCAAGTGAGACTGAATGTCCGAAATGTAAAGAACCGAGGTATAGGCGAGGGTTGAAATCAAATTCAATGCCTAGAAATATTATTTGCCACTTTCCAGAAATCCCATGGTTACTTCGAATGTATATTTGTCGAGACATTGCTGAAATTATGCAATGGCATGCCCAAAATAAGAGCACTGATGGAAAACAACGGTCCTTGGTTGATTCTAATATGTGGATGGAATTTGACAACAAATGACCTGATTTTTCCCAAGAGCCTCGTAATATAAGGTTGGGTTTAGCTTTAGATGGGGTGAATCCATTCTCAGATCAAAGTAGTAAATGGTCAACTTGGCCAGTGTTTTTGATAAATTATAACTTGCCTCCATGGTTAGCAACCAAATCATTTTTCTTGATGTTGTCATTGATTATACCAGGAAAGAAAAGTGTGACTTCAGATATAATTGATGTTTATTTAGAGCCATTATTTGATGAGCTAGCAAAATTGTGGAAAGGAGTTGAAGCAATACACTTTTTAAGGGACAATGATTCAATCCACTTCGCTTTAAGAGCTTCTTTATTTCTGATGAGACACGATCTTCCTGCATATGGCACATTGACTGGTCTCAATGTTCATGGATACCATGGATGTCCGGCTTGCAAATTTAAACCTTTTGTGAGGTACTCAAGTAGTTTGCATAAGTGTGTTTATTGTGGACATCGTGCTTACCTTAAAATGGAGCATCCATATCATCAACAAAAGTCGCGTTTCAATGGTCAGGAAGAGAACCATGAAGCACTATCGGCAATAACTAGTGATTACATTATTGAGAATGCAGTTTATTGAAAATGGTGGCATTGCTGGTAGTAAAAATGATCCACTCAATGATAGTGGTGTAAAATAATTGTGCATATTTTACAAGCTTCCATACTTTAAGCATATAACCATTAGGCATACTATTGACTTTATGCATACTGAGAAAAACATAGCTTATGCTATTATAGAAACTCTTTTTGGTGCATATGATACAGTGTCATCATGCCTAGACCTTCAAGAGATAAAGATTCGTCGAAATCTTTGGGTTGAAAATTATGGTGATGGAAAATTTAGAAACTCTATTGCTCCTTATGTGTGGACAAAGGAACAATGTGCACAATTCTTAACATTGATGTCTCAGACTCACTTTCCTACTGGATATGTGAGTAGTACTGTTAGAAGGAAAACTGACAATAATGGCTTAAAAGGCCTCAAGACCCATGACTATCATGTCATAATTGAGGATATTTTACCTATTGCAGTCATATCAAGTTTGGAAAAGGGGCCAAGATTGGCAATTATAAGGTTGGGCCTAATATTGAAGAGAATGAGTATGCATGTGTTAGATCCTTCAAACTTTCATAATTTGAGGGAAGAGGTTGTTGAAGTCCTTTGCTTATTGGAGCGAGAATTTGCACCAACAATATTCAATATTTCTATGCATCTTCTTGTACATCTAGAACATGAACTAGAATATTGTGGCCCGATAAGAACTAGATGGATGTACCCTATAGAACGATATATGAAGGTTCTGAAAAAGTTTCTTCGTAATAAGGAAAAACCGGAAGGTAGCATGTGTGAAGGATATGTAATGCAAGAGGCCATGGGATTTTGCACAGAATATATGAAGGATTTTACTAATGTCAGTCGACGTGTATGGGATGATGATGAATATGAGAGACATGTAGGTGAAGTGTTAGAAGGAAATGGACGTCGCTTCAAACTATCAAATGAGGAAATAACTGCAATACATGCCTATGTTCTTCAAAACACATCCTCATTGGATAAGTGGCGTAGGTGAAATTTTATTTACATGATAATTTATTTATTTAATTTCATTTAATAGTTAAATTATTATCATTCTTACTATCTTGTATTTCATATTGCATGTATAAAATACGAATAAGAGATTCAAATAGGGATGCATCCATCTCAAAAGAGCAGACATCGGGATTTGAATATTGGAGACGGTTCTTTTCCAAATTTTGATGACTGGATTGTTGATGCAATTAGTGATGCACAACAAGAAGGACGAGATATAACGCTAGAGGAAATTGAGCTTTCATGACCTCCAAATATAATAGCTTCTTCATTCAGTGGGATGTGGGCATATGGTAGTCATTTAAGAGTGGAAGAAAAGGACCGAGGAAAAGAAAATTGTGATTGTATTGTTAGTGTCGAATTTCATCACGGCACTGAAAAGAAAATTTATATTGGATTCATACATGATATTATTCAAGTTGATTATGATGATACTAGGCCCATATTATTAAAATGTAAATGGATCAAACCATCTGTAGTACAGTGTGATGAGTACGAGTTTGTACGCATAAATACACGCCAATATTTATCAAAGAATGATGAGCCGTATGTTTCACCTCCTCAAATTACCCAGTCATTTCTAATTGATGATGTAACAAGCCCAGCCTATGGTTGTATGCCATTCAAGTAGAGTCTCGTTCGAAAAGGAAATTCATGGAATATGCTGATATAATGTTCGATGAGCAATCTACAAGATTACAAGAAACATTGGAAGAAGAAGCTGAAGATGACAATAGAGCTGGATTTGAAGAAGAAAATTTGATTCCCAATGAAAAGACTGAGATAGAGAATGATATGCATGGTCAAGGAAATCTATTGTATGAGGACAATGGAGAAAATGAAGCAGATGCATACACGAGTGATCAGGATTGTGTTCTTGATGGAAATGCAAATCATGGTGGTGATGATGATTTGTCACCTTATATTTATTGAATACATTTTCATTATGTAAATTGGATTTTATTGTTTTGGCCATGGGATTAGCTAATTGTTGTATGTCTAAACTCTGTACTAAGATTTGTATGGATTTTATTGTTTTGGCCATGGGATTATCCAAAAATTTGTTTTCAGTGCTATGTAATGTTTCAAATATGATTGCTTTTTGTTCTTTATTATCAAATTTCGTCTGAGAAATGCTATGAATGGATGTTTGCATTAAGTTTTGAACTATTTCAGGCGGAATTTTTGAATGTTAGGTGGTTAAGAATTTATATTATGTGGTTATTTTTATTCACTATGTTACCGGATCCACCACCCCAGTGTGTAGGATCCGCAGATCCAATACGTATCCGGATCGGATCCTCCTAGGATCCACCATGAAAACGTATCCCTTGTGGAAGGAAATGTATCCCGTTCCCATGAAACAAATCCTTTGAAAAATCAAACAATTCCTGAAATTTTCAAACAGATCCTGAAACATCCATTGCTTCTAAACCATGGTAATAAATTCTATATTCTATTTTCACAGAATCTCCTAAAACCCTAGGTAACAATAAGATTTACAGAATCTCAACCATGGTAATAGATTCTATATTCACAAAATCTCCTAAAACCCTAGGTAACAGTAAGCTTTACAAATGATCAAAATTGTTTCGAATGCTAAAACAACACATATTGTAGAAAATATATAACAAAATTCTCACAACTCTACCACAAATTAGATGACTGTTTATTTCAGAAAAAATGTAATCACAATGCTATAGACAAACCCTACTTCACTTTCAAAAATAGAAACAGACTACTTAAATCCTACCCTAAGCCCTTTTTTAATAGCAGCAAAATGTCATCTAGGATTTAAATTAAAAGAAGATCCAACCCTTGGATCAAGTCCCATCCCTTAATCTATTTTTGGCCTTAGGATCAGACCCTCGTTGACCTACATGAAGACACTATATTTAATGGAGTGCTCCAACAAGAAGAATAGCCTCCTTGGGATTTGAACCTCCTCCCTAACTATTTCCCTCTTGCATTTGATCTAAACCTAGACAAGAGAAACCAAAAACAAAACTTTTCTAAATCTAAAAAGTCAACTGAAAAATAGAAAAGCAACTAATTATAGAAAAAACTACTTTTCCTAAAACTAAGAAAGGAAATTGGGAAACCCTAGATGGCTAAAAATTGAATTACAACCCTTTATAACACAATATTGTCTTCCATAATCAATATGCCATATAGGACTAAGCATTGCACCCTAAATCTTCGGGATTTGTACAAAATGTAGCGTCATCTACAAATGGTACCATAAGTCTATTGTTCTAGTGGTTTCTGCAATCTACAATTCCAATCCACGGTACAAAGTTGGAAGCACCCTCTAGATAGTCACACCCATGCATGCGAGAGTGCCCATTTCTACAACTCTACAAGAAAAACCTTAGTTAACAAATCAGTCAACATAAAAATCATATCCGCAACTTGCCCTAAGTGCAGATCACCTTTCTCTTCTAAAAATAAGTTTTCTAATCACTGGAAGATCCTTAACACCCTCTCAACCCTTCTAAGGTCAACACATGCCAAAATGGCATAGATCTGCTTCAACCCCTAAAGCCACTTGGGATTCACACCCTTTGAAATCACTTGACAACTCCCTACCTTGGAGAGTTAATCTCTCCATATAGAGGATATGCAAGGTTTCAAATCTTAGTTTCCAAGAAACTTGGGTACGGGGACGAGTCCGGGTATAGTGAATACACTGCTTTAGATAAACCGTACTTCTTCACTCTGAATTGAAGTAAAACACTGATTTCTTAAACACTACCCTGAGCCATTTTATATAGCACAAGAAGGTAATCTACAGGTTACAATAAAACAAATCCAGCCCTTGAATTAGTTTCCAACCCATGGTCTATTTTTGGCCTTGGGAGTAGAATCCTCAACCTGCATGAATAAATTGTCTTTAATGGAGTGCTCCAACAAGAAGAACAACCTGCTTCAAATATGCACATGCTCCCTAATTTGTACTTTATCTAAATCTAGACAAAAGAACCTAAAAAAGGAAACCTAAACTAAGAAAGGAAATTGGGAAACCCTAGAATGCTAAAAAATGAATTACAACCGTTTATAACACAATATTGTCTTCCATAATCAATATGCCATATAGGACTGAGCATTGCACCCTAAATCTTTGGGATTTGTACAAAATGTAGCGTCATTTACAAATGGTACCATAAGTCTGTTATTCTCGGAGTTTTTGCAATCTGCAATTCCAATCCATGGTACAAATTTGGAAGCACCCTCTAGATAGTCACACCCGTGCATACGAGAGTGCCCATTTCTACAACTCTACAAGAAAAACTTTAGTAAAAAAATAATTCAAAGTAAAAATCATATCCGCAACCTACCATAAGTGCAGATCACCTTTCTCTTGTCAACGTAAAACTCTGCTAGAGCCTTGGAAATCCTTGAAACCTATGTGACTACCCTTTCTACAAAATATGGATCCTTGTAAGCGATTAAGATAGTCTGTCACTGCCATGATGGAGGAGAAAAGAGGCCCTAAGCCTGTAACACATGCCCTAATCTTGTGACAACCCTATAGCAGAAAAAGAAACCCTGATAGGGTTTATGACAACTGCACACAAACTATAGAAGCCCCAGTCAACTATCTGGAAGGTTCTTATTACAATCCTCCCATATAATTATCTGAACAAATCAAATATCTAGAAAACATCCAAGGATATCTTGATCTTATAGACCCAAACTATCTCTTTCTCAAAACATAACTTAAAGGACATCAATAGAATGAGCCTTAGAAGAGGGATTGGAACAGTTCTACTCTCTATCAAGTTTCTTGTTTGTCTAGCGATCAGAGAAACTTTTGTTTTCCCAGAATTGGCCAAAGCAAATGATTCTCACCTTTAGCCTCAACCGATGATTTACATGGCAACCTGAGCTTGTCTATCACTTAATTGCACCTCATCAAAGCTATCTTCTTGGCATTTGGGGGCCTAATCTTGTTGTATGTCTATATTTTTTTGCTTGCTTCTATTTGTCTTTTTTATCCCTAATTTATGGAAGGATGGATCTTCCTTAAAAGCCCTTTCAAGCTACTTGATTTTTAGACAATCGGATCTATGAGTTTTGCAAATTTTCAAATATTATGCTTAATGTCATAATTGGTAACACATCAGCATTACTTCCATAAGGATAAATCTATCCTAATTCATGCACTAGGTAATTGTGTAGTCTTGGTTTATTTTGTTTGTAGGAAAATACAGCAAAACACACACACACCTTGACACAGAAAAATACTATTGTATAGTGTTTGACAAAGGGAAATCCCATTTTATATGGTCGAACACATATATCATAAAAAAACATCCATTTCCTACAACTGCCTTTGTTTGCTTGGTCTAGAAAAACAACGAGGGGAAGCAAGCTTGGTGAGGTTTGAACCTGGGCCACGACTATGACAAGCACTCTGCTTTACTGCCAGACCATTGTCCGTAGACTATGGAGTTGCATTTATTAGTTCTAATGGCTTGTTAAAGTGGAATATGTAGAGTTTTTGATTCTTGACAAGAGCTAGGTAGAAGCCATAATCACATTGATACTTATAAATAGTTACAGTGGTGACAATTACTTCACCCTAACTCTAACAGTACCTAGCTTGTAGAGGGTTAAATTAATCTTCAAAAAAGACTGTAATGGCATAACCAAGTTAGTTTCCACCTGTGTAACTGCCACTGTGATGGAGGTATGTCACCCTAGCCATGCAGCAAAGGGAAAGACAAATATTTCATGGATGTACCCTATAAAAATTCGGGTAATCAAATCCAAAGTGAAACATAAACTGTGGGGTCACTGGGTTTTAGTTGTTAGGATACTATATTCTTATAGTATATATCATTGTAGGGAAATATAAATCTCTCCATGTCATGTTGGTTCAACTCCATGCCATCATGTCAATTGCAATGGGTGTAGGCCTCACAACATACCATTTAAAGGGTACTAATATTGTCCCAAGCAATTGTGTTGTACTAAAGGCAAAATAGACTGACATTGTACCTGCTTATTTGCTGCTTAATACATACTGAGTTGCCATGGTCTATGTGTCAAAGAAAATTTATATAGAACAATTTTACTTGTGTCCATCATTTGGATGTTTCACAAAAGTTTATCCTTTGAATCACCCATCCATAGAAAAATTGGAATTACAACAAACTAGTGCAATCTTTCCTCCCAGGCTCCCACCTGTTGTCATCTTTACCTCCTTTCACAACTGGATTTTACTAGTAGTTTGTAAAGTAAGTGAACATTCCTCCTTTGACAGGGACGCCATAAAAGCATGGGTATGAAGGTCCTTTGACAAAACTACAATCCATACTATAGAGCTACCTTGCTGCTTAGGGCTAGAACTGTTGGTTCTAGTGCCCAGGAATTGTTGCTTCTGATGAAGCTACTATAATTTAGCTAAGCTTCAAGCGAAATTGTAGAACATGGCAGAAATTGAAATTTGCATTTCCTTTCTCATATTAGAAAGAAAAAATAAAGGAAGAACGTGTTACAAATCATCATTTAAAGATATAGCTTGATAAAGAAAATAAGTATTGACAATTCATCTAAGGTCCACACGTAAGCATGCCTTAGGATTTCGTGAAATTTTATGAAAATACTCTAGAATTCCCCAAAACAGAAAATTATTTGAATTTCTATGTTCTAGTATTCATCTTAATAATTGTTTGGCTAGTATTATTGAAATCTTCCTCTTTAAAAGCTACAGGACATAGCCCTAAGATGTACGATGTGTATTTTTCAATTCCATGTTTGATTACAGCAGGAAAAGATGCATAATTGTAGTGATAGTTTTACTTCTCTCTGTTTTTGTTGCCAAAGTTTGATTCTTTCATTAGAAAAACAATTTTCAAAAGGCGGGGGGTAATGGCTCAATGTGATTCTTTCATTCACACATCTGCTTATATAACTTTGTAGGCAGTATGTTTCATTCTTGAATGTGGAAATCCTATTCTCCATTGATAATTTTTCTAGGGCCTCTTAGGTGAAAGGTGTACATACTGTCATAAGCGTAGGAAAATTCTCATCATACATATACTTTGTTGTAGCCTGCAAGTTATACCTCCTGGAATGGACTTCAGCAATGTTATAGTGCAAGATGAAAACACAGATAATGATTCTACTCAATTGCTTGAGTCTCCTTTATGGGGTGAGGTAAGCGGCAGGGCAAGGTTTAATTACTCTCCACCATTTAAGATTTCATATACTTGAAAATTTATAGTCGTCACACTGCATAATAGCATTTTTTTGTTTTTTAGATCCCACAGTTTTTTAACAATCCTTCAAAACCCATTATTTTGGCTCTTGCTCGACCTAATCCCAAGAAGAACATGGCCACTCTAGTCAAGGCTTTTGGTGAATGTGCCAAATTGAGGAAGCTGGAAAACTTGGTATTTATTCTTTTAATTTCTAAATTTAGCTTTTTCTTTAGAGGTATGTTTTTCTAAATTTTGAGTTTTTTTTTCTTTTTACTGAGTCTTAAATGAGTCTTTCCTAAGTCTCCGACTCTGTCTTTGCCAATTTCAAGTCTAACAACATTGATGATGATACCTCGGTCGCTGATGATTTGGTATAGCATGGGAAAGCAACAGCATTATGGTTGTTTTTGGGCAGTTTTGAGAACATTTTCACCCTTAGAACAATAGTGATCAGACCATTTCTCATATCTGGGCATGTATTAAGCAGTTCTGGGCAACAAGACAGCCCTTAATCTCAACTTCTGTGCAGATTTGATGTATATTGCAGCCTCCAAAGAGCAAGATGAGGCATGCTGGGCTCATTCTGGGCTAATCTTAGCATATTGTAGACATATTCTGACCTTTAAGGAGTAGTAAATTTTCTTCAATCTCAAGTCTGGGAACATTCTTTGACATCCTGGGCATGCTAGACCTGTCCCTGTGCATTCCAATAGCAGTCAACAGTCATAAAACCTTATTGTTTTCAAATTTGGGTAGTTTTGAGTAGGTTCTGGGTATGCATATGAGTGAAACCAGCAGTAAATCATGGTGATTATCAATTCTGGGAACATTGTAGACAAGTACAGTGGTGAGGAAACAAGTCTGAGAAGTCTTTTGAGGGAGATCATTAGTAAAAGGGCTTTGAATAACCATGAAAATCAGTTCTGAGTGTAAACAGTAGCATCCAAACAACAATGAAGGAACAATATGAGCAAATCCTGTGGTGGAAACAACAGTAACTGACCTGTGATGTAATGTTGGATATCCTCCTGACAGCTTGTAATAGGTTGGCATAATTGAAGACCTGTTTATCAACAAACCTGGGTGAATAATGTGGGAAATATGGTGCATTGGAGAGAAAACAAGTGCCCAACCTTCATAAATTATATGGGATAGAAGAGGTAGAACCACCCCTTGCCTCATAGCCACAGTATCCTGAAGCAGCAAACTGTTGGATACCTTTCCTAGTCCTGGGTGAAAGTGCTCTCTGTTAAAGAAATGTAACTACAAAAGATATTCTATTTTGTAACACAGAAGAAACGTAACTGCAAATCCCTCTGCCTTACAATCATAACAACATTTATTTCCAGTATCATATTTTAGTGCAAATGTCCCAAGTCAGTGTGATTTGGTTCCTGTACAGTGGATTGATGTTTTTCAGGAATTTGTGTTGGTGAAATGGATACTGGCCATTTTTGTTCAATTTTAAGTCTTTATTTTTTCTGTTTGATCTGTTATTTCCTTAAAATGACTTATCAAAGTATTTCCTCTAATATTTTGAGGTACTTGGGTGGATCCTTTGATGTAGAGTCGCTGGTATAGAATTTTTTACATCATCTTGCAGGCAATTTGGCCATCATTGTAAATGTATATGACACAACCAATAAATCTTTTCCTGTACTGATGTATGGTACGGGCTCTAATAGCCACCACATAAGCGAATTGGATTTTGTAGATCCTGATAGAAAGCATGAACTGCATTGCTAGTATGTCTTGTGAATTTTGAATAGTCAGTGGTGTGTAAGGAGTTTTATCGGATGGCATTTCTTGTGAATTTTTGCATGATTTGTGTGTGAGGAAGTCAGATTGTCCCTGGATTTGAGTTCCTTCAAATCATTTTTATGGGGTTGGATTTTGAATCCTTCTTTGAATATTGAATTTGGCATGAGGGATCTACTTGGTTTAATTTCAATGTACTATCAGATTGTTGCCTTTTGACAAGGAAACATACTAAGTCCTTGTTGATTTTGACAAGGAAAAATACTAGGTTTTGTCTGCAGTTTTGTAGATTGCTTAGACCATCTCTTGCCTGATTCAAGTAACCATAATAAATTAGAGTTGGTGTAAACATATTATGGAGAGAAATGCACTATATTTGATTGGCATTTATGCCCTTACTTTGCTATAAAGTGGAATAAGAGAGTGCATCTCCTACATTATTAATAATTCTAGCTATATGAAGAGAACTAAAATTTTGTTTTTCTAATTAGTTAAAGGTTCTCTTTGACCTAAACTGCATACAAACAAGGAAACCAAATACATAGCTGGGTAGAAAGAACATTTATGACAATTTCAGCTATATGAAGACAAATTCTGCAGGGCTTGAGATCCTCACTAGGATCAGGTATTGATTATTTTAACTGAAAGATGTATGTTGAATATTGTTTTTTAATCAAGGGGAATTTTACAAGTAGGAAGGCACCGATACTAAGCCTGTATGCATGTATGGAACCGTGCCTTTGGTATCCCCTAATCATGTTTCAAAACAAATATCAGACCATAAATATTTTAGATTCACTTTACATTAGCTCGCATCTTGTTTTTGAAAGTACATTTATTTTGCTGATTCCAAAGGTGAGGTATGCATAATACATTTGCAATTGCTTACAAGACTTAAACATAATGAAGCTCTTATGTTTATTTATTTGAAACATGATTAAAATCAGAATCATATTATTTATTTGAACCTCTTATGTTTATTTCATCAGGTCCATCCAGCAGATGTGAACATTATAATCCTGATGATACTTTTGTCACCAGTTGCCAGCATCATATATGTAGGGTCTGCTTAAAGTCTAATGTGGCATACATAATTGAGAACTCAATGGAGATGTCAGAACATTCATATGTTTATCTCAGAGTACAATTGCAATGCCCAAGGTAATGTATAAGCATCTTACAAGGCATTTGTGGAAACTTTTGACTGGTTGTGCTGTTTTGACCTTAAACATGGCAGTTGGAGTTTAGGCAATCGAAATGCATCTAGACAGGATTACACATTTAAGTTTTTTCACACCAAATTTTGAAAAATATCAACTTATGTTATCATATTTCTTGGACCTTGTTGTATTGATATGTGTATTTTTCATGCCAAGTAAACTAACTAATTAATACTCCTCAAAAAAGGAATTTTCACTACAAAATTTACCTTCAAAACTACATGATTAATTTTTGTCGCAAATTTGTCTTACATCAGTTATATGAGGACAATATTTTGCCATAATTGTTTCACAATTGTCTTCTATCTCACACTTTTTGGAGGAAAAACATCAACTATCTCACAATTGTCTTAGGAAAAATGATTCTAGAAGATTTGAGTGGGCATTGAGGTGCCTGAGGAAATTTCTCAAAGACTTGCATTAGACAATGATATTGCCAAAATATGTGAAGTAGATTCAACTACCATTAACATGACAAATGCTACTGAAAAGTGCTTGGTTGTCCTCTTCAACAAATATTAAGCATCTTCTCTTTTCTTACCAGCTAATTATTCTCTCCTGTATTTCTTTGATATGACAGTGATTTTCTTGGATATGTTAAGCTCTTGTATTCCCCATATATTTTGTACTTGTTAACTATATTTTTTCTCAGGAAAAGGGAGAAATTTTCTTAACTTTTATAATTGAGAAAATATATTTATATTTCTTACTATGTGGTAGGTGTGGACTGGAGCTCAGTAAAACAAATTTAGTTGAGCTGCTTGATGTTGATACTGTGCAAAACTATGAGAGTTCACTGTGTATTGCTTACAAAAATATTTAGAATTCAATGGTGAGGTCAGATATGATCAATTGTATCAGGTGTCAGTAGAAGAAGGCAATATTATCTATGAGGATGTCTTCCAGCAAAGGAAAAGGTATGCTTCTTTTATGTTTTAACAGAGTGGGGAAATAAATCATGATTTCAAGCTTGCGAACTAGAAATTCAAATCTAGAGGATTATCTCCTTTTTTATGAATATAGATAGCAAGGGAAGATGAATCAGTTGTTATATTATGGTCCTCTTAATCCATAACTACCACAGATGTACATAGATAATTGAATTCTTGTCCTCTATTTTCTTTTCTTTCATCAGTTTCCATATTGAATAGAGGTTTTACAAGGAAGGAAAAGACTGATGATGCTGCAAATCAATTGGAGAGTCTACTAAGGGATGGAAATGTGCATTCTCTAGTCTTTTGTGTATGTACAGAATGTGAATTTTCTTGGTGTGCTGAATGTGGGTTGTCCAATTCCCAGTCTGAAAGAAAAGGAAGGAGAGGTAGTCATGTTCGCAGGGAAGCAAAAAACTACAGAATCTATGGGATAATGGCAGATCTTGAATCAAGTCATACTGAGTACACCAAAGGAACTGTTAACTCTAACGAGTATGCAACAGGAAATGTGAACTCTAACGAGTATGCAGCAGGAAATGTCGACACTGAAGAGTATGCAACAGTAAATGTCAACTCTAATGAGTATACAATAGTAAATTCCAACTCTAATGAGTACGCAATTGGAAATGTCAACTTTCATGAGTATGCTACAGAAACTGGTAACTCTAATGACTATCCCACATAAATTGTTAACTCTAGCTACACCACAATAGCTGTTAGCTCTATTGAGTATACCCCAGTAACTGTTAACTCTAACAGCAACCTTAGCATTGCACCTCATGATTTTGATCATGACTGGACAACTACAGTATCAATGGGTGTCTATTGGTCCCCTTTTGATAGAACAAATCATGGGAAGAAAACTGTCTGGAGTGCTGGTACTAGATTTGAACAGTCTCATGGCTCTCATCCTTTCTTAGGTTTATCAGCCTATGTTCTTCTGAGTTAGGAAAATATTCTTAACTGAGTTTTAGAATAATTTATCATCAATGATTCCATGTTAGACATATGTGCAAGGAACAAGCTCTATCATCAGCTGTTATGCCTGTTGACAGCTATGAAACAGTATTCGGATCTCCTTTCAATATTGATGGGATCCTGCCTGGAAAGTGACAGAAGTGATAGTTCCAATCATAACATTGGAAGTGATGGTTCTTTAATTGGTAAAATGAAGAACATATATGATCAATCCAAAATTATCATGAGAAAATTCCCAGGAGGATTAATTGATGACAAAAATGTAGAAGATGATGTTGGCATTGCAAAATGTCTCTTGGAATGCTATGAGGGATTGGCAGAAGCAGCTCAGAACCAAACATCTACCATACCACAGATAATATCTGTTTCAAATGGGGAAGATACAGAAATGACAGAGTGCAGTGAAGCTAATTCAGATCAATCAACATCTGTTTCAGTGGAGGAAAGCCCCAATGATGAAACTTGTTCAAATCAACATAAGAAGGCTTTGATGTATAAAAACAATTTGAATCCACTCCAATTCCTGGACTGTTCCTTGATTGCGGTGGGTTTTCCACGTCACACTTATAGGAACAACTTCACTGGGTCAGGAGAAAATCGTCAGAGCATTGATACTACAGGTGAGCACAATAAAAAAAAGGATGATATATATTACAAAAGAAATAGCTTCCTTTTTCTTTTTCTTTTTTTGAGTTGAAAAAAAAACAGTTCCTTGGTATTCAATTGAATTAAAAGAACCTTTTACATCTTCAGTCAGCACTGTAATACTCCAAGGGTAAGCAAGAAACAAGTGACAATCTCAGTACAAAGCATACACATACTTCATAAACAAAAATAGAACAAGCAAATAATATCAGAGATACCCTAAGCACCTGGGTATCAATACAAAAGAAATAGCTTCCTTGTCGACAAGTATTCCTCTAGAGTGGGATTCCAGCATACATGTGCGAGTAGATTCCAGTAGAATGGATTTGTTGAAAGCTTTAATTGTGGGTCCCAAAGGAACTCCATACCAAAATGGAGTATTTGTATTTGACATTTATCTTCCACCAGGTGTGACTTCTTTCTGAGTATTTATTCTTTCGGTTTTCTTCCTTTGCCATTTAATTTGTGTACTTCTGTTTCATCTCTTTCACATTCAAAATACTTGTTAACTACTAACCCAATTTCCTTTTCCTTAACTTATAAATGACAATGATATTTAGAATTTAAATTCTATCTTGTTCACAATGGCCTCAAAAATAGATGCAAGTGAACACTGTAGATCACCTTCAACCCATGGAAAGCCTAACTCCAGTGTGTGTGCATCTGCAACATAATATTGGGGTCTCTCTTAGGACTCAATAGCGAGGAGTGTTCTCTCTTAGAAGTGTTTGTAAATATGATCTAAATTTCACATGTTTGTAAGCATGACTATCTTTATCTATGATTTTTTATTTTTCCAAAGCTAAATAATGCTGCTACTTCTGCAATTTGTTGACTTTCTGCATATGTTGAACTTTATAGACTTCCACTGCTGCTGGTATTAGTGGCTCAAGCCAGCACCTCCCAATTGTAAAATTATTCAAAATCACTGTTTGAAAAATTATCTTGAAAAGGTTTTGCAAAAATCTTTTATCCATCTTTTGAAGAATTTATATCTGAATTTGGAATCATCAGATGAAAAATCTTATTCTATAAGTGCAGGTCAGTTTGAATGTGATATAATTGCTTACTTATTTTCAGTATTTTTTTCAAGTCTAGGAGAGGTTGAGGTTGATGATATCGATTTGTCTTTTTTCTGAATGTTGAAAACAAATCCCTGGAAGACTTATAGAAAAACCAACCCAGTCACAAGATTGTAATTATTGCCTTCTTCAGGTTCCAATCTTGGTTTGGATATATGATCACCTTTGAACAACTCCCAAGGATCCTCCTCTTTTTTTCTTGCAATATTTAGTACGAATTCTTACCTCTGCAATTGGTTGTATTGTGGGGTGGCACATGGGAACTGGTGATCCATCTAGATAGAAGAAGATCCCCATCCTTATACAATCAGATAAGTTTCAGGGTCTCCTGCTATTTCTGCACAACCACTTCTAGATTAGTGACCTTTATAGGTACATGCGGTGCCTCTACTTTCTTCTTTCTATTATCTTTATGTCAATATTCTTTAAATTAAATGATAGCTATTGAGGATTTCTTGGAGAAAATACAACAGATATTTTAGCAAGTTAAGGAGAATCTCATACTAGCCCATGATAGTATAAAATCCCAGGAGGACCAGCACCATAGTGAGTATGAATTTGAAGAGGGAGATTGCGTTTTCTTGAGGCTACACGTTTACAAGCAGAGGTCTCTCAAAGATAAAAGGGTGGAGAAACCTGGACCTAAATACCATGTGCCTTAAAAGTTTCTATAAAGGGTGGGACAAGTTGCATATACTTGAGCTTCCATCAGGGTCATGAGTGCATAACTATTCATGTCTCATACTTGAAAAAAATGGTATGGAATTTTTTTTATAATTCAATGTTTTACCTCCCCTAAATGATAAATGACATATTCTTATGATTCTAAGGTATTTTTTGGTAACTATAGAAAATAAGTTGAGGACTAAGGTACTGTTAGAATACCTCATTCAGTGGAAGGATTTTCCATTGGAGGATACCATGTGGGAAAGACCTAAAATATCGCAACATCCAACACTAAATTTGTTTTGGAGCGAAGATGTTGAACCAGGGACTTTCCTTTTAGCTAAAAGTTAAAACTAGGTGAATCATTGTATGATTCATACTGCAAACTAGTTGAAGTAGAAAGTCTACTCCCAAAGAAAAACACTTCCAATGGCTGTAGAAGAATTCTAGCATCTAATAGACTCTCCCACTATGAGTGCAATGTTGTGTTCTCTCCCACTGTGACTGCAATGTTGTGTTTTGAAGGTCTGATTGGGCCTCTAAGACTTGTTGATTATATAAATGCTTGTTTACCACCCTGTTCTCTTAATGCAAAATGATAACTTGTACCCCTGTGAAACAAACCCTTCCAACTGTACTAGTCACCCATTGATGAGAGAATGGAGGATCTAGTGAACACACCATTATATTTTGAATATGCACTTGTTGCTTTGTTTGAACACAGTTATCAAAACTTCAAAGGCACGTAAAAACATTGTAAAAACATTGTTAGGAATCCCTAGGTTACACCCCTATCATCCTAAACTAGCCTAGCTACCATCCCCTTCAACACTCACTTTGGATTGGATGCTTTCCTCCATGATCCCAAGGCCATAAACCTTCAATGCAAGGGCTCTAGGCTCCTTATTCATCCATATTCATACCTCTCAGCCCTCCATAAACTCCTTAATATATATTCATAAAGGAGGCAACCATCACCATATTTCCTTAGCTCATTTGACCTTACACCAACCTACCAACATCCTTTTGACACCTAAGCTATAAACTCTCAAACGTTGCACACCCTAGGCCCTAATATAGTCCCAAAGATCATTGTTGGTTAAAAATTTTCTGGTTTGTCTTCCCATAATTCCATCCTACCACAAGGCACCTACTTTATTGTGATTGTCTTCTCAGACAGCCATCTATTGGACACCTAAAACATAAACACAAGAAGATCATAAATTTTTACCTTTTGATCTATTTTGGATGCTTATTTAATGGTAAAGATCAGTATTATTAATCTCTGCAACTTGTTGGAATTCTTCCCATAAGCATGACATATGTATTTATCCTTTGACTGGGCATCTTGAATAACACTTGTCATCGTATTTATCTTGTGTACTGTCATACTGAAAATTGCATTCTTAAGTTGAAGATTTTTATTTTGATTTTCATTGGCATTTGGCATACCTAGGTATTATCTCTGTCCCACACTGATATTTGGCATACATATTGATTAATTGATTGCTTCTATTATCAGTATAATTTCATAAGTGTAAGTTTAGTATTGGCAACTTTCCCATAAACCAAATCTGAACTACATATCACTACCTTGCAATTACAATACTGACATTGGGATTGTGTTTATACTTGGTGCAAAAACTTTGGAATCCTTTTCATCACTCTTGAAGTAAATAAATTGGAGACAGCATGCATATTGAAACATAAGAAGAGCTGCAATTTCCAACAGCAGTACATGCTATGACAGTCATATATGTTTTGTCGTTGGGTTTGCTTGAGGCATACATACTATACACCTTTGAAATTCACACTTGATTTAATACTTCATTTTTGGAAATTGTTTTGGTCACCTTGATAATTTTATTTCCTTGATATCTACAAGAGAATCATGTTATTTTAAGCATTTGATGAGTTTTGCAACCATTCTAGAACATAACTAATGTACAGTCAACAAATTTGAATCATTTGGGCATATTGATTTAAAACTAGGAATCACTGATAGTGTAAATTCTCCTTCCTTTTGGAAAGCACTATAGATCAAAATTTGGAAACTCTGAGATCTAGCTTCCTCCATTGAGGATGGTACAAGAAGTAGCAGTGAAGTCTGAAGAATTGATTTCTCCCTTCAATTGTCCAATTTTTGGTTCTACATATATAAAAGTATTCTTACAGTTTCCAGAATCCATAGCATTTACTTTCTTATTGATAATAACACCTTTATTGGTTTTATGTCCAATCTATCCACCTGCAATATGTCTGTCTTATTTGAGTAAGGCAACTTTTTGTGACTTAACATCATAGTAGTTTAATATACTCAAGTCATGATTCTCTCTAGTTCTGCAGAGAGAAGGATGCACAAATTTTAGATGCTACACTCGGTCTATATGGGTTTTCTGATAATATTGTTTTCATAGTTTAACACCCTACCCTCTCTTCTTTTGGGGCAAGTTGTAACTCACTTCTGAATAGCTTGTGCTGATCAATTTATGTGTTGGATGATCATGTTCCATATCACATTTTGAATCATTACAAGAGTTTTTTTGGAGTTGATTATATATATTTGGGCTTCTATTTAAACTTACCTTCTTTTGTACCATAGATGATTTCTGATAAGAGTTCTATTTCGTTGGGATATGCTTCAAAGCATAGACTCAGATGATGAGGATGCCACACAAGGTCTAATGGAAAGGCTTGCAATAGAAGCATATGAAGTTTCCATGGTAATTCCAATAAGAAACCTTGTAAATGTAGTTCTTAGAGAATGTTAGTCCATTGGTTTTGACTGCTATGTTGTCATTTTTCCACTGAAAAGGTGAAAACAGAAACTAGGATTATGGAGGGTGACGTAGGTAAAGCACTTTGTTGTGAAACTGTAAGAATCAATCCCGTTGCACTTGTAATGGGAATAAGAAGACTGGGGATAATCAAGAGGTAAGACCCTTTTATTTTGAATACTCTGCATCTCCTTGTAAGCTTAAAGTTGTGTTTAAAAGTTAGAGCATATCTAAAATGCAAGTATGCTATTTTTGGTTGAAATGTTTTGTTGTTTCTAACATCTTCTATGGTTTGAAGTGTATTGCAAGGGAGTGCGAGTGAGTACTACTTTCACCATAGCAGCTTCCCTATAGTGATTGTTCCTCCCAAAGGTAAATTTCATTTACATTTTGTTTTCTCCTTATCAAATTGAAAGTAGTTGTTATGCATGGAGGTCTGGACCTGCATACAACATTCTGTTTTCATACAGAAACTTGTATCCAAGTCATGTTGTTGGTTTTCAAAAGGATTCAACCTTTAAAAAAGTAGTAGTAAATATATTTTCACAACCAAGTGTGTCATTTATCATGAAGTCTATGAATAGAATAACGATATAACCATGATTATGATAAACAATCATAGCAGATCAATAATATTATCATCAAACAAAATAACAATAATGAAATAATGAAAACAATAGCAACATACACACTATAGTGTTTGGTCGAGCTTGTGCCAACAGGGTTGCTGAGCTATACAGACCAGGAAATCCAGTGTGTTAATGCAATATAGTAACATGGTGTGAATGAGTCAGATATGCCAAAAAGACTAGGCAATTGTGGTTCCCCTCGTTCTTTCTTATGCCATTCTCTTGCTACTTGTGCTTCACCTTGATCTTGCAGACAATATTATTTTACCTTATACAAATGAGTAGTTTGAGTGACTCTAAGATCTAGCTGCCTCCATTGAGGATGATACAAGAAGTAGCAGTGAAGTCTGAAGAATTGATTTCTCCCTTCAATTGTCCAATTTTTGGTTCTACATATATAAAAGTATTATTACAGTTTCCATAATCCATAGTATTTACTTTCTTATTGATAATAACACCTTTATTGGTTTTATGTCCAATCTATCCACCTGCAATATGTCTGTCTTATTTGAGCAAGGCAACTTTTTGTGACTTAACATCATAGTAGTTTAATATACTCAAGTCATGATTCTCTCTAGTTCTGCAGAGAGAAGGATGCACAAATTTTAGATGTTGAACTTGGTCTATATGGGTTTTGTGATAATATTGTTTTCATAGTTTAACACTCTACCCTCTCTTCTTTTGGGGCAAGTTGTAAATCACTTCTGAATAGCTTATGCTGATCAATTTATGTGTTGGATGATCATGTTCCATATCACATTTTGAATCATTACAAGAGTTTTTTTGGAGTTGGTTAAATATATTTGGGCTTCTATTTAAAATTACCTTCTTTTGTACCATAGATGATTTCATACTGATAAGAGTTCTATTTCGTTGTGATATGCTTCAAAGCACAGATTCAGATGATGAGCTGTTGTTTGATGCCACACAAGGTCTAATGGAAAGTCTTGCAATAGAAGCATATGAAGTTTCCATGGTAATTCCAATAAGAAACCTTGTAAATGTAGTTCTTATAGGATGTTAGTCCATTGGTTTTGACTGCTATGTTGTCATTTTTCCACTAAAAAGGTGAAAACGGAAGCTAGGATTATGGATGGTGACATAGGTAAAGCACTTTGTCGTGAAACTGTAAGAATCAGTCACGCTGCACTTGTAATGGGAACAACAGGACTGGGGATAATCAAGAGGTAAGACCCTTTTATTTTGAATACTCTGCATCTCCTTGTAAGCTTAAAGTTTTGTTTAAAAGTTAGAGCATATCTGAAATGCGAGTATGCTATTTTTGGTTGAAATGTTTTGTTGTTTCTAACATCTTATATGGTTTGAAGTGTATTGCAAGGGAGTGTGAGTGAGTACTACTTTCACCATAGCAGCTTCCCTATAGTGATTGTTCCTCCCAAAGGTAAATTTCATTTACATTTTGTTTTCTCCTTATCAAATTGAAAGTAGTTGTTATGCATGGAGGTCTGGACCTACATACAACATTTTGTTTTCATACAGAAACTTGTATTTAGATCATGTTGTTAGTTTTCAAAAGGATTCAACCTGCAAAAAAGTAGAAGTAAATATAGTTTCACAACCAAGTGTGTCGTTTATCATGAAGTCTACGAATAGAATAATGATATAGCCATGATTATGATAAACAATCGTAGCAGATCAATAATATTATCATCAAACAAAATAACAATAATGAAATAATGAAAACAATAGCAACATACACACTATAGTGTTTGGTCGAGCTTGTGCCAACAGGGTTGCTGAGCTATAAAGACCAGGAAATCCAGTGTGTTAATGCAATATAGTAACATGGTGTGAATGAGTCAGATATGCCAAAAAGACTAGGCAATTGTGGTTCCCCTCGTTCTTTCTTATGCCATTCTCTTGCTACTTGTGCTTCACCTTGATCTTGAAGACAATATTATTTTACCTTATACAAACGAGTAGTCTGAGTGACTCTCAGATCTAGCTGCCTCCATTGAGGATGGTACAAGAAGTAGCAGTGAAGTCTAAAGAATTGATTTCTCCCTTCAATTGTCCAATTTTTGGTTCTACATATATAAAAGTATTCTTACAATTTCCAGAATCCATAGCATTTACTTTCTTATTGATAATAACACCTTTATTGGTTTTATGTCCAATCTATCCACCTGCAATATGTCTGTCTTACTTGAGCAAGGCAACTTTTTGTGACTTAACATCATAGTAGTTTAATATACTCAAGTCATGATTCTCTCTAGTTCTGCAGAGAGAAGGATGCACAAATTTTAGATGTTGCACTTGGTCTATATGGATTTTGTGATAATATTATTTTCATAGTTTAACACCCTACCCTCCCTTCTTTTGGGGCAAGTTGTAATTCACTTCTGAATAGCTAGTACTGATCAATTTATGTGTTGGATGATCATGTTCCGTATCACATTTTGAATCATTACAAGAGTTTTTTTGTAGTTGGTTAAATATATTTGGGCTTCTATTTAAACTTACCTTCTTTTGTACCATATATGATTTCATACTGATAAGAGTTCTATTTCATTGTGATATGCTTCAAAGCACAGATTCAGATGATGAGGTGTTGTTTGATGCCACACAAGGTCTAATGGAAAGGCTTGCAATAGAAGCATATGAAGTTTCCATGGTAATACCAATAAGAAACCTTGTAAATGTAGTTCTTAGAGAATGTTATTCCATTGGTTTTGACAGCTATGTTTTCATTTTTCCACTGAAAAGGTGAAAATAGAAGCTAGGATTATGGAGGGTGACGTAGATAAAGCACTTTGTCATGAAGCTGTAAGAATCAATCCCGCTGCACTTGTAATGGGAACAAGAGGACTGGGGATAATCAAGAGGTAAGACCCTTTTATTTTGAATACTCTGCATCTCCTTGTAAGCTTAAAGTTGTGTTTAAAAGTTAGAGCATATCTGAAATGCAAGTATGCTATTTTTGGTTCAAATGTTTTGTTGTTTCTAACATCTTCTATGGTTTGAAGTGTATTGCAAGGGAGTGTGAGTGAGTACTACTTTCACCATAGCAGCTTCCCTATAGTGATTATTCCTCCCAAAGGTAAATTTCATTTACATTTTGTTTTCTCCTTATCAAATTGAAAGTAGTTGTTATGCATGGAGGTCTGGACCTGCATACAACATTCTATTTTCATACAGAAACTTGTATCCAAATCATGTTGTTGGTTTTCAAAAGGATTCAACCTGCAAAAAAGTAGCAGTAAATATAGTTTCACAATCAAGTGTGTCATTTATCATGAAGTCTACGAATAGAATAATGATATAACCATGATTATGATAAACAATCGCAGTAGATCAATAATATTATCATCAAACAAAATAACAGTAATGAAATAATGAAAACAATAGCAACACACACACTATAACACACTTGGATTTAAATGGGAAACCTGAATAGGAGGAGGAAAACCCACTGTCAAAATGTTATAGCTTGGTTATAGTTGGGAGAATAAGAGTACACTAATATAGCTAATAGCATAAGTTCGTAATAGAGATAATAGCTAACCTATTCAGCTTGGGACTAGGTCTCTACGTAGCCTAAGGTTATTGACAATATCAATAGATTGATCAAAGACCCTATCTAATGGTTTGTTTGATCTTGACAATATTGATCATGCACTTTATTTATAAATTATTACATTGTTTGCGTCGATACCTTATGGGCTTTACTTACAAAAAATGGGGTGCATTCACACACAATAGGCTTATATAACACTGAACATTATATTTATCTGAATGTCTAGATTTCAAAATATTCTACCAACTCTTATCTCTTTTGTGCTATTTTTACAGAGGCTAGTGACCAATTAGTATTATAGAAATCCGGCCAGATCTCTATTTCACATGGACACAAGGAAGCATGCTTGCATTTGGTATGATTTTAGTGCCAGTATCAGGTGGTTGTGGACTAATATATTTGCAGAAATTGATTGTGTGTATGTGTTGAGCACAAGTGATTCTAAAGTTTATCAGATGAAAAGTTCATATTTTGAAGGCAAAGTTTATCAGATCAAAAGCACAGGCCATGACTGATGATATTGAGGCTGTTTCAAACAATTTTACCACTGGTATGGAGATATTACATTCCTAAAAGTCTTTTACTATTAGGAAACCTGACTGTCCAACATGCCAAATGAGTTCAAATGGAAAAAAAAATAACAAGCAGTAGTTCTTTTTAGATTCGTGATTATAATTCATAGAAGTATTTTTTTGCATATACTAGTATATATGATTTTATTCCAAAGTGGCTAGGTTGTATGGGTGTGGTTCATGTATGAATGCCGTTGTGTTGATATGGCATGTCAATAGAATACATATGTATATATAGATAAAATTCATGACTTTTTTTTAGTGAATATAAAGTGAATTTTCCAGAGTCCAGAGTCCAAGAAAAAAAAACTCATGATTTTTATTATTATATATAGATATAGAGGGTAAATTATGATGGTTGTTGGGTTGATGCCTGAACTATGTCATGAACACTTTGAGGCTGACAAGTTAAAAAGATCTTTTTATAATTTTCGTTTGTTTATATACAAATATATGTTTGAAACAAGGACAAGCTAGGCATGTAGGAAATTAGGAATGTTGATATTATTTAATGGGTTTTGATTATACTGGTGGTTGAGTATAACATCACAATAGTTTGATGAGGTTCTAATTCATTCATTAGTTTCCATAGTTGTCATGTCATTCACTAACCACATGACATATAGGGGTGAACTCCTTCACAGATTGCACTATGTATGCAGGTTTCTACCTTTGCAGTTGAGCATAATTGTTTTGTGGATTTGTTGATTATCTTTCTTGTTGAAATCGATTTCCTGGTTTAGAGCTGAGTTTTACTTTTCTTAGGTACTAAATAGTTGTAATTTATCCATTCAAATTTAATTTTAACCAATTCTTAAATTGAATTTGTTAGATTAGATTTTATTATTTTGCACATGATCTTGGTTATTGTTGTTAGCTATTGAACAAGATAAATAATTTGCTTCATTGTTTTTATACTTTACAAGTGATATTTTTTTATTGGATTTTGCAGGAGTGAGATTAACTTATAAGTGGGCCATTGAGTATGAAGAGCCTGCTATTGAAGATTTTCCATTCAGTATGAAGAACCCGATG
The DNA here is from genome assembly GCA_001517045.1 of Pseudotsuga menziesii. NCBI lineage: Eukaryota > Viridiplantae > Streptophyta > Pinopsida > Pinales > Pinaceae > Pseudotsuga > Pseudotsuga menziesii. Next base: position 404,089 of record LPNX010461659.1, read on the forward strand.
TTAAGGCTTTCAAGCTGCTAAGTGTGGTTTTGAAGCTGCTGACGTGGGATCTAAGTATGGTTTAGTGCTGAGTATGGTTTTGAAGCTGTTGACGTGGGATCTAAGTATGGCTTTGCAGCCAAGTGCAAGTATGATGGTTTAGCCATTGTAATACTTTTGACATCTCATATAATATAATTTGTGGTTTGAAACTTATATATATGGTTGTACTTTATGTTATGTATCAATGTTGTAATTATTTACTAATTAATGTGACATTGTATGATTTACATGTGTAATAGATATTATTTACAAGTATTATAATTAATTATAATGTGACATTGCATAATTCACAAGTATATTAGATGAGAATAAATGTATGATTCATTTTTTTAATTAAACATAATATCATATTAAAAATTTATATTGATTAATAATGGACACCATTCAAACTACGAAAATATAATGACCACACATAAAGCGATTAAAAATGACTAAATTAGTGACCAATAATTGAGAGATATGTGACCAAACAATGAGATATAAATGACAAAAAAAATGACCAAAATTCGCATATCAATGACCAAAAAACAGTTTTGGTGGCTAATTTATGGTCTTTTATTACGCGACCAAATTTGGTCATATTCTAGCTTGGCATGTGGTCATTAATTTGGTCATAAATGTCGTCATAAATGTGGTCATATAATTGGTCATTGATTCAAATACATGACCAAATCAATGACCAAATATATGACCAAATTAATGACTAACCGACAAGTTATAAATGACCAAAATAAAAATGACCAATTTTGGTCGCGTAATAAAAGACCGTAAATTAGCCACCAGTGATCACCAAACCAAAAGTGGTCATTGATATGCGGATTTTGGTCATTTTTTTGGTCACTAATCTCTCATTTTCCACTAGTGCAATGAACCCCGATGAGGTTAACTGAAGTCAATTCATCATCCGAAGTGGTTGTAGGTTCCTGTGTTAGCTCCAGTTCATAAATAATCATTAAAAATAATTAAATAATGAATGGAGGTGCCTTCACCACTTAACTTATCTGATTGTAACCATTAGTTATCAATTAGGTGCATTTATGACACTCAGAACACTCCCAGAGTGCTCCAGTTAGCCTCCCTGAATGAAGGAAAATGATTAGTTGGCCTCCTTGACTGAAGGTAGGCATGGGTGTGCTCATGTTGATGTCATATAATGCTCCTATGATGTCAATTAAGTCAATAAAACTTATGATAGTGGTTTAACAAGGCCAAATTGACCAAATTAAGTGTGCATGGTGGGTAAATGTCTCCAACAAAATTGTATTGACTACATTGAATGGTCATCCTAGATCATGGGAATCATTCATTCAAGGAATTTGTGCAAGAAGGAAGTTCATCTCTTTTAGCATACTTCGAGAAGAATGTTTATAATAAGAAGCTAGACTTACAACAAGAGAAGAAAATATGGGAGCAATTGACGATCAATATCTCATAGTTCAGACCAGGAAGAACCTTAAGAAGAAGGAGAAGAAGGATAACTTTCATCAGACAAGAAGAAGGACAAGAAACATAACAATACCAAAGAGATAATTCAAATGTTCAATGCTACACTTGTGATGAAAAGGGAAACTTTGCAAGAGATTGTCCCATCAAGAAAAGGAGACACCATGCTCATGTTGTCAAAGATGATGAACCAACAAAATGGGCCTCCTAAGGAAAATAATAAAATAATAGCTAAAATAATAAAATAATATTGATTAATTTTGGAGGAAGAAAGAAAAAAACTACTTTTTGTGTTCGTATTTTCGACATATCTCCCTATGTTTTTACTCAAATTTCGATCGGGAGAGCTCGTTGGATGTGGAATTTGATTCCACATCCAATGAGTACCCACACTGCATACTTTTGATAGACCCCTCTACCCCAAAAACAAGAAATACCTGAAAAAACGTGATGATGACATCATCATCACGTTTTTTCAGGTATTTCTTGTTTTTGGGGTAGAGGGGTCCATCAAAAGTATGAAGTGTGGGTACTCATTGGATGCAAAATCAAATTTCGCATTCAACGAGCTCTCCCGATCGAAATTTGAGTAAAAACACAATGAGATATGTCGAAAATACGAACAAAAAAAGTAGTTTTTTTTAATGACAAATATGTCAATTCAACCATTATGGTTGACTTATTTTATTGAAATTCTATTGGTTCTTGTATTCCAACTCACAAAAACTTATTTTGGCACGTTTTCTTATAAGGCCCATTTTAGACCCCAAATTTCCTCTAATGGGATCACTTTGTGTCATTGGAGGAGCTTAATGTCTATAATCGTCCCAAACTGGATTTGGTTTGGAAGTTCTTGAATAGATTTATCAATAATTGAAGAAAAACCTCCATAAAATATGGTAGTATTGTGTTATGAATAACACAATAAGAGAACCAATTGTCTATTGTTTATGTGATAATGAGATTATTTGGTTTTATAAATAGTACAAGAGTGCACCAATTATAGCTAATAGTTTTATTTATTTTTATTGTAAATGGGATAGTAGTTTATGTTCCATGGAAACTCAACATTTCTATGGTATCATTCATGTGTGTGTGCGTAACAAGTTATACAACTTGATGAGAACATTATACTCAAAACGAAAACTCTAGCCATAAAAATCATAATTTTTTGTCAAAACCAACAAAAAACAGCCTCAAATAAAAAAATGATTCTACTGGTAGCACCACTTTTTTTTGGGAGCTAAAATTACAACTTTTTTGAAACCTTGGCTAATGTCACTATAATCAATGCCTTAAAATCAACCTTAAATAAAAAAAGGCAGTACACATATTTGACTCATTTTCTTTCTGGGGCTAAAATTACAAGTTATTTGACATTATGGCCTTAACGACCAACGTCTTTGCAATATGAATGCCAAAATAAACCTACAAATCCAAAAGAGGTGTTGTTAATAACATTTTTTTTCTTTGTTGGGTTACATTTGAAGACGTCTCCAAACCACACTATTAAAATACTTAAATATATATAAGCGAAAACATACATGACAATTTCAAGGGAAAATGAACAAATTTTAATTGAAAAAATCCATAAATAATTAAAAATGAAAAAAATGTCTTTAACATATTTAAAAAATAAAAAGATAGAAAAAAACACAAAATGAAATGAAACACATAAATAAAACTTAGTAAATAAGAGAAATAATAAAACTTTAAAAAAAGCTAAATAATAAAAAAACAAAGTTTAAAGAAAACGAAAAGGGAAGAGGAAATTGAATATATATATATATATATATATATATATATATAACATACTTAAAAAAACAAAACCGCATTTTTAGTTTTTTAATATAAAATAATGGGGGACGATGTTCTTAGT